>OX459103.1:12019024-12619024 GCA_949775045.1 Metridium senile
GGTTGACAACAAACTCGATCATTTCATTAGTTTGCAAGCTACATTGATCTATAGAGCTTTGATTTGAGGCATTCTCCACTTGTATCTACCATGTTCTCCATGTTACTTCCAACTAGAACTTTCCGTATTGTCCTTTTGTTTGTACCTTTTTACGTAACGCATCAATCGTCTTTGTAAACAGTTTTTTGTTTTACGTGTCCCTTGTCGCATTCCGTTGTTTATTTTTACGTAGTAATTTATTCATATCTGAGTATTTTTGAGTCGTGTAACATAAAATAATTCAGTGAGCGTATTTTCTGCCTGAGAGCAGTGCACTACTTTATTAAGGATAAAAGATCCCCACGAAGGCCAAAAATGTATTGTAAGTATCGTATTTCGTTTGTATTTCTTTCTGTAAGTATAGTTTTGTTATAGCTTTTCTGTATTTATTTGTTTTAGGAACTAGTTGTATGATTAAAATGACTATGTTGTTCGTACATGGCTGTTATTTATCTGTTTGACGCTACTCACACTCCACAATATATATATATATATATATATATATATATATATATATATATAATATATATATATATATATTATATATATATATATATATATATATATATACAGTCATTTGCAAAAATTCTGACCGTACGTACAAGTATATAAGTATATAAGTATATAGATATGTAGGTAATTTTGCCTTAAAACGCTCCAATTTTTTTCAGAATTCATTCAATGACATGTCGTAAGCATCATTGAAGTATTATGGGTGGTTCTGATAGTACCAAGAGCGCATAAAAGCACTCAAAGGCATAAATAAACATTACCCACAATGCACCCGATATACTTTGATGCGGTCAGAATTTTTGCAAACGACTGTATATATATATATATATATTTTTTTTATATATTTTCATGAAAACATTTCCCAAGCAGAGCATAATTTTGTAGTTTTGAAAGTTGTGAAAGCTTTACATTTTTGCTTATAACAAGCGATTTGATAGGATGGCTGATGATTGTAAGTTTAATTAAAATGTTCATCAACAAAACTCGTCTTCTGTATCTTTTTCCCCTCTTTTGTTCTCAAACTTTCAACGACTGGCCTTATAATAAAAGCAGTAAACAACAATATTCCGTGATCTCTTGGCGAAATAAATCACGCGGGATATTGAGAGAACAAGAAAAAGGCGTTAAATCACGGAAAGTTCTCGTAGCCAATCAGAATGCAGGATTTGTGCTAGACCACTAGTAGGTTTATACTAACAACTATAATCTTATCTGATTCTAGAAACCATCAAACGGAGTGACCAACAACCACAAGTTTTTTTATCATAGGAATAGGTGCGTGTTCAGATTGCGTGAATCTCCAGTCTGTAGCAACCAGTAGGTATTTATCCAGTACTGTTAATGGCCAAGTAACCACGACATCCAACCCATGCCAAAGCAACTGTCAACAGAGTTTCAACTGTACCGATGTCCAGTTAGGTTGCAAGCCCTTTGCCCATTCATTAATCTCTCTTGTAAGAATAGTAAATAGTATAGTTTTCTTCCGAACATTAAGATAATGTTTTACGCGCGTTACATATTTATAGAGTCGTTGTTGTAAGAACCAGTTCTGATATTTAACTTGAGTGTAGAATTTGGAAAAATAAAAACTAGTAAATGGTAAATAGTGTAGTTTTGAATGACATCTCAAGACATCTACTGTTGAGTCAAAGGTGCAAATTCCGGGTGGGGGGTACTCTGCTTGGATTTGGGTAGGGGTTTTCCGCTGGGATCCTAAAACGGCTACCCTGTTTATGACAAGGGATAAAAATGGGAACCTGTTTATGACAGTTTGGGACCCTGTTTATGCCGCGAAAACGTGCTGAATTTCCCGAAAGACGAAAGACCGCGCTGCTCATCATATTACCTAATTAATATACCTGAATATGAAAAAACTAAGGAAATGGGGAAATGGGGTAAAAATATACCCTGTTCATGACAGAAAACTCAAAATACCATACCCTGCTTATGACAGCAAACTCAAAAAACCATACCCTGTTTATGACAGAAAACTCAAAAAACCATAGCCTGTTTATGACAGAAAGCTCGAAAAATTAACCATACCCTGTTCAGCGGATCATCCCCGTATAGTAAATTTATGGGTGCAAATTAAACAAGAATTATTGTCATCAAGTTATTAGATTTGTCGATGTCTTTTCTGCCCCCCCCCCCCCCCCCCCCCCCCCATAGCGACTTTTTCTTCACCCGCCTTTTTATGGCCCTTTGTTACACGTTCTCTACTTAAACTCCCTTCCTTTCAACACTACCTTCAATCTTTCTTGCTCCCCCTAACTTTTTATGGCCCTTAGTACACGTTCTCTACTTAATCTCCCTTCCTTTCAACACTACCCTATCAACCCTCAATCCTTCTTCCTCCCCTACCTTTGTATGCCTTTAACTACACGTTCTCTACTTAATCTCCCTTCCTTTCAACACTACCTTCAATCTTTCTTGCTCCCCCTACCTTTTTATGGCCCTTAGTACACGTTCTCTACTTAAACTCCCTTCCTTTCAACACTACCCTATCAACCCTCAATCCTTCTTCCTCCCCCTACCTTTTTATGCCTTTAACTACACGTTCTCTACTTAATCTCCCTTCCTTTCAACACTACCCTATCAACCCTTAATCCTTTTTCCTCCCCGTGCCTTTTTATGGCCCTTAACTACACGTTCTCTACTTTAACTCCCTTTCTTTCAACACTACCCCCTTAGCACTCAATCCTTTTTCCTCCCCGTGCCTTTTTATGGCCCTTAACTATACGTTCTCTACTTTAACTCCCTTCCTTTTTAGGACAAAAAAACAAATTTAAAGATAATACAGAGTCGAGTCAGGTAACATTGTAACCCAGTACCACCTGCCGCATGGTCGGGTTGTCGGCGACTAAACCGGCTCCCCCACTAACATTATGTTAGTGAGGAGGGTGGCATGTCACCCAGCAGGACGAAAAATAAGACCTGTCAAAGGGCGGAAGAGCTTGTTTTGAGCCAACGGCCAGCATGAAAAACTGAAGCTTTGCTGAGTGAAGTCGAAAGGGCAACATCTCAAGCCGAAAAAAAGATCAAGTGGAAGACCAAACTGCTGATTTATAACTCTTGCAACTCAAGAAAGGCAAAGAGGAAGAGATAGTTTTACTAGATACTGTATTTGTTAGTATATTTTTCGTATTGTACGTATAATTCTATTATTAGTTATATTTAAGGAGGAGCAGGATATTCAATTGGGACGAAAGTTCTGTTTCCATCTCCTGTCGCAAGTATATACTATTTTTTAGTTGAAAATTGTATCATTGTGACAAATAAATAAACGAAAAAAAACAAAGAAGTCGACCAATCGCTGAGGAAGATTGATGATGACACAAACAAGAAATAATTAATAAGATTTAGAGATTTCAAAACGAGTACCGTAGTGACTCGAATAAGCGCCGCTGTGAATTTACTATTAATACCTAAAACTATACATTTTCCATTTTATGTTGTTAGAAAAACGTTGTAAATATTTCATGCAAGGTAAAAATAAACTATTGTTGTTGTTGTTTTCAGATAACTTAATTCCCAATGCTTACGCACAGCTACAATGTAAATAAGGTTTTCCTTTTTGTATTCTGTGTTGAATAAAGTTTATTATTATTATTATTATTATTATGGGCGACTGGTGAAATATAATTACTTTGAACTTAAGAATATAGCTTTTGATAAAAATGCATTCCCAATGCTGTTCTAGAGTAACCGTTATAGCGTTAAAATGCGGCGCTTATTCGAGTGAATACGGTATTAAAAAATCGAAACACTACGCTGAAATTCCATTTCTATCAAGATCGCTTCAAAATTGGATTATTCTTCCAGAAACAGCAATTTCAACTATATGTAAACTCAAGGAACTGATGTTATTTTTTAAATTTCTAATATTATAGTGATTAAATTCAGTGTTTAATCAAATTCAGTGTTTAATCAAATTAAGCTAATGAAAGGTTTAAAATGGTTATAACTATATTTCTAATGGTATTTTTTTGGAGGCGAATAATCGATATCTGATTAAAATAACCTAAAACCGGTTGCTTGGATTTAAATAATGTTATATTTGTTCTAGTTGTTTCTTGAATTAGAAGATTGATTGGCTACGCCCATCGAGTAAGACAAAAAAGAATTTAAAGATAATACGGCTCACTTAATTTCGGACAAAAATTTTGTCTTAATCCACCTTTTCTTACTAAAAAGACGGCTAATTTGCATACGATCACGTGGTATAAATGTCGCTTTGTGATTGGTTCAAACGAAAGTTAGGACAACTCTACATTGGTTTGGAAGTTTGGAAGTTTGTAAAGCTCGGATTGTCTCGTTATTAAAATGGTTAAATATTGCTCTGCTAGGAAGCATATATATACAAATCTAAACATTAGATAGAGACTAAATCTATCAATGAAAAAGTAAGGACTTTCCACGTGAAATTCGGCAATGGATCGACAATGGATTCAGCTACAGAATGCTGAATAACACCCACTTGCAATTGATAATTTTTGAAAAAAGGTAGGTTTTCTCATTATTTTCCGAGCATTAAAAAGATAAATCGACCAAAGCAAGTAATTTTAACTTCAAAGAGTTTAAAAGCAAATGATTAACTTGCTAATACACGAGTTTTGCTATAAAAAAGAGCAATTTTTATCCTGCGACTCGGCGGGAAAAGCGATCATTACTCCTGTGCCAGCGAGTTGAAAATTCGGTGCTGATTATTGTTCGTCGTAGTTCACCACAAAAAGGCATACGTCATCCGCGCGGTCGTTGTCAAGGCAACGGCCGACATTCTCGATCGAGTTTATGCTCGAGAGAAGGCTGGCTTTTTGTCGTTGAAACACTTAAAGATGGCTACAAAAGTAACTCGTAAGCTCGAATTACATACAATCCCACACACTGGTCGCGATAGGCCCACACTAAAATGGTTTCGAGCGCGATAGGCCCACACTAAAAGATGTTTTCAAGCGTATATTTTGGCCAGCGTCGTTTCGAGAAACTCAAAGCAATATACGAATGAACACTATGAAAAACAATGAAAATACTATGAAATATCAAAGCACTGACCTACTGACTCATACTGAACAGACAAACGATATGACAAATACAAAAACCAATGATTTAACTGGATGGAAGTGCTCAAGAGATGAAGAATCCAATGATAAGTTTCGTACGATGAACTCACACTGTGCGAAGGTACTATCCGCCATATTGAAAATACTGTCATCTGACCACATGGACGTCGATTTTCTATCAAGATTTGGGCTTCAAGTGGTAAACTTATTACGTATTTTTATTGTATTTATTATGTACAAATGGACTGAATCGATTTTGTCTGTATATATTATTACACTATTATCTGCTAATTACGTGTGTTTTGTAAGCTTAACAAATAGTAAGATATGGTCGCAAAGTATATCATAAAAGATGAAAATTATTCTATTATAGATAATACTGTGTTTAAAGTATATGTAAAACATGAATAAAAATGTCAATAAAAATGTAAAAGGAAATAAGATCTCCTTATTCAAAGTTTAGTTATTATAATTCTAGACGAGTAGTGCAGTGTATAAATTGTCATAAAACTCGATGCCCAGCCGAATATCCGTGAAAAGATTGAATAGATCAGACTTGCAACTACAGGAGGAAAGTTGAGAAAATGTGTTTATCAAAGGATTTGTGAAAACACACCAAAATCTTCTGTGATATACGTACATCGTGTAAATTTCAAAAACGTTGTCTTATAGAAATAGAATGTTTGTACTTTAGTGGAAAAGGAATACATTAAAAAGAATGCAAAAGAATCGTTCAGCTTTAGTGATTTTCTTTTGTGTTTTTAATGTAATTCTTTTCCACTAAAGTAAGACAAAGTTTCTGAAATTAGGTGTATGTGATATTTTATATATACAATTATTGTCTTGTTAATGTTATGAAATTTTTTTTTATAATTTATTTCTTCATTTATTAGAGAGCCACAAAAGGGATGTCTGGGCTACCTGTGCTCTTCGACAACGTTTCGTCAAATAACTATATGACCAGCGAGTTAATGCGAGTTTATACAATGTTTGGGCTACCTGTGGAAACACAAGTAAGGCATCTAGTTTTCTTTCGCTTCGCTTGCTTAGTTTTATCATAGTCGCTGTTTTCACGGCTTGAACGGCAAACAAAGATAACATTTTTAATCACCAAATTGCTGTTCTAGAGTCGTGGAACATAAACCTAACAGCCAGACAATTTCAAAATAGGTATCAATGAGCTATATTTTCAATTTCACGGGTAGTTTGCAAACTTCAAACTAAAGCTCTAAATACAAACATTAAGAAGAAGAAAAACTAATAGCTAATCGTTTGTGATTCACTGAAAAACTCGCAGCTTTGAACATGTTCATTACAGTCTTAGTTTCAGTGTATTTCTTCTTCCTTTAGAAAGTAGAAGTTAAAAGTTTGAAATTTTTACTCATCTTTGGAGTTTTTGATTGAAATTATAAGCGAAAACTTGACAAATAGATTTGTAATTTTTTAGCCGTTTCTTCAAAACGTAGTTTTAACTGACACCGTTTAAAAGAAACAAACATACCTAACCATGATTTGCAGCCAACAGCCGGCTTTTGAGAGGATTTTTTGGCGGTTTAACTTTCATAAAACAACATCTTCAGTTTGTTTGTTTTTTTCCTTCGTGGTTGCATTGTAGCTGAATCCATTGACGTCGATCCATTGCCGAATTTCACGTGTAAAGTCCTTACTTCTTCATTGATAGCTTTAGTCTCTATCTAATGTTTAGATTTGTATATATGTGCTTCCTAACAGAGTAATATTTAACCATTTTAATAACGAGACAATCCGAGCTTTACCGCAAATCTCTCTAGATGAGCGACTTCCAAGTAGAGTTGTCCTAACTTTCGTTTGAACCAATCACAAAGCGACATTTATACCACGTGATCTGTATGCAAATTAGCCTTCTTTTTAGTAAGAAAAGGAAGATTGGGTAACCCTGATGGAAAACTTAACGTACATTGATTGGCGCGCGGAGGAAGATTGATGTAGATTTAAACAAATTGCTCGCGCATGCGTACTTTATCATCATTCCATGAATTCCAATCGTTCCAATCATTCAATGCACTCTTTTCGCTCACGGAAATGCACGTCTCTGCACAGGCAGCCCAACTATTTTTATAGCGGAGCTCCCGCGCGGGCCGAAGGCCCGCGCGAGCGGAGCACCATACTTAAGAAAAAATGGTAATGCATCGAGTCTATTTTCGATGGTTTTTACACAGGTATCCCAAGCGTACGTCCGACGTCCGACGTCCGACGTCCGCGCCCATCGCGATGCTGATTGGCTGTTACATTTCGGCGGGAACAAAAGTGACGCGCGCGCCAAATAGCACTAGACCAACAAAGCAAAGTTTTCTTTTATCTTAAAAAAGGCAAACAAACAACAACAAAATACTACTTGCTAATAGCAGAGCTTTCATTAATTCAAAATAACAACGGAGAAAGATGAACTTCGAAGAACATAAAGAGAGTTGTGACCGAAGAAGAACATAAACTTGAAGGACACAAAAACGAAGAAATTATACTAAATAAAAGCAAAAGACTGATTCCAAAAGATCAAGAAAACGTATTTGTAGATACCTTCGTGGAAGAATATTAAAAGACTACAGCAATTCAAAACAAATTGATAAAGAAGCGACCTTGTTTGTTATGAAAACTGTCTTCAAATTGCTTCCCTCGGCACAGTTTATTGAAGGATTTTCAAGCTTGGCAGTTGAACTATGAACAATGTTTAATCCATCAAAATTCAAGTACATAAGCTTACATCTATTCGTCAAAATATGATCAATGTCATTGAAGAAAGAAAACCTCAAGAAAATAATCACCGATAAAGTAAGTTCAAGTGTTTTTATTATCCATGGTTCAAGATTATTTGTTTCAAGTTTTTGAGAGACAAAACTCAAAAATTAGTTCAATCTTCAACTCGTTTCGTCGTAGTTTTCGTGTAAAAGTACGTAGGGACTGTTTTGCAGTCTAAATTAGTTCAATCTTCAACTCGATTTGTCATAGTTTTTGTGTAAAAGTAGGGTCTGTTTTGCAGCCTAAATTAGTTCAATCTTCAACTCGTTTTGTCATAGTTTTACCTCATAAACGGAAAACATCAAAGATGAATTGAAATACAAACATAATTTAAAATTGGTTGAATAACTTATTTAGCAATATTAACTATTTTATGCTGACTAAACGAGCTTTTTTAGTAGTTTTTACTTCAAAGTCGTTAAAGTTTTTTTTACAGAACAAAATGATGTTTTACACAAATTTTTTCATAATAAAATACCTTGTTTTAAAATCCTTGTATTTTCAAATCGATCTTGTGTTGGTAGAACTTATAATTCTTGAGGCGTCAGTTAATTCCATTTTAAAATAACTTTTTGTTTTGTTTTATGATTTGCCATGACTACTTTTTAATAAATCTAATACGATGAAAAGGTTTAACCTTTTCTATCCGGAATCCTAACTAACTTTGGAAAATAAAAGAAGGTAAAAAGCGGCCGTAAAACGACTGTTCAGCCAAAGCACTTTTTCAAGGCGTTATCAAAAGCAAAATAAGCTTAATGACTTAAAAATAAAAGGGATAATAATAAGGCTATTCACACTATCGTTTGGGAATCGTATTTTCCATCAAAAACATTTCTGAACACTTTTTTGTCTGAACAACACTATTGACTGAAGTGACAGTTGAAAATTTGAGAAAAAGATGAAAAAGTGCATAGAATGAAAACGATAACCAACCTAAGAAAAAGCAGTGGAATTTATTACAATTTTTTTACTTACATTAAATCAATTTCCATTCATGAATTGTCCATTAACATGCTTTTATCGGACTTTTTTCAATGAGAAATCTCCGTCCCTCGTGTAAATTGACAAACTTTCCTTTCGTGCGTTGCGTTACATGATGGTGTCATCTACATCGATAGCCAATGAGGTTTTTGACATTATGTCAATGAAAAAGAGAGCGAGAAATATCTTACATTTTACTGGCTTTTCCAGGGCTTTGTTTTGATTCTCTCTCCGCGCGCTGAATCTCCGAAAGGGTATATTTTTCGATGAAAAATGCTATATAAATTACAATAAACAGTAAGTTGTATAATAAATCCCTTATTAGACATTTTCTTGGGTATTACGGGCTGGCATTTTACTCATTGCTTGCTGATTTAATAAACGTACGCAACTCGTAAAATATCAGCACGTATATTATACCCAAGAAAATATCTAATAAGTGGTATTTACATGCACATATTGATGTTGTAAGAAAAAATTAAACTGGGAGCTCCGCTATTAGGTATTACCTAATTTGTATATTACTTTTACAAGCAAATTTTCCGTCGCGCGGAATCGCACGTACGACAGAAAAATCGAAGAAAGTAGTATTGAAGGAATAGAAAACAAGGAAGCGTGCTCTATCGAGTTTTATTATATATTTGAGATACTACGCGCGGTGTGATTGGTCGAGCCACAGGGAGCCCGGCTTTTTTGTCGTTTCTTTTCATTTTTCTCTCTCTTTATTTATGCTAATAATACGCTATATTATGTTTTGATCGGGTTTCCTGTGGTATGAGATCGTTTAACATGATGATGTAATTAACCGTAACTCGATAGTAGGATAAACTCTTATCTGTAACGCACTCTCTAGTAACAGTCAATAATTGACGGTTACTAGCAAGTGTGTTACAGATAAGAGTTAATCCTCTTATCGAGTTACTGTTAATTACATCAATACGTCGGAACTGTCTCATACCACAGGAACCCCGATGAAAACATAATATAGCGTATTATTAGCGTAAATAAAGAGAGAGAAAAATGAAATGAAACGACAAAAAGCCGGGCTCCCTGTGGTCGAGCGCTGTGCTTTATAGGTGAACGGAGCACAGTTGTGACGACATCATGACGAATCTCTGTCACGCACCGAACTCGATTTCCGTTTCAAGATTTGGCAAAATTAGAAAACAAAACACTAAAATGAGATGTTTTTAATCAGGAAATACTGATAATCAGCCTATTTTTCACACAGAAATACAATCTATTGTTTATATTTAAAAAGCAAAGTGAAGTTTGAAAATGAAAGAACGTACAATACAACCAAAAAGTATTTAAAAAATCACAAAATAGGACTCAAAACCGGCCAAATTTAAAATGACACCAAACTTGAGGAGTTCAAAATTTCTACAAAATGCATAGCTTTTCAAACGATCCATAAATATTACATTCTCTAACCAAAACAACTTTGAGCATGTTTTTGCTGAAAATAAGATTACTATCGGTTTCAGCAAACGGTTCGCTGGGATGATTGTTGGCGAAAATTTGTCAAAAGGACTGCAAAACGGCATAAATTTAAAACACACATGCTCCATGAGAACAAATTGGCATTTATTACAATTTTTTACTTACAGAAAAGTAATTTCCATTCATCGTTTATCCATATAATCTTGTTTTTATCGGCCTTTTGCAGTCCCTTTTGCATCGATTGAATTTCATTCGCACGACTGTAGCGTGGCGTGACAGTGTTATAGGAAACCAAGACGGCAACCAATCAGCGCTCGAGAACTCACACGAATGTTAGTAGGGAGAATTTTGAAATAGAATCAGTAACTTTATCGATAAAAAGCGTGAAATTAAAGTGATTTAAGCTTAAAAGAAATGAGCAAATATATAATAAAACAAATAGAACAGTCTTTTCCGTGCTCTGTTCACTTATAAAGCACTCAGAAAGTGAAGAGAGCACTCAAGTGAGGAGAAGAACTCGCTTTCAGCTCGTGCTTCTCCCATCACTTCTTTCGTGCTCTCGTCACTTTCATCGTGCTTTATAACTGAACAGAGCACGGAAAAGACTGTTCTATTTGTTAAGTAAAGCACGCGGGGTTGTCAGAACACGCACGACGCGAAGCGGAGTGCTTCTCAACACTTCTTGAGTGTTCTTACAATCCCCAAGTGCTTTATAACTGCATACAACACAGAAAGCAAGTTTTCTATTTCTTTTATGAAATACAAATTGATCAACATGCAAACGCGCGTGCCTTGTGCTCTCATAATGCACGCCCCTCAAACCTCAAACCAAACCAATCAAAATACGTGATTTCAAATAGTTATTTTATAACTCCCTCTTCAACACCGCGCGACTTTGACGGAAAAATTGCTTGTAAAAGCCACAGGAATCCCATCCGCGCGTCATCCGCGCGCATTCAAACAAATACACCACAGGAACCCCATCAGCGCGCTCAATATGTATTTCGCTCAGCGCGCGGTTAAAAATAACTTTATTGTCATTAAAAAATCCTCAAAGAGAATAGTTGGGCTGCCTGTGGTCTCTGTTTGATTTTTTTCTCCACGAAACTGGACTATCAATCTTAAAGTTAATAACACAAAGAAGAAATTCTAAGATTTAGGGGCTGTTTATATGAAGGTGAGTTGTACCCTCTAGCCGGGATAACTCTTTTGTTTTATATTCCCCGGGGGATTCTTGTTCAACAAGAATAAATGTAAATTAATAATATTATATGGATATACCTGTAACCGCTAGCTTGTCACTATTCGCTTTTTTCATATCGAGCAAGGGACTGGCTACGAGTGTGAAAAGCTAATTTAATTATGGTTCCAGAAAAAAATAACCTCGTCTCATAGGAGAGTAACAGTTTGGCTAAATAGAAAAACAATTATGAGCATCCACACTCTGCCAAAATTACAGAGAAATGTACTGGTGTCCCTCCAAAACGTCCTTCCAAACCTTACATTCTTAGGATACCATAATTTCTTTGCGATTTGCACAAACTTGTTCAAACTTTCAATTCTTACTAATTTGTATTTGTTCTTTCGTGTGAAGGGGTTTATTTTTTAATTAAATCACTTTTGAGAAACTTGGTTCCAGTCCCTTGCTCCATATGAAAAAGGCTAATAAATATATATATCTTCGTTAGATACTTTTCAATTTTTAATACTACTATGGATGTGACAAATTTGATAGTAAATCTAATATTTTATAACTGTCACGCAACTGCCATTCAAATCAAATGCTGAGCGTTCCATTCTAGGGTGTGACGTCACTTAACCACAATCCCTTTCGGTGTTGTTGTCGTTGCGGCGTCCACCAAGACTCGTAAATTTTCGAAGTGACGTTCAACTTTATATCTGTCTTCTCGTACAAATCCACCATGATTAAAATTATAACTACAATCGTTTGTGGCATGTGTGCCATGTTAATGCTTATTATATCGATGGCTACAAACTACTGGCTACAATGGGTGATCGCTACACACGGACAAAACATAACTCACTATCGGGGCCTAGCGAAGCATTGTTGGGAATCAGTACACAATGAAACTGGAGCGTTGATCGAAGAAAACACTGGTTGTGGTAAATACTTTGAAGATGCTATGCCTGGTAAGTAAGAGCTAACGTGAATTACTGCTGTATAGTATTAAGTTTAAATAGAGTATAGAGGGAAACGGCTGTCATCTGCATAGCGATGTTATTTTGCCTATTTCATGCTCAATGTCTGTCGAGAACATTTCGTTCTGGTGTTCAAGCTATTCGTTTGTTCTTTTACAATAAATTAATTTTGGAGTTTTGTTTATTGATGCATAGCGTTTGCTATGTACGTAAGAGGCACCGACGCCATTACCATTCTGAGGCATTCTACTTGAACTGAAATGGTTCGTTGACGCTCCAAATTTGACCATATCATTCTAGAGTTTGCGAACTAGTTGGCTAGTGAGGGGTTTTTCGCTACAGAACTAAAAAAAATACCGCGAACTAAGACATCTGCACAATGATTAAGATTATTACAACCTTTCAAAGTGCCCTTGTGGCAATGTTGATGGGCATTCTGGGTTTGGCGACTGACTATTGGAAAGTTTGGTGGAAGGTAGAAACAGCGACTAATATTAAAAAAATGTACAACGCTGGGCTGTTCTTCCAATGTGATCAGGGTGATGCAGTGCCTAAAAACACGACAATTTTTCAAATCAACCACCTATGCGTTGATCTAGTGAAATCAGGTAAAGGTGATAGGATATGAATATCGACTGTTTCTCGACTATTTGTTGTATTTAATTGAATCTGATTCGAATTTGAGCGTTCGAAAAATGATTGTTTTTGTACATTATGTCAAAACAAAAATCGGTGTTTTTCAACTCGCTGAAACTAAAAATTTAACAAATTTGTTTGATAATATTTTTTAGATAATATTAACTAAGGTTATCTGTGATGGCAAATATCATTATCAGTTTAAAATATTCACGAAATATTTTATTAACATTGATTTGTTAATTAACAATTATTAAAAGTGTTCCCGGGGTTTGTATTTAAACGAGTTGCAGTGACATGCTTACTTTCTAAATACTGTTCCTGCTGATTCTAAAGTTTATATATCACACCTTCACCTATCTCGTCAGTTTACATATTTGAGATATTTGAACTATTTTATTGATGTGTACACCAAACACGAGCTAGTAAACTCTAGGTACATTTAAGGTTTTTGTCATATATACAGTTCAGTTTTTGAGGCTTATTCATTTCCATCTTCTTCAATTTAAACTATTAAGTAAATATATGTGAAATATATTTTCATTCTGAACATTTGATATGCTTGAACTATTTCTCAGATTTGTTGAATATTCTAAAATAAATGCTTTGTAGTTGTAAAAAGTTTAGGAATATGTATTATTTACATTTTATTTGCTGTGTTGCATTTTTAAATTTGAATCTGTATGTCAAAAACTATTTTAAAATATCACAGAATGCAAGAACTACTTTGAAGATATTATCATATTGTTTGTTCTTTCTTCACCGAGTGCTGGCAAAATCAACTAGAAAATTCAACAAAATATTACATCACTGATATAATTAAGAGAATTGAATTTGCTTGTCAGGTTCTAGCATAATAACATATTGCTAGCAACATTGTAGAACAGTATGAAAGTTCTAGAACCATCCAAGTATATCATGCATATATATTGACGTATATATATTGACTATCAATCAATACTGACAAGATAAATCATTAGGATTTATCATTGAAGTCAATCTATTGCATGGATAACCATGCAGAACAACCCAATCACTATTGCATTTACATAGAAAATACTAATTATAATAATAATTTAATTCTTAGCTCACTACATAATCTCAGTGCTCTTACATTTAATGGAAATACAATTAAGTAACGAATAGGAAATATATATGATTACAATAATTAGCACAATAACAACAAAAATCAATATTTAGCACATTTTTTCTTAAATTTGGGCTTCACAATTCAAGTAATTTGTTATGGATGTTTATTACTTACATATAAAGGAATGAGAATAAATGGAAACTAGCGAGTAACCTAGACTATAGTAAGGACATCTAGAATAATAATAATAATAATAATAATAATAATAATAATAATAATAATAATAATAATAATAATAATAATAATAATAATAGACTTCCTAGCAGGCTACCAAAAACAACTGGTAACTGAGCTAAGTAAAATAGGACTCGAAAAAGTAAACCAACTAGCCAAAAAGTGCCAGAAATGGATAATTTCGCAAAATTGTGAAATCGTGAAGGCCTTATATACCCGTTCATAAGTTAACACTGTTGTAATCGGCACCAAAACTGAATATTGCCTAGAAAATTTCCGCAATACTCATTACATGTAAACCAAGAAAAGTTTAAATAAACGATACAATAATAATAATAATAATAATAATAATAATAATAATAATAATAATAATAATAATAATAATATTTTTCCACAGCAGATCCACATAGTGGTTATTCTTCTGCTGGCACTCACACTCACTACCTCTACATTAAATATTTGTCATAAATCCCTCCTCACATGTTGATTTTTGCTGAGGGAGGAAAACCGGATAACCCGGAGAAAAACCCTCGTGGCATGGTAGAGAACAACACATCAAACAAACTCAATTCACATATGATCCGGTGCCCGACCTGGGAATCGAACCCAGATCACAGCAGTGAAAGGCCGGTGCCCTCACCACTCGGCCAACCATGCCACCCAAAACTACCAAGTAAACTAGTATAGGCTGCGTTGGAGTTTGATATAAATGATAGGTAATAACTTATAATGAATTTTGTAACACCGTAAAAAAATGTTGACTTAACTTTACTGATGTTTTGAGCTTTAGCCCTTCCACGGAGTAAAAGGTATAGTAAGGAATGATATGATACTAGTATGATATTTTACACCAAACACCTTAACCAGCAATTGAGAAGTAAGACAAACTAAGGCATTGCATTCCCTCAATTATTTTAAGACTAGACGCATAACTGCGTGAACTCGGGCTTCATTACGATTATGTAATCATTTTCTTGGATTAGCTTGAGATGATTTGAAGCGAGAAAAAAAAGATATTTTTTTGGTCGTCCTCCTTTTCTGTTTGGTCCGTTCCTTCAGTCCGTGATCCGCTTGCCTGTACTGCTTTTACCTGGATATCGATGTTCGGTTCGTGCAGTGATACATGCGAGCTCAAAGACTGTCTAGAAACAGTGTTATTATAAAAGTTGTTCTTGCAAAATAAACGCAAGAAAAAGCAAGATAGATACTAGTCACTAAAGCAATTGGTGTTATATTTGAGGCGATTTAATTTAGGCTGTTGGATGTAGTTTTCAGAGAGGCTGATTTCAGCTGTTTTATATTTGTTGTTGTCGAGCTTGACCTTGATGTTTAAAATCGGTCACGTTATCTGACATATTGTAAACAAAGAAATATTACTTTCATCGTTCAACTGCTAGATAATAGGTTGAAGCGATTAAGTTTAAACTTAAAAGTTTTGCGTATAAGTTTGTTGTTCTTTGCCGAGAAGTAAGCGCTCGGCAATCGCCGATCAATCGCGGATCTGAAGCTTGTACGAGCTAATAGTATAGTCAATAAAATTAAATTATTGACAGATAAACTCGTTATTTTAATCAAAAATATAAAAGAAATAATTACAAGAAGCAAAATATTTACCCTAAACATCACTACTGTTGTTGTCTTCACTTCTAGTGCACTGTATCGTACTCTCTAAGAATGCTTACAATACAGTTAAATATCCAGTAGTAACAGCTTCGTCCTTTGTAACTGGTTGTGAATCAATTCCATAGCATTATGAGTTTATAGCAGGGACGATTTCTCGATAAATTCCATCATAATAAGTTGGCTCACTTATTTAGCCCGTAAATTGCATGATCTTTATTAAAATTCACAGTGACCCTTTCCGAAAACATTCGACATAAACTTAAGTGTAATTCTACTGCGAATCATGTGGAGTGAGCGCATAAAATATGAGAATATTCCACCTAGAAATCAATCCGTTGACGAATCAAATATCCATGTGCTCGTATTGGCCAGTCTACGCATGCGCTGTGACCATACGCATGCGCGGTGACGACTAGACGGCGTTTTGCGACCCAAGAAAAAAAAAAACATTGAAGCCCATTTTAAGACTCGGGTTTCCTTTGGAAAGCCCGAGTAATAATGAATTGTTTGTCGTAATGTAATCTCCCATGTGATGCTCTACCAATTGAGCTACTAATTTAATTGTATGAGGTCCAGCTATATAACTAGAATTATGTGATTAGAATGACAAGAAATTTTGAAATTTCTGTATTTGTTTTGCTTTCAGATATCATATCAGTCCTAGAACCAGAAAATAAACTTTCTGGACATTTTCCCAATCAAATCATAATATAACCTATATCAGTAATACCCTTGTGTGGTAGAAATGTCTTTAAAAAAGAAACCTAGATGTGCATGCACGCAGAGCTACTTGATATTCCATGGAGCATGCTCATGCAACTACATAGCATCATTACAATGGTTTGAAGTTAATATACCATCTAAAATTCTGGACAGGCGTTTTTCCTTCTCTTCTAGAGGAGGGAAATAAAGAAAACTCTGTCAAGCTGGGTAGTGTTTATGTATCCTAAATCTCAGTTTGTAATGGATTTTGTTGATATCATAAATTAACATAAGTAATGATATCAACAAAATCCACTACAAATTGAGATTAATATAGTGTCCAAAACTACATACATTAGCATACAAAACTTTATTTGAAGTTGAATTTCAGTTTAGCAATGACATGAACACTAATATCTCCGAATATGAAAAAAAGACATTTACAAAGATAATAAATTATAATAATTATAATAATTGAACTCTTTTACTCTGACAAAGGGCTAAAGCTTGAAACTTCAGTAAAGTTAAGTCAACATTTTTTATCGTGTTACAAAATTAGATGATTCTTGCAAACAGACAACAAATCTGAACTCTTTCAAAAAAGAACTAAAAAAATCACTCAGTCAGTTTCCATAGATAGTACTATATGATACATGTACATCTTGTTTTACCATTTTATATCTCGAACGCTTTCATAACTATCATATTATGTATTTTTTATATGCAAATACTTATTTGTTATCATTATAAATTATTCTTGAAAAACCTTTTAAGGGAAGATTAATAAAATGTATATATGTATGTACTATGTAAAATTTCATTGTATTACCTATTGTTTATATCAAACACCGACACAGCCTGTAAAACAAACTTAATATATCTTTTGCACATGCTCTTTACATACATGTAACATGGTTGTAACGACAAAATATTCACATTTACCCTTTATATGATGGGTGAGTAGCCTGGAAGATTGGTTCAAATAAAAACAATAAGGTTACACAATACAATACAATAACTTTATTTAACGAGGGATACATAATTACCATTAACAGTTTTCTAACTTACGGCCCTCAATGATGAAACATTTCTTTTAAAATGAATATCAACACAACCTAGAAACATTTACTACACTTACCAGACGCGCAAAAGTATGACCACATTTAATGTATTCGCATACTTCTATGCACGGGAGTTTGTTCTTTAAACAGACACATTTGATGTGAAGTTGTCTGATTTTACCGAACAAGGTGTGCAAAAATTCGCAGCATAAAGTCTGTGCATAGAAGTATGCTAATATATTAAAAGTGGTCATACTTTTGCACATCACGCTGTAACACTGTTCGACCAAATTCTAATAAATATTGATTTGCTTTCAGACTGGACTGGTGTAGTGATTGCCTTTCTAGTTCTGGCACTTCTCTGCCACCTTGTTGCATTCATTTTGGCTTTGGTGAATGCCTGCCGTAAAGGAGAACCATTCCCTGTGTATATTGTCTGTGCACTTTTCTTCTTTGCTTGTAAGTACTTGATTCATAATGATTACAGTGGTACCTCTATTACAGTGCCGACACTCCAACTGGGACCACTTTAGATGAATTGATCATCAACCAATCATATTGCAGCTTTCAGTTCAAGAATGTTATGAGCATGAGAACACTATAATTTGATTGGCTTATGCTGTTATCAGTTCAATCTCTGTCTTGTTTAAATGTTTTTTGATTGGACGGTTTTGTCTAAGTGGTCCCAGTTGGAGTGTCCCCACTGTAAGCAGTCACCCTTGGGACTTTACAAAGTGGCCGCTTAATAGAGGTATAGAATAGGTTAATAGGAATAGATTTGGGACTTTTTATTGTGGATGGCCAATAGAGGGTTGGGTGACTGCTTAATAGAGGTATATAGCACTGTATTAATAATTATTAGTAGTTATTGAATAAAGCAGTATGATATGAAGAAATATGCAGTTAGAGGAGGGTGTTATATCTCTTGATACCAAAGATGAGACGATTAGCACTCTTCAAGATATTTACAGAATTTATTAAAAGAGGAAAATGTGGCAAAAAGTACTCAGTGCCTTCATGTATTCAATAATTTTTAAAACACTAAGTAAAGAAAGCCATCTGGCTTCTAGGGTAGCATGTAAACAATGCAGTATATACAATTTAGTTGGCTATTGATAGATTGATATCTTTACCCTTATAACTTGATTGGGCATGTTCAGGGGGGCACTGCAATATTTCAAATGAGCAACATGTGGCAAAATGGCAAAAGTAAATAATGCTCTATTTAAAGTTATAATAGTTCTTGGAACTATTATGTGGAACTGTGAAGAGAAATATTGTTGTTGGTTTTGCTTAAAAAAATACTGACCAATTTGTACTATGTGATATATTATAGGCCTGTTTGTGATCATTGGTTTACTGGTGTATAATATACTGACCAATTTGTACTATGTGATATATTATTGTAGGCCTGTTTGTGATCATTCAAACATTCATTCATATATATATATTCTGACCAATTTGTACTATGTGATATATTGTAGGCCTGTTTGTGATCATTCAAACATTCATTCATATATATATATTCTGACCAATTTGTACTATGTGACATATTATTGTAGGCCTGTTTGTGATCATTGGTTTACTAGTGTATACATTCAAGAATTGGGAATCAGATGTGTATTTCAGCTGGTCCTATGGGGGTGGTTGGTCTACTGTTGCTCTCTCTATTATAGCCATAGTCCTTATCATGGCGGATCGCTGATCTAACTTATAGGGGTCTTAAAGCACTGGATCATTACACTTAAATCCATTCTTAATATTCTACAAACTCTGATTTCCTGTGAAGTTTGTTTGGCACTGCTGTCAATCCAAAACCATTTACTTGCTACTTGAAATATATAAGTGATGACAGACAGATTCAAATTTCAAAGTGCACGAAGCTACCCTGCAAGCAGAGGTTCTTTTCTCTTACCTAGAACGACGAGGAAAGAAACTTGGATGTAAAATTGGGGCTGCCGGCAGAGGTTTCTGTCCTCGTCGTTCCAGGTAAATAAAAGGAACCTCTGCTTGCAGGGTAGCATGAAGTTTACTGAATATAAGAATTGCTTTACAGTGCTACACTTCGTGTAGATGAACAACATTGTATATGTTAAGTGTCAATATTCCCTTAGAATAACATTAAGTGTTTGCATTAATAGTGTGCCCCAACTATTGCACACATTAGATATTAAGCAGATCAAATCAAACTATGGTGATTTTTTATCTTGATGGTGCACCCTTGTGCTCATTGAGTTTTCAACATTTTCAAATTGGTCACCCTATTTTGATAGCGAGTAATTACCTTCCTTGTTTATACCAAAAGACTTGATCAGTGCTGGACCTCTATTTGTTAAAAATACCACCAAGAAGTTTGTTAAAAATCAGTTCCATTAATAGACATTGTTATAAGAGAACATCGTTTAGTGCTTTGTTAGATCTAGAAACCAGTAGAGTTAGTTTTTTTTATATAAAATGAACTTTTGCAAAACTGTAATTTTGCTCTTTATTGTTAATGTCAAAGTAAAGACTTGTTAATAGGACAAGGTAAATTTATATTTGTCTCACCAATCTTGAGCCAGCCAACACTCGAAGACTGTCTAATATGTCTATTTCTTCTTCACAATTTGAGCAAAGCATGTTTAGATTGTGTGTGTTTTGACATATTGTTATGACAAGCTTCTGCATTGTTGGATGTGCATTCTTGGTTGTTGAAACAAGTGTATTAAGAAGTTATAAATACATGTATAGTTTTTTGGTTATATGTAGATGCTAGGACGGTTTGTTATAAACCTCAGGTAAATTGAATCATATTCTGCACTAACTCACTGTATTGCCTTTGCTAATAATGAATACAATAAAGACTTGTAAAAATACAAGTAAAATAGAACACGATATAATGCCTTGGTATCACCAATGGTTACATAGACCTGTGAATTGAACTTAGGGGCTGTTTATATTATGGCGAGTTGTCCCTGCTAGCCGGGATAACTCTATTGTTTTTTGTCCCCCGGGGAATTCAAAACAATAGAGTTATCCAGGCTTGGGACAACTCGCTTCCATATAAACAGCCTCTTAGTCTAGCGAATTTGACAGAACGTCACTTTATGTAATGGTTATTAACAGTTATACATACCCAAACAGTGCACTCTAATATGTAGAATTCATTTCACATGTCAGTGAAAACCACAAAGTTGTTGTCAAAGAGTTAATGTATACATATCCCACATGTTTATAGCCTTTTTGATATGTTGTTATTAATTGTGGAATATAGAGAAGGATTAATACAATTATTTAATCGCTTTTAATAGTTTTTGAAAGCACAGAAACTAACCATGCTGTTCACATTAGTGGTTTTCATTAACCTATGAAACGCTCTTTAGTGAATCACTCTTTAATAAACACTAATTCCATTGTGTTCTTTTGTTCTTATTTGACTATTACACTTTAACTAATACACCTTGTTTGACGGGTTAATGAAAACCATTCTAAACGCCAAAAAACAAATAAGAGTGAAGCCATTTAACCTGTGAAATAGATATTAGACTAATACACCTTAGGGGTGGACCATTAGAAGTTGGGGGAGGGGAGGGCCGGTGCATGGCAATTCCCAAAATAAAAAACGTGCAAAAACTTGCAGAACCTTGAGGGGTAGCGAATGGTAAAATTTTAATATCCGAGCCTGAGATTCTAGAAATATATCAGCTCATGTATGTACTGTTTTTAAAAATTCGAGACTCCGAGACTGATCGAAAACCCGAGACTTTGACACATCAAAAACACAAAAATCTGAGACTTAAACACTTTGTATCAGTATACAATAAATTTGCCCCAAGTCGACCTCGGTGTGTTTTCCCGACAAAAAGTGAACAAATCGCCCGAAAGTTAGCTGAACAAAGTCGCGAAGTAACTCCACGTTGTACCATACTAATAGATAAAACGGAAAAACAGACTATTCAAAAGTTTAACCAAAACACAAACAGAAACAAACACAAACCTAAATATTCTCAAACTGTCTGATCTTATAGAATACTGTACCGCGATATTCATGTACAAATTTAAAAATAACGATTTACCATATAATTTTCATAATTTCTTTAAAAATATTTCTGAGGTACATAACTATAAAACAAGATCAGCAGCAAAACAAAACCTATATTTACCAAAAGTAAAAACAAATTATGGCAAATTCAATATCAAATTCGCAGGTACAAAAATCTGGAACTCTCTTGAGGAAGGTGTGAAAACTGATCGTTCTCTAAAAAAATTCAAAGCTCGTATCAAAATAAACATTTTGGATACTTACTAATTTTTTTTCTATCAGAAAAAAAATTTCTGATATTTATTTCCTTCTAATTTGCCATAATATTGTGTATTGTGTGTGTGAATATACGTGTGTGTGTACGTGTATGTGATGTTATGTTAGCCTAAAATATAACTTTTTTTCTTTATTACAAAAACCACTTTCTTCTTTACAAATACAATAAACTTATACCAATAGATAATGGCCCTAACAACTTATTAACTTATTAACTCTTAAAGTTATTAGTTAGTGTATTGCTGACCATCACACTTTAAGGTGGCCCAGGGGTATTTATTTACGTAAAAACAATTTTTTTTGAACTTCAAATTTTGGTGCAAAAACTTCTTCGATTGCTTTAAAAATCGGGATTATAACTTATCATTGTCTCTAGTTTATAGGTATTTAAACGTTATTTTAAAAATACTGATGTCCTAAGAGCAAAACGCTTTCAAACGCGAACTCGACTTTTGGATTTAATGGCTATTTCTAAAAATCTGAAAGACGAAACCACTCGATTTTGCGTCTATGGACTCATGTACTTCACTACTTTTACGTGACAAATGGCCAAATAAATCGAGACCATGCAAGCTTAGGAAATACGAGTACTCAAAATCGAACACACAAATGCATAGCTTATAAAGAATCGAACAGAGACGCACAATAAAATCATTGCTTTCGAAATCGTTACTCACCACTATGTTGTACAATGCTTTCCCAGTCTGAAGGCCAACTTTTAGTTAGATTGACGTACTGTGTGCAGCACTATCACGACTGATAAAAAACATATTTATCGATGCATTATTCAAAATAGTTAGATAATCTAATTTTTGCTCAGTATTAACTTAAATGGTAATTCTAGCAATTCTCAAAAACACAAGATGTAAACAAATCATTGTTAAAGTACCTTCGAAAGTTTGAGCGTGTTCCATTCATACGGTTTGGAGAAATGGAGAAGTAAAGTTGACCGTATATAAATCTTGGTGACAACGCTGAGTTGCAGTTGCAGTGAAAAGCCATCATGTGCTTTTGTTGATGCATGAAAAATTTGCAATATTTTTTTTAAGTCTCGCGAGGGATATACCATTGGGACTAATTACTGAACTAATATTAGTTTAGAATATAATATTGCAAGAGCAAATAACTAATACTCGCTATACGAGAAAACTAAGATATTTAGTTTGTAAATATGCATATGAATCGTTTATGCTTGTTTTTCGTGTATATTTGGATTTACAAACACTCTTTCTGTTGAAAGAATTAATAAATAGAAATGACACATTATATAGTATAGCGAGTATTAGTTATTTGCTCTTGCAATATTATATTCTCAACTTATATTAGTTCAGTAATTGGTCCCAACGGGATATCCCTCGCGGGACTTTAAAAAAAATATTGCAAATTTTTCATGCATCAACAAAAGCATATGATGGCTTTTCACTGCAACTGCAACTCGGCGTTGTCGCCAAGATTTATATACGGTCAACTTTACTTCTCCATTTCTCCAAACCGTATAAATGGAACACGCTCAAACTTTGGAAGGTACTTTAACAATGATTTGTTTACATCTTGTGTTTTGGAGAATTGCTAGAATTACCATTTACGTTAATACTGAGCAAAAATTAGATTATCTAACTATTTTGAATAATGCATCGATAAATATGTTTTTTATCAGTCGTGATAGTGCTGCACACAGTACGTCAATCTAACTAAAAGTTGGCCTTCAGACTGGGAAAGCATTGTACAACATAGTGGTGAGTAACGATTTCGAAAGCAATGATTTTATTGTGCGTCTTTGTTCGATTCTTTATAAGCTATACATTTGTGTGTTCGATTTTGAGTACTCGTATTTCCTAAGCTTACATGGTCTCGATTAATTTGGCCATTTATCACGTAAAAGTATTGAAGTACATGAGTCCATAGACGCAAAATCGAGTGGTTTCGTCTTTCAGATTTTTAGAAATAGCCATAAAATCTCAAAGTCGAGTTCGCGTTTGCAAGCCTTTTGCTCTTAGGACATCAGTATTTTTAAAATAACGTTTAAATATCTATAAACTAGAGACAATGATAAGTTATAATCCCGATTTTTAAAGCAATCGAAGAAGTTTTTGCACCAAAATTTGAAGTTCAAAAAAAATTGTTTTTACGTAAATAAATACATCTGGGCCACCTTAACTATTAACTTTTAATCTATGACTGCATGTGGCTAGCTACATGTATGCATAAAGCTACTCTATGTTAGACACTGTTACCTGTAAGACGCACCATGACATAGTGGATAGCTTGGCTCTTTGAGCAAGCTTGCCATAAAAAGTGTTATCAGAATAGTTTTCCAAAGTTAGCCATTTGGCAAAATCAAATTTGAGTTTGTAGTTGTAGAAAATTGTAAAGCCTGTTTGGATACTCTCTTCACACATGGTTTTGACCAATCACAGTTTATGTACTATACCAATTTTTTTAGAAATATTCGTGTTCTTATGATTTGTAAGGATAGTATTGATTCTGACGCTTGTGATTATAATATGTAAATACAATTGTTTTGTTTTGTTTACAAACATACTGCTATAAGTAATAATCTAAACAATTGTCAGAAACATCTTTTAATATATCTCAGAAGTCATTACAGAAATCTGCCAAAAATGACATTAACAAGAACAGAAATAAGGCAATAGAAAAACTTATTGTTATAACACAGGCACCCCAGGATCCAGAAACAGGCGATTTTTAATCGATTAGAACGCGCGCGTATATATCGAACGAGCGAAATAAGCGAGCGAAAACTGAATTTGGGCTTCCTGTGGTGAGTCGGCAGTTTTTTTAAGGACCATTGGGAGAATTTTTTTTTTAAGGACAATGGGGAAAAACGAAAAGTCGAAAAAAGTGAAATAAAATCGCTAAGTCTTGAAAAATGACTATCAAATTAATTAACAATCTAAGTTAATGAACATTTTGAGCCGGTTTCCAGCCTTGTAGGTGCCTTAAATCGCGCGTTTTTCGCTTTTCTTTTTTCAACAAGTTCAAAAAAGGTCGCATCCAGTTCAAGACGAAGTCAAGGCTGGAGACTTCTGAAACCACCACTTTCACTCGGACAACAAAAACTTACACTTATACTACACTTATCAACAAAAAATTAACACCACTGCACTCAGCGAGAACCACTCTACAAATTACTACAAATAGCCCCCCAATTTGTCCGATATCCGAAAAGATAACGCACGTTTTTTATTGAAATTTTTCAATTTTTTCTTTCGTTTGATGCGTGGTCAGGGTTACCGGTGAGTGATACGCCACCGACACGTTAAACTTCGCTCTGATTGGCCAGTTTTGGTCAGGTGACGGTACAAAAGTCTACTGACCCTCTCGTGGGTAAACTGCGAACTTTTGTCAACAACGAACGACTTACCGGGGGTAGGGAAATCAAAAAAAGTTTACTGTCCCCGTAATAGACAGTCAAAATGGCGCCCGCCAAATCCATGCACTTGGCACTCGATGAAACAAAGTTGAAACACATTTTTTGTCATTTTTTAGCATAATTTGATAACCAAAATCAACCAAGATAAACCTGGATAATCTTCATGTCAAATAGTTTGGGTAGGTTTTGGAGAATACGTGTAAAAGACGGCATCTCGAAATCGAGGAAACTACGGAAACTGAGGAAACTACGGAAACTACGGAAACTCAACTTTCCCTAAATCGCTTAAAATGCTTAATAAACTATGTAAGCATTCTATTTTGGCTTTTTTTGCTTAGTATTAAGCCTAAAGGCTAACGAGAAGCGATTAATTTATGCTCAGTGGCTATATTCGTACTTCACCCGTACCCGGACTTGTGTTTGCTATTGGTACGTGAGTACGTCAAAATCATTTAAATTTTCACAGTGTTTCTGTATTATTTCAGTAAAGAAGATACGATATATTAGTTTAGACGGAGTAAGCGATTATCGTAAGCTATATTAAACTGATTCAGAGTAATTCTACGAGTCTGTATACATAGTAGGCAAACGACTCATTTCGCGACACTTACAATTTTCTTCAACTCGATCACTACTGTAAATGTCACGCACTTAATATTAGGACTTCAATGACATAAATTACAACTTTAATAGTATTGTATACAATAAGAAAGCGTGAAAAAGAGATATTTGTTTCGGATCGAGTTTGCCGAAGAACTATTATTTATTTATCTACGGCAAAGCGATTCAAAGACACCAGTACTCGGACTTTGGTTTGCTATTAATACGTGAGTCAAAATTATTTAGATTTTCACAGTGTTTCTACAAATATCTCTTTTTCACGCTTTCTTATTGTATACAATACTATTAAAGTTGTAATTTATGTCATCGAAGAGAAAATTGTAAGTGTCGCGAAATGAGTCGTTTGCCTACTATCAGATACAGACTCGTAGAATTACTCTGAATCAGTTTAATATAGCTTACGATAATCGCTTACTCCGTCTAAACTAATATATCGTATCTTCTTTACTGAAATAATACAGAAACACTGTGAAAATTTAAATGATTTTGACTCACGTACCAATAGCAAACACAAGTCCGGGTACGGGTGAAGTACGAATATAGCCACTGAGCATGAATTAATCGCTTCTCGTTAGCCTTTAGGCTTAATACTAAGCAAAAAAAGCCAACATAGAATGCTTACATAGTTTATTAAGCATTTTAAGCGATTTAGGGAAAGTTGAGTTTCCGTAGTTTCCGTAGTTTCCGTAGTTTCCTCAGTTTCCGTAGTTTCCTCGATCATTGTGACGTGATTGTTTTGACATGTTACTACTAATAAGAGGGCTTTAAGGCAGGACCATTGCATATATAGGAGGAGGAGGGGGGACTAGATTCGGGCACAGTTTTAACCTTGGAAAAAATATGGTAGACATCAAAACACTGAAAGAAATACCATGCGATTCCGAAAAAAATCTTGCACAGCCTTTCAAGTAAGAAGAATACACTGTACAAAAACACATTGCCCAGAATACGTGACTTATGATTTATTTTATAAGATGTTATATGTGATGCGCTTTTTAGAATACAAATATTATCATTATCAATTATTTGGGATACTTATGGGCAATTATAAATTACCAAAACAACTGAATTTGACAAAAAGATATGATATACGATGATGAACAAGCCATTAGGTGACTCCCTTTATTCAAGTGTGTTAATTAAACGCTCCGCCTTTGTCCATGTGGTAGGGTCGCCCCTACCACATCATGGACAAAGGGAGTTCAATCCTACCACTTGGACAAAGGGAGTTCACCCTTAACACTTGGACAAAGGGAGTGCAGCCCTACTACCTGGACAAAGGGAGTTCACCCCTACCACTTGGACAAAGGGAGTGCAGCCCTACTACCTGGACAAAAGGAGTTCACCCCTACCACTTGGACAAAGGGAGTTCACCCCTACCACTTGGACAAAGGGAGTTCACCCCTACCACTTGGACAAAGGGAGTTCACCCCTACCACTTGGACAAAGGGAGTGCAGCCCTACCACTTGGACAAAGGGAGTGCAGCCCTACTACCTGGACAAAAGGAGTTCACCCCTACCACTTGGACAAAGGGAGTTCACCCCTACCACTTGGACAAAGGGAGTTCACCCCTACCACTTGGACAAAGGGAGTTCACCCCTACCACTTGGACAAAGGGAGTTCACCCCTACCACTTTTACAAAGGGAGTTCACCCCTACCACTTGGACAAAGGGTGTGCAGCCCTACCACTTGGACAACGGGAGTTCACCCCTACCACTTTTACAAAGGGAGTTCACCCCTACCACTTGGACAAAGGGAGTGCAGCCCTACTACCTGGACAAAAGGAGTTCAATCCTACCACTTGGACAAAGGGAGTTCACCCCTACCACTTGGACAAAGGGAGTTCACCCCTACCACTTGGACAAAGGGTGTGCAGCCCTACCACTTGGACAAAGGGAGTTCACCCCTACCACTTTTACAAAGGGAGTTCACCCCTACCACTTGGACAAAGGGAGTGCAGCCCTACTACCTGGACAAAAGGAGTTCACCCCTACCACTTGGACAAAGGGAGTTCACCCCTACCACTTGGACAAAGGGAGTTCACCCCTACCACTTGGACAAAGGGAGTTCACCCCTACCATTTGGACAAAGGGAGTTCACCCCTACCACTTGGACAAAGGGAGTTCACCCCTACCACTTGGACAAAGGGAGTTCACCCCTACCACTTGGACAAAGGTAGTTCACCCCTACCACTTGGACAAAGGGAGTTCACCCCTACCACTTGGACAAAGGGTGTGCAGCCCTACCACTTGGACAACGGGAGTTCACCCCTACCACTTTTACAAAGGGAGTTCACCCCTACCACTTGGACAAAGGGAGTGCAGCCCTACTACCTGGACAAAAGGAGTTCAATCCTACCACTTGGACAAAGGGAGTTCACCCCTACCACTTGGACAAAGGGAGTTCACCCCTACCACTTGGACAAAGGGTGTGCAGCCCTACCACTTGGACAAAGGGAGTTCACCCCTACCACTTTTACAAAGGGAGTGCAGCCCTACTACCTGGACAAAAGGAGTTCACCCCTACCACTTGGACAAAGGGAGTTCACCCCTACCACTTGGACAAAGGGAGTTCACCCCTACCACTTGGACAAAGGGAGTTCACCCCTACCACTTGGACAAAGGGAGTTCACCCCTACCACTTGGACAAAGGGAGTTCACCCCTACCACTTGGACAAAGGGAGTTCACCCCTACCACTTGGACAAAGGTAGTTCACCCCTACCACTTGGACAAAGGGAGTTCACCCCTACCACTTGGACAAAGGGAGTGCATCCCTACCACTTTTACAAAGGGAGTTCACCCCTACCACTTGGACAAAGGGAGTTCACTCCTACCACTTGGACAAAGGGAGTTCACCCCTACCACTTGGACAAAGGGAGTTCACCCCTACCACTTGGACAAAGGGAGTGCATCCCTACCACTTTGACAAAGGGAGCTCACCCCTACCACTTTTACAAAGGGAGTTCACCCCTACCACTTGGACAAAGGGAGTGCATCCCTACCACTTGGACAAAGGGAGTTCACCCCTACCACTTTGACAAAGGGAGTTCACCCCTACCACTTTGACAAAGGGAGTGCAGCCCTACTACCTGGACAAAAGGAGTTCACCCCTACCACTTGGACAAAGGGAGTTCACCCCTACCACTTGGACAAAGGGAGTGCATCCCTACCACTTTTACAAAGGAAGTTCACCCTTTAACATGCACTTGGACAAAGGGAATTTGTTCCTCTGTCATATGAGATATTATGTAATCATGCAACTAGTGATACTTTAATACATACCGGGGATAGATTCATGCTGCATGGCTCAAACCATCCACGTGTCTGCGAGTTGGTAATCTAAATTCCTCAATTTCAACTTTTTTCTAACGATTACACGTATCTCGTTTCCTTCCTGGATCATCACGTAACCCAGTAGAAGTTTCAGGAAGAGCCATGTAGTCCCAGCAACCCTGCTCGCGCGTTACAGTCAAGGTCATTTTCATTATCATGCATGTCCGTATCATGTCTTCCTTTGAAGTTGCTCTGAATTTAGGCTATCCATGTGCAAATGCACCTTTTCTCATTTAGAAAAGTGGTGCAAGATAACATGAAACTGGTCCTGCTTGGGGTCCCATACTTATTATCTCTATTTTACTATGCTCTAACTACCTACTACTATTTTAGCCCTGACAACTGTAAGTTCTAACATGTTAATTTTTACAACACCTTGTAATTGTTTATTTTTCCTCAAAATACAGTTACCAACAGTGTTTTCAAATACAAAGGCATCAGCAGCTATTTTCGTAGTATTACACACAATAAGAAACGCGTTCAACATTAAATAGCGAACAATATCACTCATAGTGTAATGAATACCAAACCCAGACCATTTCAAACTGTGTTCCTACGTAGGTGGGTAGACAAAGATATCTTTTACTAGCATCATGTACAACTTCAAAACATATTTTACTTTGTTTTCCAAATAAAATCAATTCCACTTCAGCAAAACACCAATTACATCCGGACTGATGGCCTAGAGATGAGATGAATATCAAAGGCTGAGCGGAAAGTGGGCGACCCGACAGCTTCCGCTTTGATTACTCATTAGTTGATAACGGTGAGTATACCACGTTTTCCCCAGCGCTGTTTAAAAAGAATTCAACAACTTTTCATCACAGGAGAATTCGTAATTTCTGCTCAATCACATTTTGTAATAACACACATGCGACAGCGTACATCTATCGCTGTAATTACTTGGTATTTATGCGAATTAAAAGCGTAATGCGTCAAATGGCTCTTATATATCTCTTCAGGTTTTGATTTGATAGATAAAAAACAAGCTAAAAGTCTAAAAATGCACTGCAAAATGACGACTTAGTCATCATGAACTGCTTAGGAATTATAATGACTCCTCAAAGTCGTATGCAACAGTGCACCACCTCTATAAACGCCCCCAATTCAAAACATGTTCAATGCAACACCAAAACCGTAGGAATAGACATAAAAGGCACGTAGACCTTTAAGACACAATCAATGCGTACTGTTTACTTTGCCACAGCAAAAGGTCTATAAACAATGGCACGAGTAATGGCTGCATGTACATGGTCAGCGTTGGCTTCTTTTCTCTTGTTGTTTTCCTGTACAGGTATAATATACTCTTGTTTATTAATCTGATCAATTCCTTTACACGGTATTTTTCACTCACCGCAATCATACGCCAACACACCGGCCTACTAATTGACTAATAACTCTAACTCTGTTTTAAATGAGGCATTCCCTTAAAAAAACAAATATCATCAAGTAAATACTACTTATCTTCTTTAGTAATAATAGTATTTACCATCAAATGTTTGTATTTTATTGTTTGCGTGATCGATTCTTTTATCATGGTTTCTTTCACATTTGCCGAAGGCCAAGGTCTAACCAACATGGTATTTGATTGTTACCGAAAAACTGTATTCCTTGCCAACTTTTGGTGAAACCCCCTCTTGTTTTAAACCGTGTGGGTTGTTTAAACTATTTCTTATACAGTCGATTTTATTAAGTTGGAAAGACAAGTCTCTGCATGACCGAATGGGGTTGTGGGTCCTGGCAGTCTATGTAGGTTGTGAAAACGTGTTATATAAGTGATGTTCACAAACAGTTTTTATGAAAATATTAAGCTTGAGATTGATTTTAGTTGAGCAAAAGTCATGTATTGCGTCTACCATTGTATAGTTAGTTTAGAATAAAGCAGATTTACTCATAAAAGTCACTACTATCATCATTTATCATTCATCACTTGCGCATTTGATCCTGATATGCATATGGATAGTTATATACAATAATTTAAAAGTAGCATACCGTAAAACATCCCACGAGTCACTTGAATTTTCTAGTATACACACGAGCCTTAAAATGAAGGTAACTATAGAAACTGAGGGTCAGCGGTCACTGAGGGTGGTCACGGCCATGGTTTGTTACGTCTTGTTCTTATACGTCCCTTCCCAATCGGGACATCCAAGAAGACGCGAAGTTTAATATCAATTTGCATATAGAAATTACGAAGACAATACGTTCTCCGCTTTATGTAAAAACCTAACAAATAGGTGAACGTACAGTGACGTATTTTGTTTTGGCCACCAACCATTGTTTTTAGGACAAATAAAATTAAACAAATATATTGTTATAATGGTTGCCAAAATAGCCTCACAATACCAACACTTGTAAACACTACGCTCACCTATATAGCATGTGTTATAATTCAGTTTCTTGGTCCACTGTAGTATAGTGCGGTAAGCCAATAATTCACCCATGCCGCCTAATTGGTTTACAAATAAAATATGTTTATTCATTTACTTCTGTAGCGTGTTTGCCTACCACTAAGGAAGCAGTCTGTCATATCCACCAAGACCATGTTCCAAGCTTACACAACACGCATCACTTTAACTGCAGTGTTATCAAAGGTGATGTGGCCTCTGAGATCGTTTGGAAAATCAACGGTAGCATTGTCAAGAAATCCCACGGACCAATCCATTGGCTTGGTTTGGAGATAAAGGATAAGGCTGCAGTCTCAGGGATTCTGAGATGTGAAGCGAAGACTAAAGATTGTGATGTTGCTTGTGAAACGTCTTTGACAGGTGAATAGAACTAACACATAACCAACATTAGTAGAAAATGGATATATATGGCAACGCTATCCTCTGTGGTCCCAGTGACTCAGGCGGTAAAGTGCTCGGTTAACATGAAAGAGATCACTGATTTAAATTCTTATTCATGGTTACAACAATTTTTTTCTATTAAAAAATATAGATCAAATGGCTTTGCTCCACAAGAATTTATTTTTCATTTTTTTGTTTCGCCAGTTAGAGTTTTATGGCACATTTTATCAAAAAATTAACAAAAATTGTTTTTGACCCTGCATCAGCATATCGTAGTAATCATTGCCATCATAAGTCTCACTACTGTCATCGTATCTTGATAACAATCATTCAGGTTTTCCAAGAATCACGAACCGAGTCTCTATTTATTACGTCTACATCGGCAATCGTTTGGTCGTTCCCTGCAAAACCACAGGAGTCCCGCAACCAAGACTAACGTGGACCAAACGGGATAAAACCCTCGCAAAGTCCACAATGCCGCAGTTTGTTACACTGAAGAAGTCACGTGACAACCTCGACCTAGTAATCGATGAAGCATCCATGATGCACAGCGGCATATACATGTGTCAAGCTGTCAATCGTTTAGGCAAAGACACTCATTTTGCAGTGATTACCGTTCTATGTAAGTACCCGCTACAGATAAAATAGTGTTGAAATCGTGTAATCCAGCTTTAATACGAATTTTACTTAAGAAAATATTTGACCTGAATGCTTTCTATTTGATGTCAATGCTTCATTTTGAGAGGTTTTGATGCAGCCACAATGTTCAGAAAATAGGAACTTTCAAAAAGGCACTGTGTTAAAGGTTTTTGTGTCCTCACTGTAATATTCATTTGTTAACAGACCGTGCACGGCTTGTACCACCTCGTGTTGTGCCCATCCAATCAAACATAATAGTACGAAATGGGGACAAAGCTATCATTTCTTGCTCCACGAAATACACACCTGAAAAATATACAGCGCTTTACTGGGATCACGATGAAACAAGGATCAAAAACTCCAACAGATTCCATCAGAAGCAAATGTTTTCCTTTGAAATCCACCAAGGAAAGTATAAGGTTGGGCGCGCTATGATGTCTTTAGTTATAAAACAAGTGTCTCTGAAGGATGCTGGGGTTTATCGATGTGGCGCGGTTACACATGTTGGGCATGGCCAAGCGCACGTGGATCTGATAGTTAAAGGTAAAATATTCAAATGAATTGTGATGGTGATGATAATAATGGTGATGACGATAATGGATGGATGGATGGATGGATGGATGGATGGATGGATGGATGGATGGATGGATGGATGGATGGATGGATAAATGGATGGATGGATGGATGGATGGATGGATTAAGGATTCCCACGTGGCTTTTCATAGCCATGTTGTATTGTTTTCACATTTTAATTTTCACATTTCTTTTCCAGAATAAAAATGTACTTCTTTTGGCTGTTTCTTAAAGCAAGAAAATCCACAGCAAGGCTCTAACATAACCAAGCAAAAAAAAAAAAAAATCACTTGAGGCTATTGCGCTTTTGATGCAGTTTTAGCATCCAATATAAACCCATTAAATACAGATAATTCCATAAACGTTGTCACAGCATTAAGTCTAATTCTGCGACCAAAAGGGATCATGTGCGCGTAATTGCGAGTATTGCTCTAGGAAAAGGTTCATTTGTTAGTTAAAATAATACTGCGTGGTGATAGACCGAATGCCAATATGGCAGCCACTTCATTATGATATTTTCATAAATTTATATTTCGATTGACCACTACATCAAAATTATAGATTACAATGACGTCAAGAAAGGTAGTTTGAGAAAAATATTATATTCTTGAGAGGTTTCTAGAATTTTAAAAGTGTTAAAAACACCACGAGCTCGAGGCTAGCACTCTCTGCTATAAATTGGATTCCAAATAGCTTAACTTGAATTATATTTATAGCAATAAAACTTTCCAAAAATACACATTTCTGCTTGCTCTTTCTGATGGTGTTGCTTATTTTCTAAGATTAGGTGTTTTATTTTTGAAAGTCAATTGTCATTCGGTCTATAGATTGAAATGTCTTTGGTCTGTTGTTAGACAATCCTGCTGTGTAGCATGACTATAGTGTGTTATCATATTATGCATGAGAATTTGATATTGTAATCAAAGGTGAAGGGATTTTACGAAAGAATTTATTCAAATAAAGTTGTAAAAAAAACAAATTTGCTGTACGTACTTGCTCACTGTTGGAATATGGTCCAGAAGCCCAAACACCATACCCTATCCCTTCCCCTACCACGAGAAATGAAAGATTGGGGAGGTAAAATAAGCATAGCTTCTGAATCTTGGTATATACAGTCATTAACACTGTCCACCAAAAAAATGACATTAACACTGAAAGAAATGTCACGTGACACAACATAGATTCGCTCTAAATACTCGAGATTAGCACTAATTGTGAGCTTAGATTTCAAAATTTCCACTGCTGTTAATCTCCACTTTACTTGGACAACGTTAGTGAATGTATAACATAAAAGACGAGTTAATAACCGTGGTTAATAATATCGTCCTGTTTTTAATATAGGTCAAATATGTGTATAATCAAAAGCATTACCAATACTGAAATGAAGTCTTGTTCAGTGTGTTTGCGTGAGATGGGTGACCTCGACCTTGCGAGACAATCCACCTACGTGCCTGTGATGATATTATTCATGGTGTGCTGCTTGTGTCATGAAAGAAAGATAAGTGGAAGGCCATGCAGCTGAGGTTAGAGGAAGTTAACATGGGTGTACGTACGGAAGATAACATTTCATCGTGCTTAAATAAAGGTAGGGGGAGGAAGACGGATTAACGGTTAAGGGGTTAGTGTTGAAAGAAAGGGAGTTAAAGTAGAGAACGTGTATTTTAAGGCCATCAAAGGGCGGGGGAAAATATGCCACTATGGGGGTGTAAGACACATCGACAAATCTAATAACTTGATGACAATAATTATTGTTTACACGTTTGACTGAACAGTAGATTTCTTGAGATGTCATTCAAAACTACACTATTTATCAATTACTAGTTTTTATTTCTCAAAATTCTACACTTAAATATCAGAACTGGTTCTTATAGCAACGACTCCATAAATATGTAACGGGCGTAATTCATAAAAACAATAAGTTAACGTCTAGAAGAAAACTATACTATTGTGACTTAAATATATTTGATAAATGCTTTCAACTGTAGTAATAATTGTTATAGATTTTCTTTTCTGTTAGCTAGAAACTCGAACTCAATGGATTACTCAATGGTCTTTCGCTGTACAGCTTTCGGTATAAAAAAAAAAAAAATAAATAACACGATCTATATATAGATCAAATCGGCAAAAGTGACATTGAAATACATAAGAAAAAAAAAAATCTTATTTTCAAATGATTTGAATTAGTCCAAAACGTACATAGCAACACGTTAGCCGATTTTGCCAATTAACCTTGCATAGAGTACTCGCACAAGATATTTCCTTCTATGTCTTTTTTCTATATACCTGTTCAAAAAGGTTGATGGTCTGAAATATAAAGTAACTAGCTGCTGAAAGTTGAACAAAGTAGTTTGCAGTATAGTTAAATGTGTGTTATTTAAATACAATTAACGGAAAAAGAAAAGAAATACAGTAGATCCAGCTTCACACTCATCTATCAGACCGTCAACCCTTTTTGAAACATATTCTCTTGTTTTGTCCTGGTATAATGATCTATTTACTATTCTTACAAGAGACATTCATGAATGGGCAAAGGACTTGCAACCCAGGTGGACATCGGTACAGTTGAAACTCTGTAGACTGAAGCTTTGAGTTGGATGTCATGGTTACTTGGCCATTAATAGTACTGGCTAAATACCTACTGGTTGCTACAGACTTGAACCTCACGCAATCTGAGCACGAATTTGATGATTTGATATAAAACTTGTGGCTGTTGGTCACTCCGTTTGATGGTTTCTAGAATCAGAGAAGATAATAGTTGTTAGTATAATTGACCAATTATACCTAAGTCGAGGTGAATTATGGGAAATAATATAAATACGTATGTGAGTATGGAATATCGCGCACGCTGATTGGAACTTCGGACTATTTTCGATAATCACCAACGGCGTTTTTCGCGCTTTTAGCGTAGCATCTCACTGCATGTGCCGAATCTAATACAAATGAATTCAAACAATAAGTTTTGTTCATTTACATTTTATTCGACACATGTGAGATGCAACGTTTGAACAAGGCCTTAGAAATAAGAATTGAACAGGGTTGTTTTTTTCAAAAAAGATGGTTAATTTTATTATTATTTTTAAATATTCCTTATTATTCTTCTCATAACCTGGACTTTTTCTAAATTCTTCTTCTTCAATATTCAGCTCACTCGGTAATAAATTCAGTAAATAACAACCGAGGCAAATCCAAGTTCTTTTATTCACCAATATTCATAAAAAAATAATTTGTTCTTCGCCAGTCATGGCTGCTAATTACCATTATCATATATCTATGTATAGGAACTTACTTCTAGCGTGAATGGGCTTCCTGTGCTGTGCGCTGTCAGATAGTATCTTGTGTCATGTGACCACCGAAATGTGGCTGCCAGTTGTTTTCCAATATCAAACTTTTTTACCTCAAAATCTAAACGGAATAATTATTAATTGATATTCAAATAATGATAATGATAATATACAATGATGATAATGATAACAATGATAATAAATTTTAAGTTTGAAATCTTTTCAATGTATTTTGTATTTTTATGGTCAACTTTACGTGATAGTTTATCAGAGATATATCTCTCTCGTGATCTCCAAACGCACAAAAGTCAATCGGATGTTATTAATTTTCGCTTGAATGAGGTACAGACCTCTTAACAGTTTCATCAGCATCAATCAGTCTTACAACGAGTATTTAATGTTTTATTGATTAAATAAAATACTACAAATAGTTTATCTTCGCCGCCAATAGAACCGCCAGGAAGCAGCGAAAGAAAAGGTCAGTGAAGAAGATTCCTGTTTTTCCTTCTCGTTTGACTATGCGCTCTAAGCAGAAGGAGCCCGCCAAAGTACGGTATAAATTAGTAAATGTTTACGAAAGGATAAGCGGTAAAGAGCACCGGAAAACTATAAATTCAGCCACAAAGTGTTTTCTTGAGCTGAGGGAAGTTAATACTTCATGTATGCGTCACAGGAAGACTACCTTGTGAGTACGTAAATGTAATATTGATGCACGTAGAGTGAGATACTCTAAAATGTTAACAAATGAATGACTGGCCGTAAAAGTAACTTGTTTTAATATCGTTTTCTCTAGTTGTAGATAACCACTAGAGTGCAAATAATTACTAACTATTTAGTTATTGTTAACTAAGAATTTACTCAGACATGAGCCACACAATACACATTACTCATGAAGGATACAATACTTGCACTGTTTCACCCCAGTGATATCTACTAGTTTGTACAAAATCGTACAATCAGACAACACATAATTAGTTTTGTTTCGAGCATATATGGCGTGTACTATACGGTTTTTTTTTTTTTCAAAGATTCATGTGGTTTGGATAAACATTCTTCAGGAAATTCAGTATACTATTAAACTCTAATTCTTTTAAGTTTTCCTATTTTTCTTGCCTAAAATGATGCACTTTATTTTCTAATTCCTATATATGAATGAGAACTATGGTTTTCTTATTACCTGAATACTTCTTGTCCTGGCAGCAATGTCCTTGTATGTTTGTGCTCGTCGGGGAGCCATTTTTGTCCATTTCGATCTTTACCAATGTACAGTCAGTTAGCTGGGCTCTAAATACAGAACGTATCTTGTAGGTATCGCGGCCTGCTTTGACTGAGCAAATGCTCATGAAGAATGAAAAAACAACCTGAAATAAAAAAGAGACAAATTGTGTAAAGACATGAGTAGCGTGCGAGCTGTTTCTACATGGTGGTTCCCTGTGTTACTGTCGAAGAACGCCTGGTTATTTTCGTCCATCAACTTTTGATAACTTTAGTATACAAAAAGTCCATATATTTTATGTTATGACATCAAGTTCTTTGCGAAAATTACAGAATTGTCTTTGAATGTCCAGACGAAAAACAGTTTACTAGATTAGGAAAGCCTATTCCTTCTTTTCTGCTTTCAACACACTACTTGAAGAACGGCGGATTGCTTCCGATGATAGAATGTCGACAAGAAAACACCTTCAAGCCACCAAATTTCTCATATTTGTGGTGTACGTATACTAGACTATTAGATGAATTCGTGAAAACCATTTTATATGTAGAGTCTTATAACTAATATTTATAACTAATACTTTAGATTTGTATTTTTGTTTACATTGCATTCAACTCAAATTATTCCTTTTTGGAACGGTAAGAAAGATTTCTTTTCGTTAACCTGCAGTTTAATAAACTATAGCTAAGATGAAAGCTTTTTTCTATTAGTGTTTTCCAGTTACTATTCTAATATTGCCTTTTTCCATGACTAAATGTGTATACATATAAGTTGAATCAAACATGCCTATCTGAACATTTACTGGATTCTGTGGTACTCAACAACCTTTATCATTAAGAAATTATTGGTTTGATTTTAATAACAATCGGTTTGATAGCTACCCCCAAAAACAGAAGCCATTATGGTTATTGTGAAAGTAGAGAATTTCAAGTTTTTACGACTTGCAGCTCACATAGAGCAGAGATAATCACTACTCGACACTTTGATTATTAAAGTATTGTAATATTTACGGCTCTCCAGAACAACATACTGATTAAAGTTGGTGATCATTCATGTGACAGGAATATACCAAGGAACTCATTGAAGCTTTTAAAAGCACTTAATAAGCAGATTAAGAAATCCATTAATCTATAGCTGAAGTCCGGTCCAAAAAAAGTTTATCAAACTTTGCCTTACAATCTTGTTAATCAAATTTAGTACTTACCAATGTTACCAGTTTGGATTCCATGTTGTGCTTTTCCTCGTGTTTGTCTAAACTCTTTGAGTTCCAAAGTTTTCATAATTTCACTGCCGAATGGAGCGATCTTAAATACTTTCGATTTCGGAAACTCGTTCAGGAAGCCGTTGGCCAACACAAGAAACATTGTGGTTAATCGTTCGCCCACATACTGAAGGCAGTAATCGCTTAATACAACGGGTTTGAAGGGAACGGAGTTTAGGACGGAAGGAGTGACGGACTGTTTGACCAGTATAAAGTAGTTATCAGAAATATAGCTTATAGCGTAACAAGAATATATATTACATAATAAAAAATACATATAAATTAAAACAGATATATAGAATATATACTCAAATGATATATGTAGCCTTGTGGAAATTATACAATATATCCTGTCACTTTATACTGTTTCTTTTTATCAACAAGCTGTCTTTTTAAAAAAAAAAAATTAAATTCAGAGACAAGCCTGTATAATTACAAATTGATAATTTTTAAACTTAATTGATAGATATCTTTTTTTTTATTCTTTGAGTAAATTGATGAGTAAATATTTGTATCAAGTTTAACAATCTTTTAGAGTCAGCTAAGCTTCGCGTTGTACATTTACATACATATATATATTTAATATAGGCTTTTCAACAACATTACATTTACATACATACAAATCTTTAATAGAAGTTTAAGTGCTTTTCCACAACTATTTACAATCGACAGCAAGATTACATTTACATAATCATGGGAACTTACACTGAATGTTCATAATAAATCTTATTATCTATTTGCTTAAAGAGTGTAGGTGAAAACAAAATGCTAAAAAGTTCAAGTGTCAACACTAAAAATACGTGTATTCTTCTTCAAGATCTTTTTTATTTTCTACTGTCCAGACGATTATAAATTATGTTTTACCGATGTACAAGAAATCAAATCTGATAGTCTGTAGTTTTACCAGTGAACTATTCTCTTGTATAGAAACTTGTCAATATTCTTGAACAACAAACTTAATGCTAACATTGGTTTTGAAAAAGTTTGTTCTGATGTCACCTATAAAAAAAAAAACAATGTCGAGAGATGTTAGAAGAGGCGCCTGTGATGGTGTTCTGTTCCTCGAAAGAAAACCCTTTAAAGGTCAAGAGTGTTTACAATCTATTTTAACTTCAATCAACTGGATCTCTTATATATTTCCGTATTTAATTTATTTTTAATCAGATTTACTTTCTTTATACTTTTGGAAAAAAAGAAAAAAACGTTCTTAATTCGGTCCTGTAGTCCTTGTTCTGTTTTGAATTTTCCAAAACCTAAAGACGCAATGCTGTGCGTTGCTCTGACCATATCCTCTCAGGATGCTTGTAATCTTCCGATTGTTGCTCACTGAACACGCCACCGCACACAAGCTAGCAGTTAGATCACTAACCGACAATCACTGCACAGATAGATGTAGACATACACATAGAATCACATGCAAGAACAACCTGCATGTTGCCGGATTCAAACAGCATGTAAATAAAAGACACACCTTTAATTGAGTTGTATTTATGATTATACTCACGATGCCACACACGATAAAAAAGTAATTTAAAATCAAAGCACAGGAAATCAAGAATGACTCGACAGATACAACAGTTTTTGCGTTGCTCAATAACCAGCATGTATTTGAAACAAATACCTGAAATGAACTTGTACCTTACTTGCCTTACCACACACACGGTAACTTGGCCGATCAGTTATACCAAAGGCACCACATTACAATAGAGGATATTACAAGAACTGCAAAACTAGACAGAAGATCCACCGAGTCTCTCTGCTCTTGTATAGAATAGATAACTTTATTATTATTTTCATTATTCATCTAACAGATTATTATTTATATATTTAAATATTCATTTTCCTAATCATTCAATTACAGTGATGTACGTACCCCCTTTTGCAGGGCCCCCGATTACTTTATATATACTTGTACATCAATCAATTACATAATACACAAATCAATACATTATTTTATTGATTTGTGCATTATAGAATTTATTGATTTGTGCATAATTGTATAATTAATTGATTTGTGTATTGTGTATTATATAATTTATTGTTTTGTTATTATAGAATTTATTGATTTGTGTATAATTGTATAATTAATTGATTTGTGTATTGTGTATTATATAATTTATTGTTTTGTTATTATAGAATTAATTGATTTACAAGTATATAATAGTTAATTGATTTGTATATGATAATATAATTGAATGGTTTGTATATAATATAGTTAATTAATTTGTATAGAGTACAAAAATTAAAAGTGTGCAACATAAATACCACTAAATACTGCTAAATTATGCTAATTCTATTGTTCTCTATTGTTTAATCAACACTATTTAGTGGTAAATAGTGCAAAGTATTGCACACTTTTAGTATTTGTACTCTATAATCTATATGATATAATGTTAGCATTTAATTGGATCGATTCATTTATGTATAAGTGCCAGTTTGTAGGATTAACGGAGCACGTGGGTTGAAGAAGCAAGGACACTCCCAAACAAAATTATTTCCTTGCATGAGTATTCCATGCAGGTCAAAAGCTTGTTGACCACCACTTGACAAATCCTTATTCTCATTTTATTTAATTTTACTGAAAACTAAATTTAGTTGTCTATTTGGCTGACGTTACCTAAAATAGTCCTCTAAGCTAGCGTAACGGTCAAGTAGATCAGAAGGCTTTGCATGCAATTCATGATCAACAAACATTTACAAGAAAGATAAGACAGACACAAGGCAAATAATCTTGTCGTTATCCCCCGTAAAAAAGAGGTTTCAAAATTTTGTGACGTCAACTAAAACAGTAGTTTGCTTATTCCATTTAATTTGTTCCTGCATGGCGGTGCTTCATTTTGTCAAGTGTTGGTCAACAAGCTGTTGACCTGGAGTACTCAAGGAAAGAAAGGGACCTTATTTCACACTTGACACGGTTTTCTTTGTTATTCATAGGGATGTATCTCCGATATAAACCCCTCATTATACCAATTCAAGGGTTATATCTAGATATAAACCCGGGTCTATATCTAGTTATAACCTTTGCATTTATTATTTATTGCAACATTAGACTTAAATTTTTACTAGATAGCGATTTTTGGAGAAAAAAATCTTTGAGTACCAATGTGAGGACTCGAACCGAGAACCTCTGCATTGCTGTATCCGCGCTTTAACCCATTATACTACATAGTCATCCGATGGAAAGTTAACAACAAAAACTCGTTTAATGTCATCAAGTTCATTAGCATTCAAGTTCGTTAGTATTCTTCTGAATAGAATTGAAAAGTGATTGTTTAATATTTCCTTATGGGAATTCATTGACAATGAACATTAAATTATGAACAGATTATTGACATATTTTTGGATTGGTTTTATTTTTTTGGTTTAGATTGTGTCAGTACTATTTTGTTATGAAAACTTTCAATAAACTTCAATTACGGGAAAACTGTTGTATTCTAGTGACAAAAATCATTAACAGCTAGCATTCCACCTTATTCATTAGTTCCAATGGTTTGACTAATTTAGTCTTTGTATTAAGGAATCAAAACTAAGATAGCATAACCTCCTTCAATCGTGTTCTATCAATAAGATTTTGATTTAAAAATGCACCGAACCGGTTCCCTGCACATTAATATTTTCTATTCATATCATTTCTTTTATCAAATACGACTCCCAGTAGATACTAATTAGTAAGATTTGAAAAGCCGTTCTTTTATTTCTTAACTCAAATCATGTGTCTTTGTTAGAATAGGATTAAATCACTGTTTTTTTTGTGAGAAAACCTTCTCAAGTGTGAAATAAATTAGTTACATACCTCGAATGTTCGGCTATAAGCCTATATATCCCTTGGGCCTGCGGCCCGCGGGATATATATGGCTTATAGCCTCCATTCTCGGTATGTAACTCTTACTTTCTTCCTTATAAGTTGAAATCTCCTTTTTCCTTCAAGGCGGTACTTTATTTTGTCAAGTGTTGGTCAACAAGCTGTTGACGTGGAGTACTCAAGGAAAGAAAGGGACCTTTCTTCCTTATAAGTTGTAATCTCTTCTTTCCTGCAAGTGCTGTTCGAATTATGGATGTCAGTTGATATTGTATATAGGTTGTTTGAATATATCTAAGCTGCTTTTAAATGAACTTGATCTGCTATAACACTGACACGATTTATAGTATAATTAGGTCTCTGTTTATTTTTGAATTAAGAAGCCAGGTTTCTATATCTCTTTTTTTTTTAATCATTTGTTGTTGTTTTTAATTCTTATGGGCTTATGCCAACCTAATATTATAAATGACTGTGACATCAATTTCTCTAAAATTAGAACCGGAAGGATTAACAGCAATAAAAATAGCAAAATCGTCCGAGGACTTTCCGATGACAAAACATTTACGATCGTGATTTATTAAATTTTGGGTCAGGACCTATTTCCCGATAATTTGTCCATAAAAAACGTTTATCATCGTGATTCATTCGGGGACACGAGTAAATCCCGATTATTTCCAGACCAAAGGTTCATCGATCATATAATTCACATTCACAAATACACCCAAGAGACGTACTGACAAAACATCGTCATTTTGATTTACATTGTCATAATCGTTCTTTTATAATCACCATTATTTAGGTGTTACCATTTCCCTCACTCTTTGATTAACGTAATGGCCGTACAAAAATAACTGTTATCCGTTATTCAGTTTAGTTCGGCCTCAAAATACACAAAATGATGTTACATTAAAACGGCTCAAGTGTATTTCCTAGGTTGCATTAATGGTTTTATTTTACGAATATTTATTATGATTATTAAACAACATTGTTATCTTGTTGTGCACTGTATGACATATAGGTATTTGCTGACGCAGCGAAGCGAGCCTGAGCGAGCGAGCAACTCACGAGCGTTTCATTTCCCAATAGCCTTATCTTTTTAATGCCTGCGATAGATTTGGCGCGCGGTAGTTCCCTTTACGAGCTTAGTAACCACGCTGGGTCTCTGCAATGCCTGTTGTTGTTTTTGAAAGCAAGTATACAACGGCTGAGACTGACAAGTTTACAGGGCAATTATTATGACAAGGAAGGCAAGGATTTACACTAAAATAACACATACGTTTTCTAAGGACTATTATCAAATAGTTCGGCTGAAATTTGTGTCATTTTAAAGCTCTTAAGTCGGATGTTTCATCGACTCTGCAAACGAGGAAAGCAACCGAGACAACAATGGCGGCCGATTTTCTTCTCTATTATTGGAAAGCGAAATTTTCACACTTCCAAGGTTTGCTTCATCTGGAAACTTCCTGTTTCCATGAGAATGGTAATCCATACGTCCAAGGAACAAAAAAGAATCTTCGAAGCTGATGTTCCAAGGGTTGAGATTTTGCATCGAATTTGTCTATTCGACAGATTAAGCCAAATGTACAAAAGCGAAATGATCGCTTCTTTATCGATCGAAACGACACTAAAGACGTCAAATTGTCCTTAGGAAACTCAAAAATGGTCAGCTTACATAGACTTGATAGCCGTTAGTGCAAAGGAAGGCTGTTATTTGGTGATCTACGGCGACATTTTGAACAGTTCAGTTGATGACCATGGTTTGTACATTCTTGTCAAATTGCAAGATAATTATAAGGGCAGTTCAAGGCGCAGTTATGGACGATCAAGGAGTTGCTTCAAAAAGGTAGTCATTTAAATACTTTATTGAAGCCTTAAGTTTTACCGTGAAAGTGTTATTTCGATTATAGCTGATGTTCCATGCACGATTTTTCACTACTGGACTCTTGCGGTTGTTATTACATTGAAACCATGAACATTTGCTCTTACAGGAAAATAAGAGCAATAGGAATTCAAACCTCATAAACATTTTCATACATGTACATGTATTTACATTTATTAAATGTCCCTCCATTGCTTTTGGGGGTTTGACGGATCCCAGGCAACAACTACTTTTTGACATGAAATTTTTTTTCTAATTATCTATGACTGTTTTGACATGGAAATGTTTACAAAAGAATTCCTTACTTGTCATTGTTGCTATGTGGGGGATAGCAATCCATATTGCCTCCATACATCATAAATTTCATTTACATGCAAACAAGACCATATTAAAACTCAAGTCATACCCCATATCATGTCACTCCCAGGATCATGTCACCTAGCAACCTTTATTTTTAAAATCCTTCTAGTATTAGTGTAAACTATTAAGAAGCAATGTATGTTGACATCTTCAATGCCCGCCAGACATGGTGCTACTTCAAAACCCTTGGTGCAAAAAAATTGGTGATGTAATTCTGTTTTCCCCTTGTTTTCATTGTAGGAAAAAGAGCCTTTAAGCTTGTTGAAGTAGAAAGCATTTAAGTTACTTGCATTAAAATTGTAACTACTCAACCAACTTATTAAGTGGCATACTGGATATATGTAAGTAGAACAATTATACATATAACATGTGTTATAGCTTGTTATGCATCATAATTGCTATCATGACAATCAATATGATTTTGACTAGTTTGGATAATAATTACTGCCCTTTATAGCAAGTTAAAATTTTGTGAATTGTATAACATTAGTCAAAAAACTTTAATTAATGTAGGCTGGAATGTTCCTTTTGTATATACAACAGGTTCCCATTTAAATATGTACTTTTCCATTTAAATCTGTACTTATGCAAATTGTACATGTGTTGATGTGTGCTAAACATACAGATCAACCAATAAAGTGAACTTCTCTGACTGGTTGATCTGTGTGTTTAGCACACATCAACTAAATTTGCATAAGTACAGATTTAAATGGGAAAATACAGACTTAAATGGGAACCTGTTATATCAACCTACTTCCATTCAAAGTGTCATACATGCCCACCAAAGCAACAATGTCATAACTACAATCTAGTGTGTTAAATTAAGGATTCCCTTTCTCCTTTCCTTTCCTTGATCTTTTTCTTGCCTTAGGCTTTCTATAATCAGTCAGGGTGGCATTGCTTTGAAGCCACTGAGCTTTGGTGATCAAGGCCAATCTGTCACATACATGTTTTGTTGTTGTGTACCTCCTGTGCAGACTGTTGACAACAGGGTGGATGGACTCTGAACAGTGTTCTGCTTCCATGCCGACATAAGAGAAAAGCTTTGCCTTCTTCTCCCATTTGGACCAGTAAGCCCCAACAATGCAGCAAGAAAGTTCCAATCCCCACCATACCTTACTTTGCATGTTTTATATTGATGTTGTTGTTCCATTGCAGGTGTACTCGTCATATCCAAAGCTGAAGACACACTTTTGAAAGAAGAAACTAGAAATGTTACACAAAAATGTCATCAATAAATTGATCTAAAAATACATTGATAGAACAAATGCTACATGTATATTGTCTTTTTTGCTATATCTAGAGATAATTAATTTATTTATTTATTGTTTGTAGAATCATCTTTGTTGTTGTTAGTTTTATGTAGACATAAGCTAGATATTTCAGATACGTTTACTTACTTTCTGCACAATTTGCAGTCAGTACTATGAGCGGTGTTGGTGCTATCGAGCTGTGTTAGTTGAGCAAGCCAGTTTGTAGATCCATTGACCTCTATCACATCTACGTTAACGTTACTAGCCCGAGTATAAGCCTTTCTGGGAGTAAGTCCAACGTTGGGGAAAAACACAGCAGCCATATCTCCCAGTTTTAATACGGTGCCCGAGCGTGCAGAAGACGAAAGGGAGTCAAAAAAGTCTGCCTTAGATGCCGACATCCAAGGCTCAATACGCAAGTACTGGATGGTAAATAAGCCTTTCCTGTCTGAAGTGATAAAAACTGTGCAATGTGGTACACTTTGCCATTGTACTCAACGTACTATTGCGGCGACTTGGTTTTATCATGACAGTACCTGTCGCGCTTTCAAACATTTTACGTCAGAAAAATCACCGTTCGATTATGTTCGATTGCCTTACAGACCCATAGAAAACTGACTTCGATTTGTTAAATTGTTCGATTTCCGAACGTTCGATTGTGTTCGATTGCCTTATTGTTCGATTTCCGAACGATCGATTGTTTCGATTGCTAAAATTTTACTGTGAGTTCGATTGAGTCCGATTGCCGAACCAATCGACAATCAATCGAATGATTGATGTTCGATTGCCGAACGTTCGATTGAATACGCCGGATGGACAGGGTTTCGACGGTCTTCTCTGTTTTTTTTAGGGGGAAAGATATTTTCTTGGCACATGTATAAGTCCACGGCTTTGTACGTCGTTTTACTTTTCCACGTTCAAACGATCTGTTGAATTGCCTATAGCAAGCAGCGCATATTGTTGTGGTGTTACCGCTAAAAACCTTGTTAAAACAGGTCTTTAAGTCTTCAACCTTCTCATGTTTAATAGTGAAAAGCCTGCTAGTTGTTTTAGTTGCGTAAATAGCACACTTTTCTCGCACGCACGGCATTACACGGCGGATAGTATTTTGTTTTATCAGCGCATTATTCATTCACTAAAACTGTTAATTGTAGAGGAATTTAAATTTCGCGACTGAGTGATTGGCAGCAATGGGAAATACCGCTGGACATTCAAAATTTATCGCGGGCATTAAGTTGCCAAGCGAAACGCTCGTGCCGTCCGGCCTCTTCAACTTTGACAAGCGAACTGGTAAGTTGTTGTATTGTTGTGGTATGGTCGATCTAATCCCTGTTTTGTGAATTCCTTGTCCTTCTCCCACCTAAGAACTTATTCTAATAACGTTAACATTGATTTTTCCAGACGATTTCTACATTTTATTACCGAAATAGGTTTCTTAGCATCTTCGACATGTCACCTTTGCCATGTGCTTCTTTATGCCCGCTCTATTGTGTTCTTTCTTATGTGTTATCCTTTCTGCGATCTACAAACTTACTCCACTAAACTTAGAACTCTTTCTTTCAGACGATTTTACATCATGACCAGATTGTATGATTTATAAATACAACAATTTTGATGATTTAAGGTGGCCCAGGGGTATTTTTTTACGTAAAAACAATTTTTTTTGAACTTCAAATTTTGGTGCAAAGCCTTCTTCGATTGCTTTAAAAATCGGGATTATAACTTATCATTGTCTCTAGTTTATAGATATTCAAACGTTATTTTAAAAATAATGATGTCTTAAGAGCAAAACGCTTGCAAACGCGAACTCGACTTTGAGATTTTATCGCTATTTCTAAAAATCTGAAAGACGAAACCACTCAATTTTGCGTCTATGGACTCATGTACTTCACTACTTTTACGTGATAAATGGCCAAATTAATCGAGACCATGCAAGCTTAGGAAATACGAGTACTCAAAATCGAACACACAAATGCATAGCTTATAAAGAATCGAACAGAGACGCACAATAAAATCATTGCTTTCGAAATCGTTACTCACCACTATGTTGTTCAATGCTTTCCCAGTCTGAAGGCCAAATTTTAGTTAGATTGACGTACTGTGTGCAGCAATATCACGACTGATAAAAAACAAATTTATCGATGCATTATTCAAAATAAATAGATAATCTAATTTTTGCTCAGTATTAACTTAAATGGTAATTCTAGCAATTCTCAAAAGCACAGGAAAGTTTGAGCGTGTTCCATTCATACAGTTTGGAGAAATGGAGAAGTAAAGTTGACCGTATATAAATCTTGGCGACAACGCCGAGTTGCAGTTGCAGTGAAAAGCCATCATATGCTTTTGTTGATGCATGAAAAATTTGCAATATTTTTTTTAAAGTCCCGCGAGGGATATCCCGTTGGGACCAATTACTGAACTAATATAAGTTGAGAATATAATATTGCAAGAGCAAATAACTAATACTCGCTATACTATATAATGTGTCATTTCTATTTATTAATTCTTTCAACAGAAAGAGTGTTTGTAAATCCAAATATACACGAAAATCAAGCATAAACGATTCATATGCATATTTACAAACTAAATATCTTAGTTTTCTCGTATAGCAAGTATTAGTATTGTTTTTACGTAAATAAATACCCCTGGGCCACCTTAAAATAAAAATATTTAACATTTCAAATGTGCAGTTCCGTACTTGACCGTGGCATGCTTTCTTCATGGATCATGAGCTATAGGATACATGACATTTATGCACGATAGTACTGGGGATAGTAACATAGATCGTTGTATAATTTACTAACAAATGAAAATTACTTTACTAGCAAATGTCAATTAATAATAAACCACAATATAAGGTTTGCAATATCTGCTTTATTACCTCATGTGTTGTAATACGCTTACTACGCCCGATAAATAGCTAAAACATTAGACTGCGACCAGTCCCTACTTTTCCCTCCGGATTCAGTGTTTTTTTTAAATGCTCATTTTTCTCTCGTTTTCCTCGGAATCTGGAGGGAAAAGAAGGGACTGCTCGCAGTCTACTAAAACATTTGAAATCCCGAACGACAACAACCCGCTGATTCACAAACATGTCAAACGAACGTCGGTATACTTTGACCCAGGCCGATCTGGTCAACTAAGCTAGATTCGCCCACTGTACGTAAACCCTTGTTGTCGTTCGGGATTTGCAGCAACTTGTTTCTTATTTGCAACAACTCGTATTTTATTTGCAGCAATTCGTTTCATTTGCAGCAACTTCTTTTATTTGCAGCATGTCCCTAATGGGCCACCGTAATGCACTCTACCATTATTACTAATATTAGCATATACAATTTATAGTATGCAAAATTTATATAAAGTTTTTCATTTCATATTTCTTTTGCACACTTGTGGTGATTGTGAAACTAGTTCATGTAAATGCATACCTCATGCATATTGATAATTACTTTCTGCATGCATAAATTCATATTGTCATTTGATTTAAAGGCCTGCTTGGACCAAAAACAATGAAAATGTATAATACATAACGATAATGTATACTTGGAATTACAGCGATATTCGTTGTATCGCGACCTGCTGTTTGAAAACTTCGGCTTGATTTGGTCTTTTGTGGACCGTCAATCAACTAGGGGCGGAGTTTATGTAATGGTTAGCCGCTGATCATGAGCTATATATAGGACACATGACATTTCCGAGGGAAACATAGATCGTTGTATAATTTACTAACAAATGAGAATTACTCATTAATAAACCACAAAAAAGACCATTAAAAGTTTGTAATGTCTGCTTTATTACCTCATGTGTTGTATTACGCTTTGCGAAGTCCAAAACCCCCAATAAATAGACAAAACATTTGAAAAACCTAACGATAACAACCCGCTGGTTATAAAACGAACGTTGATCTACTTTGACCCAGGCTCGGCAGCTAAGCTTTTTGCCTCTAAAGGCTAGGTACCTAAGCTAAATTGTCAACTCTTCTGGAACACCAAGCAGACCGATTATTTCAAAAACTCGACTGAATATTAAACATCTTTGAAATAGTAAAGCTATAAACAGCTCGCTGAAATAATGACCTATAAATATTTGAATCAATTACCTATTTCATCTTCCGGGTACTTTAATTTAATAATGTCAATTTATCACATCAGTATAACACAAGATCAAAAACAAAACAAAAATATTTTCCTTCTTCAAAAAACTTTAAATTAAGGACAGTTTGTTGTGAATTACGCAGCAGCCAGAAACTGGAATGAAATTCCTTCTGCTTAGCAGAAAAATTGAACGCGTGAGCGTGAAACTCCGAGTAACAGCAAAAGAGATATATGAAATTATAAATACAACATAGTTCCTTGCTTTGAGTTTACATATTGATATATATAGTTGAAATTGCTGTTTCTGGAAGACTATTCCAATGTTTAAGTGATCTTGATAGATATGGATTTTCATTTTCAAAAAAATACTTCGAAGTAACATGAAACTGAGTGTAAATAAGCACATCTCAATAGTGCAGGCTATGTTATATAAATTAAATATATTAATATAATAATAATATTAATATTAATATTATGAGTATCATAGACAAAGACTAGTTTATAAGGGGTGGACCATTTAACTTTTGAGGGGGGGGGGAGTGGATGATTTTGAAAAAAAATTTCCTGCACGGCCCAAAGGGCCGAAAAAAAAATCCTGCAAGCCAAAATTTCCACTGAATGCCACTGAAATCTTTGCTTTTCTATAAAATAAATTGCGTGCACATGCCAGCGGGCTAAAAAAAAAATTCCTGCACGGACAAAATCATCCACCCCCCCCCCCCCCCCTCAAAAGTCAAATGGTCCACCCCAAAGGTAGTTGAATTTGACCTTTTTAATCATTGAAAAGACAGGCAAAAATCGAACAATGTGTTAGCATCCATTAATTTTTTATAAGCTTTTCCTAAACTGCTGAAATGTTTGCACTTTTACGAATAAAACACAAGATCATATGAAGTCTATGAATTACTAGGCTCAGATTTCAGCCGTTGGGGTTTCGTGCGCCCGCGATAATGAATTACTATACCGTATTAATTCAAAATGAACTTTCGATTGGTTTTCCTGTGTTATGTCGTCGTTGTGGTGGGCTTCCTGTGTTTTACGTGCAACCATGAATCTCTTTCTTCTGTTCTTCTGCATTCAAACTCTCTTCTACTCCAGCTGCATTTCTGAACAAGACGCTCTAGTTGTAAACACTGCTAATGGCGTACTGCGAGGTCGTTTACAAGACGTAATAAATGGAGTTCCAATTCGACAGTTTCTTGGCATTCCTTATGCACAACCGCCGATAGGTGAACTAAGATTTGCTCGACCAAAACCTGCCGAAAGTTGGCAAGGGGTGCGAGATGCTGGTGAATTTGGACCCATGTGTCCTCAAGTTCCTATGGAGGAATTGTTCAAGGCAATGAATATGGCTGTAGACGATACTGGAGAAGAAAGTAAGAGTTTCAATTACAAAATTACTTTTGAATATTTATACTCCCGGGTAATGGTCGGTAATTATATACTTGAAATTTATAAATATTCGGACAAACTAGCATATATAAGTTACACATACCAAAAGATGCGATATTATATGTTAATATGTACTGAATTGCCACAAAGAACATAATGGAATTTAATAAACGTGCATAAAAGAGTAATAAAAGAAAGTTTTCCACGAGTTAATGATAACAATAGTACTATTTTAATAGAATTATATTAAGGGGGCTTTCATTTATAAGTGTATGAGGGGGGTCGGCAATATTGAGGGGGCCAAGTTATTTTCGGATACTATATAAGGGGGTTATGATATTTTAGGTGGTGGTTGCATAATATTTTGGAAGACAACATAAGATTTTGCCCCCCCCCCCCCCCCCCCCCTTCCATCCACCATCCACCATTTCACCAATAAATGAAAGCCCCCCAAGCAGGGCCGTAGCACAGGGAGGGGCAGGGGGGACCCGTGGCCCCAAAAACAATGATTTGAGTGCATTGAATGGTAGTTATTTTCAGGGCTATTTTCAGAAATCAATGGGTGAGCCCCCCAAATCATTTTGAGGGTGCTACGGCCCTGCTAAGTGTTAATTATGTTGCACAATTCTATTGTTTGTAAAACAATAGAGATAACACTATATGTTTAGTACTATTAGAGCGTTTTCGTATAACAATATGTGTAGAACAACATGCTAATCAGGTGTGCATATTACCAAATGCTTCAGTTGGTCGCGTTCTCAGCTTTAAATAATCAAAATAAAACATTTTTGATAACAAAAACATTTATAGAAACCACTTTTATTAATGTTTTCGACAGTGGCTTGTGGCTCAAGGAAAAAATGAAAGCAAATAGCTATATGCACACCTCATGCATTAGCATGTTTTTCACACATGTATATGCTCATTTGCTTTTTAAAAGTGGGTTATTCAATAACGCTCTAATAATGCCAACCATAGCTGACTAACCTGCTTTATTATCCAACTAGTCATAGACGAGTAAAAATATCACAGGAGTGAATAAAGGATTAAGTGGGGGGGAAAACAGTGATATTTTTACTTGTCTAGCCTTTCAAGTAAAACAAAGTATTTTGTATTATAAAAGAACAAAAACCTTTTATTCTGATGGTTGGATAATAAATACCTTATTAGACAGTTTGATGTGTAATATTATATGGCTGGATATTTTACTCATTCACTAGCATTTTGACTCACCTAAAGGCTTGTCAGAATACAATGTAACACTTGTAAAATGTCCATCCATATTACACATCAAACTTTCTAAATTATAAGATATATATACACCTACTTGCAAGAACGTTGTCATACGAAAAAAGAACATTTGTATTTAGTTGGTTAAGAATAAATTAAAAGTACAAAAGATGATCACTCAAGCTGAACACTTTCTTTTGTACTTTTAATTTATTCCTAACACACTAAATACAGATGTTCTTTTTTCGTGTGACAACTTTCTTGCAAGTAGGTGTATATCCATATGCAGTAGAGTCAATGTCATTAACATTGTAAATGTAAAGTAGCTATTAAGCTACTACAACAAGTGACACATGATTCTTTGTTTAGTTTTCAGATTTATATCAGCATTAGTGAACATAGAATAAGAATTATGAAATTTAATTGGCCTGTAAACAAAATATGAGTAATTAAATAGAGCACATCAAGATATGTAAGATTCTTGAGTTTGGTTGCATTTGGTTGTATTCTGACCAAGATACAGCCTCATAAAAATGCCTAAAAATAGAAGAAAATATATGGTTTGGAAGGACAGCTGTCCTTCCAATCCATACATTTCTTTGTAATTTTAAGCAGTTTTTTATGGCTGTAATTCACTCAATATCCAACCAAAAGCACCAAATCTCAGGAATCTTACATATCTTGATCTGCTCTTTTATATTATAACTAATAAGGTTCATTTCTTAATTACATTAATTAGGTAAACTAGTACCCAGTCCTTTACTCGTTTCGGTTCGAGCCAATTGAATAACCATCCAAAATTTGTTCATGTATGAAGTACATTGACTTATTAAGGAATCAAAAGAAGGCTCTGTGCACATGAAACAGTATATTATCATAAATGAATGACCAGTTGTGTGCAAAATATTAGAACATAAAGGTAGTGATTAGTAGGGTGCACCATGTCCAACTAGAAGATTGAGACGTTAGAAAAGTTATTATATTTATTTATTATATGATCGACCGTGTATCTTGGAGTCTGGACACTAGTAAATAGAGCAATCTAATTGGTTAGATTCGATCTTGAACCGGTTAATATTCTCCTAGGTAGACCGCAGTCCGAAAGTGATATTTATTTTTGAAAAAATTGATAAATCTTCTTAGATAATTGTTTATTATGGTAATTTATCGAACAAAAATAACAGGAGAAACGTTTGTACGATCCTGAACTGACAAAAACATTAACAGAATAACTGATCTTTTACATATACAGACCTAGTAGTCTACTATATCCTGTATAATATTGTTTTGAACATAACAATGATTCTACATATTGATATATTATGATGATTGTCCATCCATCCATCCATCCATCCATCCATCCATCCATCCATCCATCCATCCATCCATCCATCCATCCATCCATTCATCCATCCATCCATCTATTCATTCATTCATTCATTAATGCATTCATTCTTGCTTTCATTTGTTCATTTATTGATCAATCCATTTATCCATTCATTCTTTCATTAATCAATCGACCAATTCATTCATTCATTCATTCATTCATTCATTCATCCATCCGTCCGTCCGTCCGTCCGTCCGTCCATCCATCCATCCATCCATCCATCCATCCATCCATCCATCCATCCATTCATTTGTTCATTAGTTCATGCATTCACCCATCCATTCATTCATCCATCCATTCATTCATAAATCAATATATTTGTTTATTAACCATTCATCCATTATATTTAATGTACTGTGTTCTTTCTCTCAGTTCCTCAAAGTGAAGACTGTCTTTCCCTTAATGTCTATACTCCATCTAAAACAACCCCGACCGACAAGTTACCGGTTATGGTATGGATACATGGTGGGGGGTTTCTTTTCAGTGCAGGTCGTAGTTATGTCCCATCCTTATTGGTTGCCTTACACAACGTTATTGTGGTGACAATCAACTATCGTCTGGGTGTGTTGGGGTTCTTTAATGTACCTGGTACAGACGTGAAGGGTAATTATGGATCGTATGACCAGGTACAGTGTCAATGTTGATTAATGTTAATAATCATTCATATTATATTTTCCGTCGTTTTGATTGGCCGAAGTACCTGCAAATAACTGCCTACAAATAATATTCTGCCCATGCGTATTACGTTGCAAAGCCGTTTTGCTGCAAATAATAGTCTACTCATGCGCAGTAACGCTGCTTTGTAAACATGGCTTGCTTCGATTTTGTCGTTTTGATTCATTAGTATCATTCGTGCGTCTTGTCCCTTCAAATATAGCCAATTCAATTAACTTTGTCGCTGAAACAAGCCTAAAGCCTAATCTTGAGAGCGAAAGTGGTCATGGGATTTTAAAATTTCATGAGTTTTCAAATTTCCTAAACCGTTATTTGTGTTTTTGTTTCCACTGAGGAACACTTGCAAATACATGTTGAATGTTTTACACGCTTTGCACGCCTCATTCGGCTCGTTAAAAAATATCCCACGATCCCTTTCGGTCTGACGATTAGGCTTTAGGCATTATAAATCAGCGACAAAGTTAATTGAATTAGCTATATTACATAAAATAAATGATAAATCAGAATGATAAAACAATTATTGAACTCGGATATCACAAGATATTGTGATTTATCAGTGTCTCGCTATCAGCTATTTTCTGCCGCGGACGGCATCGGCAATCGCCACTGACAAATCACGATATTTTTCTCAACCTCGTCCAATAATTGCTTATTATTTGTGATCATGTGAGTGTAAGTAGTTTTGAAATAGACTGACAGTGCATGTTTGTGTTTTCTGATGATCCTCCAGTAATAAATTCATAGCAATGAACATGACATATATAATATACCAACAAGAATATGATATCATGTTTGTTAAATAATAACCACTCCGTCAGCTGAAGAAAAGAGTTATATTTACTTGGGCATGCAGTTTAATAATAAATAGAATCGAGAGAAAGTCTATCATTTATTAATAACGTTGTATAAATTACTTTGAATATTTCAGCCTTACTAGGTTTTTGTAGGAGTTCATGAATTTCTCAGTGGTATTTGTATTTAAAGTTTTAATAGTATCATGTGAATTGAACATTGATTTTATAGTATTGTAATGCACAGGTGGATATCTTTCCATGAAACATCGCGCAATATGTCGATATATGATTAAAATATAAATATTTGACACAGGCTATTATTGTCCTGCTAATTTACTTTTGCTCTTCTTCTTTCATAATAAGATCCTGTCCTTGAAATGGGTTCAACAAAACATAGCAGCATTTGGTGGCAACCCGGACCAAGTGACCATCTTTGGAGAGAGTGCCGGTGGAATGAGTGTCTCCAGCCTTCTCATCTCCCCCCTTAGTAAAGGCTTGTTCCATCGTGTAATTGCACAAAGTGGGTCTTCTGTTAGTCAGTATAGCTGCAACAGAGTTTCATCTATTAAGGGATTAGAGGTGTTTAGCAAAGCAATCAATTGTGATGGCAAAGATCGCCAGTTACTGGATTGTGTGAGTGGGAAAAGGTATTATAATGTAATTTGAAAGAGAAACCCTTCTCGGGGCACAGAGTCAGACAGTCATTTATTCAGTCAGTCAATCAGTTAGTCAGTCAGTCATACAGTCAGTCAATCATTAATTCAGTCAGTCAGTCAGTCAGTCAGACAGTCATTTATTCAGTCAGTCAGTCAATCAGTTAGGCAGTCAGTCAGTCAGTCAGTCTGTCTGTCAATCAATTATTCGGCCAGTCAGTCAGTCATACAGTCAGTCAATCATTCAGTCAGTCAGTCAGTCAGTCAATAAATTAATAAAATATCATACATACTGTGTATATTTGTATTCAATTAATCAATTACTCAATTGGTAAAAATTAATGATGTTTTTGTTTTACTTTTATCAGTTTTAATGAGATAATAGCCGGCCAGAAACACCTTTGGGTGCAGATGGGTCGTTCACAGTTTCTAACAAAACCCAACGTTGATGGTGAATTCCTTCCAGATGATCCTAAAGTTCTTTTTAAAAATGGCCAATTCAACAAAGTTGATGTGATGATGGGAGTCAATAAAAACGAGGGAGCATTTTATTTGTTGTCCCTCGCGGACAGACCTATGGATGAAGAGCTATTAAGGAATGTTGTTCGAAACATTCTTCTTGGAGATGGTTCTCATTCCTCACTCAGTGAAGATGCGATTATGATGGAGTACCTTGACCGTGGAAACCTCACTAGTGACAGGCTACGTCAAGTTGCCATGGATATTATTACAGATGGTCTTTTCCTGGCACCGGCTGTGTATGAGGCAAACATACTCTCCATTGCTGATTTTCCAGTATATTTCTATGTGTTCGACCATCTTCCTCATATACCTAGGTTAGTGTCATCACTCACATTACAACACCTTTTTCCTATTTTATTTACACACGGGTCAACGCTTTTGCACATGGCTCTTTTTTTACAAAAAAAAAACATTTCTCAAAACCAGAAAGGTTACCCCAGCTGACACAAATTTAAAACTTTGAACATTTTGTTTTCCATGAGGTTTGCGAGCGCATGCACCAAATTGAGTGTTGTGCCGTGAAAATTGGTTATTTTGCCGTCAGTAAATTGTGTTGTGCCGTGGAAATTGGTTATTTTGCCGTCAATCAATTATGTTGTGCCGTGAGTAAATTGTGTTGTGCCGTGGAATTCAGTGTGGTTTGCCGTGACAGTTGTGGGCCACCGTAGGCTTCAAACACTGTAGACCGAAATTCCCATTGTTTACAATAGGAAATTTACCGCCTTGAAAATTTTGCCACGCATGCGTAGTCGTTTGACTGCTGTGTTGGGAGAGACACATTCTCTCGGACAAAACTTTCCTCGGAGTTTTCGCGTAAGATAGGGACTGTTTTGCAGTCTACACCATCGTCATCACCATCGATCATTACTAATGTTATTATAATAGACAAGTTTCATGTTATCTATCACCGCTGTACTATTTGACAAAAGTCGCACTCATCGATTTGCACAGGGATAGTAATTCAGAGTAAATTCAAATATGTTTTCTGCTTGCCAAGGACAATTGATATTTTTCTCTTTTTTTTATTGTTAAGCGATAACATTTGTTCGTGCTTTGCTTAAACATCAAATCCATGCTTGGCCTGTGCAAATGCGCCTTTTGTTAAAGAGTACAGCGGTGGTAGAGCTGAGTAGAGTATTATTTCTATCAGGTTGCCTGCTTGGCTAGGTACGTGTCATTGTTTAGACTTGGCTTTTACTTTTGGAATTCCATTAAAGAAGGAATTGGCTAGAGACGTCATTGGCTTTATTGCACCTGCAAATTTCTCTGCTCTTGAAGAGGGTCTTTCTGAATACTTCATGCAAATGTGGACCAACTTTGCTAAATATGGGTATGTGACTACTTTAAATATTTTGGTCAAGTGATCACATACAATATACCATTGACTCTCTCGTAAGCGACCACTCGTAAGCGACCACCTGAAAGCGACCACTTGTAAGCGACCACTTGTAAGCGACCACTCGTAAGCGACCACTTGTAAGCGACCACTCGTAAGCGACCACTGATATGTTTTGGTCATTCAATAGCAATACTGAAAAGCGCGGTACTCATGTTTATCAATATTTTCATTCCAGAGATCCAAACGGAGCTGATCACATGCCAGTCACGTGGCCACAATACAATCACGAGCATGTGTATCTACGTTTGTCTACCAATCCCAAGTTACAACGCGCTCTGCGTGAAAGGCAAGTTGACTTCTGGACCGAGTTTTTCCCCAAGCTGTCTGGGACCGAGCATCAAAGCGAGGCTAGTGGTATCAATGCAAAGGAAGGAGAAAAACAGAAAGAAGAGCTTTAAAGTAGATCAGCTGGTGGCTTGTGGTTGTAAAGATTGATCTCATAACATATATACTGTTCACGGTTAACAACCCCAGACTCGATAGCGTGTTCTATATTCTTTACAATTTGACTACAGCCCGTGGAATTTTGAAGTGTTTCAATTAGCTTCAATTGTTTGCCAATGTTCATCGTTGGGCGTTGGGCGTTCACCGTAAAAAGGAATGAGTCCCAAAAAGAATAGATAATATAAATTATTTAAAGAGCTGTTAAATAGCCTTCTTGATTTCGACTCCTACAAAAGGTACAGCAGCTAAGCCTATTTTTAATAACAAAACTAAACATGACCCTTACAGGTACTATTAATAATACGTTTGTTAAGGTACTTGAATGGCAATTACAAATTGAAAAACTCAAGTATACAATGATATAAAAAGAAAACTAAGAAATAATATTAATACACATATATAACAATATCAATGTAGAAATATTTAAAAAAGTCAAATGTGCATATGTAAGACGTTTCACTTATGGTTCAGCATCCCACTTTCTGACTACATAGGGAATGAAAATAGATTACAAACTTTTTTGTTGCATTTGATAATGGGGAATGTTCTGGGAAATCTTGTTGAATACTTCTTTGAACTTGCTTTGGCAGCAGATCGTTCATCTTGCCTCCTTTCTTAACAATTATTTTAATTATTTGTGCTATTATTTAACTCAGTTAAAGTATATATTTTCTGAAAGCTGAATATATGTAGTTTTCCATAGTGAAGTTTGATTTTAATGATTTTTAAAATTTCAGACGCTATTAGCCAAGAAATGAAATTTGACCTTACCCGGTATGTTCGATGTCAAGAATTACGCACTCTACGATAGCCGCTCCGCAGGCTAACTCTACGACGCTTAAAATTACATCAACACATTCAGGAGATAACGGGCTTAAAAACAGCGTCTGCGTTTTGTTATATCTGCCTTAGGGACCGTTCATTTTTTACCAGGGGAGGGGGGGACGGTGCGTTTTCCTTGGAAGCCCTTTAAAAAAATGCCCACCTCTCTTTGGCTGCAAAAAAAATCTGACCCCTCTACTGCTATAAAATTCAATTCATGCCCCCCCCCCCCCCCCCCCCCCTAAAAAAAGCACAACACACACACACACAAACCTGTAAACCGTTTATTTCATGTACGTTTCGCCAACTAATCAAAATAATAAAAACATATCTTGCATTAAATTGATGTATTTTTCAACAATTTTTTGTTGTTGTTGTTCTGGACGTGGTTCACAAAGTCCACGGAGAGATGACAACAGGACGCGAAGTCCCTTTATACCGCAAAGATCGAAATGTGAGCAGGACTTTATAAAGCACGTGAGGCTATAAAGCACATGAGGCTGTCAAAACACGAGAGAAGTGTAAAGAGAAGCACGACGCGAAGGTCGCCAGTGTTCTGACAATCCCCAAGTACCTTATAACTGTAACAGGCTAGCATGTTTTATATTACTTTGAACAAAAATAAAAATTGATCAACATGCAAACACAGGGACCCCTAATCAATCTATAATTGTAAATAGATGAAATAAAAAATGGAGTTTAAGTGATTTGTTTGTCGCGTGCATGATTGATGAAAATCACGTGGAATTCCTGTGTTAATAAAATTCAATGTTGGGCTTCCTGTTGTACGTTGCGGTGGTTAGATAACGAATGGCAAAATTCAAAAAACTTTTCTCGCGTAGCTTTTCTCGGCAAATCTCTCTTTTAGTAACATATTTATTACATCACACGGGTGGACAATTTGCAATGCAAAGGGCAATCTTACCACAGGAAACCCAACAAAAAAGTGCTAGTCAACACAGGAAACCCAAACTGCGGGTAATTGCATTTACGCGATTTTGTTCGCGATTTTAAACAATTATAAATTGACTAGGATTCCCTGTGATGCAAACGCTCGTGCTGTGGGCTCTTATAAAGCACATGCCTCAAAAATTCAGAATGCGTGCTTTAAAATATTTATTTTAATATAAGATGTTATATGTGATGCGCTTTGTAAGAATAAAATTATTTATCATTATCAGCTATTTGGGTTACTGAAAATTGTTAGTACTAGTTATATTGTAATATAAGAATAGAGTTGAGGTTCGCGGCGTAAATATATATGTTTTTGGCCCGACTCAGGTTCATTTTAGCCCGAGTGCAGCGAGAGAATAACTAAATTAAATTAAATTAAATACTATTCGAATTTAACAACTGTTATTTGACACTTTTTTTATCCCACAGAAAATCGGCTTTTTCACATTTTTTTTCACCCTCGAAAACGACAAAAAGCGGCCATTTTGTTCGAGACGTACGGTCTTTTACTCCAAAAAAGGTAATTATTTTCAAGTTTTGCGTCAAAAAAAACCGCTTTATTTCCAAATATTATAAGTTTCAAAAACAATTTATGGATTTCTTTTATTATGACTGACATTTTTTACTAATTTATTTTCTTGTTTTTCCCACCAAGACATTCCGTCACGATGCTTGGGAAAAATGCCGAAATTACCGACTTTGAGGACATTTTACTCAAAAACAACGACGGTGACCCCAAATTTTTTTTAGCTTATTTGATGGGTCTAATTTAGTTTGATCAACTGGCAAAGTCTCAGGAAATTGACATTTACTTTGCTTTTTCCCGCGAACGTCCTTAAACGTACTTCTTCAGGAAGTATTTTTGGTAGTACACAATAAAAAGAATTTTGAAATAATTTGGATTTACATAATGGAACCTTAATGTTATATTTACTGCTGTGTCTTGTTGTGTGAGTATTTTTGTACTGTATTAGTTCGTATCACATTTACGAATTTTTTAATGTAACTGTTAAACCAAATGTGTACATGAATGTACGTGCTATCGATTTTGGTAAGCCTAACTGCACCCGTTATTAGTTACCACCTATTAGTTATACTTACATGCCCAGGTTAATATATTCATACTGGCTTAGAACACCCACGTGTCTGAGAGTTGGTAATCTATTAAACTCCTCAGTTTCAACTCACTCAGTTGGTTTCTTTAGCAATTACTCCTCGCTTCCTTCCTGGATCATCAAACAACCCAAGGTTCACGTAAAGCCCCGGGGTCTTAACAACCCCTCTTGTGCATTTCAATCAAGGTCATTACTATCATCATGGCCTCAGGCACCTCATTCTCTCCCTTTATCGACCGGGCTTCCTCTCTCTTGTCCTATTCTTCCTCTCCCCTCTCTCACTTTCCTAAACAGGAAACCCAACGCTGGATGCTTGTGGAGGGGATATCATCATCATCAGCAGCAGCAGCAGCCTTTTTATCGTATGGTAATTGATCTCTCATAAACTATTTTTGGTGCTAGATAATTTTTTGTAATTGCTAACACACTTTACCTTACCATAGGTTGCAATAGTAAATAAGTATACATTGACATTATATAGGCTCAGGCGTTTTTAAGGTTAAACGTTTTCAATAACAACTAAAAATATATGAATATATAAATTACCTTTCTCACTAAACTTTCGATCTACCAAGTGTCCTACTAATTGAGGAGTGTCAGACCAACTCGCACTAGCTCTAAGTATCTTCAATAATTTTAGTACACAACTCTATTCACATAGTGATTTTTGCAACACCTTGTGTTCGTTTATTTTTCCTCAAACTGCAGTTACCAAAAATGTTTTCAACCGATCAAGGCATCAATTTCTTTTCGTAGTATTACACACCCGGGTACTCCCTTCGTCCAAGTGGTAGGAGTGATCGGCGGAGGTTTTGGAAACGACCCCTAAAAGGTACACACAGACAAAAACAACTGTTAAAGCCTTGTTGATTTCAACCCCTTAAAATTTTTTATTTAGTGACAACTACTAAGTACAAATTAAAGAAAAGTTACAACACTAAACATTTGGATCACCCAAAGGGGAAAGCGCGAACGTCCCATGCAAGGCGTCTTCCGCCTTAGATAATACATAAAAAAAATAACAGAAAATTACATGTAACGTAAAAAGATAATTATAATGTGTTAAAAAGAACTAGCTAAATTAATGAATAAAAATAAATCTAATAAAATCATCTGTGACAAGGACACTGGCGAACCAGTGACCAAGGGCAGTATGAGTCAACATCAAAGATGTCATCTAATAGAGATATGTAATTGAGAAAGGCTAAAGAAGATACTAGGAGGAGCTATTTTGCAAATGGAGTACGGCTGTGCAATGTTCTTTTAGCAACAGAGTAAGTAAAAATGGCCCTTACAAGTACGGAATCATGTTACGTAACTGATTTTTGAGCCAGGACCCTAAAAGATACGACAGGAAATATTTTTAAGCGGCCTAAAAGGTACGCCGATCGATCACTCCTACCACTTGGACAAAAGGAGTACACCCCCCGGGATAACACACAATAAGAAACGTTCAACATTATAAATAGCGAACCATTTAACTCATAGTGTAATGAATACCAAACCCAGACCATTTCAAACTGTGTTCCTACGTAGGTGGGTAGACAAAGATATCTTTTACTAGCATCATGTACAACTTCAAAACATACTTTACTTTGTTTTCCGAATAAAATCAATTCCACTTCAGCAAAACACAAATTACATCCGGAATGATGGCCTAGAGATGAGATGAATATCAAAGGCTGAGCGGAAAGTGGGCGACCGACAGCTTCCGCTTTGATTGCTCGTTAGTTGATAACGGTGAGTATACCACGTTTTCCTCAGCGCTGTTTAAAAAGAATTCAACAACTTTTCATCACAGGAGAATTCGTAATTTCTGCTAAATCACATTTTGTAATAACACACACGCGACAGCATACATCTATCGCTGTTATTACTTGGTATTTGTGCGAATTAAAAGCGTAATGCGTCAAATGCCTCTTATCTCTTCAGGTTTTGATTTGATAGATAAAAAACAAGCTAAGAGTCTAAAAATGCACTGCAAAATGACGACTTAGTCATCATGAACTGCTTAGGAATTATAATGACTCCTCCAAGTCGTATGCAACAGTGCACCACCTCTATAAACGCCCCCAGTTCAAAACACGTTCAATGCAACACCAAAACCGTATGAATAGACATAAAAGGCACGTAGACCTTTAAGACGCAATCAATTACTTTGCCACAGCTGCAAAAGGTTTATAAACAACAATGACACGAGTAATGGCTGCATGTACATGGTCAGCGTTGGCTTCTTTTCTCTTGTTGTTTTCCTGTACAGGTATAACATACTCTTGTTTATTAATTGATCAATTCCTTTACGCGGTATTTTTCACTCATCGCAATCATACACACCGGCACACCGGCCTACTAATTGACTAATAACTCTGTTTTAAATGAGGCATTCCCTAAAAAATAATAGTATTTCAGTACCATCAATTGTATTTTATTGTTTGCGTGATCGATTCTTTTGAAGTATTTTATCATGGTTTCTTTCACATTTGCCGAAGGCCAAGGTCTAACCAACATGGTATTTGATTGTTACCGAAAAACTGTATTCCTTGCCAACTTTTGGTGAAACCCCCTCTTGTTTTCAACCGTGTGGGTTGTTTAAACTATTTCTTATACAGTCGATTTTATTAAGTTGGAAAGACAAAAGTCTCCGCATGACCGAATGGGGTTGTGGGTCCTGGCAGTCTATATATGTAGGCTGTGAAAACGTGTTATATAAATGATGTTCACAAACAGTTTTTATGAACATATTAAGCTGAGATTGATTTTAGTTTAGTTGAGCGCACTGGTCATGTGTTGCGTCTACCATTGTATAGTTTGTTTAAAATAACGCAGATGTACATCATATAATCAGTACTTTTATCATTCATCACTTGCGCATTTGATCCTGATATACATATGGATAGTTATATACAATAATTTTGAAGTAGCATACCGTAAAACATCCCACGAGTCACTTGTATTTTCTAGTATACACACGAGCCTTAAAATGAAGGTCACTAGAAACTGAGGGTCAGCGGTCACTGAGGGTGGTCACGGCCATGGTTTGTTACGTCTTGTTCTTATACGTCTCTTCCCAATCGGGACCTCCAATTAAGAAGACACGAAGTCTAGTCTAATACCAATTTGCATATAGAAATTACGAAGTCAATACGTTCTCCGCTTTATGTAAAAACCTAACAAATAGGTGGACGTACAGTGACGTATTTTGTTTTGGCCACCAACCATTGTTTTTAGGACAAATAAAATTTAAAAAATATATTGTTATAATGGTTGGCAAAATAGCATCACAATACCAACCCTTGTTAACACTACGCTCACCTATATAGCATGTGTTATAATTCAGTTTCTTTTTTTAACTTGGTTCACTGTAGTGCGAGGGGCGCGATAAGCCAATAATTCACCTATGCCGCCCAATTGGTTTACAAATAATTAAAAATATGTTTAATTATTCATTTACTTCTGTAGCGTGTTTGGCTACCACTAATAAGGAAGCAGTCTGTCATATCCACCAAGACCATGTTCCAAGCTTACACAACACGCATCACTTTAACTGCAGTGTTATCAAAGGTGATGTGGCCTCTGAGATCGTTTGGAAAATCAACGGTAGCATTGTCAAGAAATCCCACGGACCAATCCATTGGCTTGGTTTGGAGATAAAGGATAAGGCTGCAGTCTCAGGGATTCTGAGATGTGAAGCGAAGACTAAAGGTTGTGATGTTGCTTGTGAAACGTCTTTGACAGGTGAATAGAACTAACACATAACCACCATTAGTAGAAAATGAATATATATGGCCAAGCCAACCTCTGTGGTTCCAGTGACTCAGGCGGTAAAGTGCTCGGTTAACATGAAAGAGATCACTGATTTAAATTCATATTCATGGTTACAACAATTTTTTTCTATTAAAAAATATAGATCAAATGGCTTTGCTCCACAATAATTTATTTTTCAGTTTTTTGTTTCGCCAGTTAGATTTTTATGGCACATTTTATCAAAAAATTAACAAAAATTGTTTTTGACCCTGCATCAGCATATCGTAGTAATCATTGCCATCATAATTCTCACTACTGTCATCGTATCTTGATAACAATCATTCAGGTTTTCCAAGAATCACGAACCGAGTCTCTATTTATTACGTCTACATCGGCAATCGTTTGGTCGTTCCCTGCAAAACCACAGGAGTCCCGCAACCAAGACTAACGTGGACCAAACGGGATAAAACCCTCGCAAAGTCCACAATGCCGCAGTTTGTTACACTGAAGAAGTCACGTGACAACCTCGACCTAGTAATCGATGAAGCATCCATGATGCACAGCGGCATATACATGTGTCAAGCTGTCAATCGTTTAGGCAAAGACACTCATTTGGCATTGATTACCGTTCTATGTAAGTACCCGCTACAGATAAAATAGTGTTGAAATCGTGTAATCCAGCTTTAATACGAATTTTACTTAAGAAAATATTTGACCTGAATGCTTTCTATTTGATGTCAATACTTCATTTTGAGAGGTTTTGATGCAGCCACAATGTTCAGAAAATAAGAACTTTCAAAAAGGCACTGTGTTAAAGGTTTTTGTGTCCTCACTGTAATATTCATTTGTTAACAGACCGTGCACGGCTTGTACCACCTCGTGTTGTGCCCATCCAATCAAACATAATAGTACGAAATGGGGACAAAGCTATCATTTCTTGCTCCACGAAATACACACCTGAAAAATATACAGCGCTTTACTGGGATCACGATGAAACAAGGATCAAAAACTCCAACAGATTCCAACAGAAGCAAATGTTTTCCTTTGAAATCCACCAAGGAAAGTATAAGGTTGGGCGCGCTATGATGTCTTTAGTTATAAAACAAGTGTCTCTGAAGGATGCTGGGGTTTATCGATGTGGCGCGGTTACACACGTTGGGCATGGCCAAGCGCACGTGGATCTGATAGTTAAAGGTAAAATATTCAAATGAATTGTGATGGTGATGATAATAATGGTGATGGATGGATGGATGGATGGATGGATGGATGGATGGATGGATGGATGGATGGATGGATGGATGGATGGATGGATGGATGGATGGATGGATGGATGGATGGATGGATGGATGAATGGATGGATGCATTGATTAAGGATTCCCACGTGGCTTTTCATAGCCATGTTGTATTGTTTTCACATTTTAATTTTCACATTTCTTTTCCAGAATAAAAATGTACTTCTTTTGGCTGTTTCTTAAAGCAAGAAAATCCACAGCAAGGCTCTAACATAACCAAGCAAAAAAAAAATCACTTGAGGCTATTGCGCTTTTGATGCAGTTTTAGCATTCAATATAAACCCATTAAATACAGATAATTCCATAAACGTTGTCACAGCATTAAGTCTAATTCTGCGACCAAAAGGGATCATGTGCGCGTAATTGCGAGAATTGCTCTAGGAAAAGGTTCATTTGTTAGTTAAAATAATACTGCGTGGTGATAGACCGAATGCCAATATGGCAGCCACTTCATTATGATATTGTTATAAATTTATATTTTGATTGACCACTACATCAAAATTATAGATTACAATGACGTCAAGAAAGGTAGTTTGAGAAAAATATTATATTCTTGAGAGGTTTCTAGAATTTTAAAAGTGTTAAAAACACCACGAGGCTAGCAATCTCTGCTATAATTTGGATTCCAAATAGCTTCATTTGAATTGTATTTATAGCAATAAAAATTTCCAAAAATACACATTTCTGCTTGCTCTTTCTGATGGTGGTGCTTATTTTCTAAGATTAGGTGTTTTATTTTTGAAAGTCAATTGTCATTCGGTCTATAGATTGAAATGTCTTTGGTCTGTTGTTAGACAATCCTGCTGTGTAGCATGACTATAGTGTGTTATCATATTATGCATGAGAATTTGATATTGTAATCAAAGGTGAAGGGATTTTACGAAAGAATTTATTCAAATAAAGTTGTAAAAAAAAAAAATTTGCTGTACGTACTTGCTCACTGTTGGAATATGGTCCAGAAGCCCAAACACCATACCTTATCCCTTCCCCTACCACGAGAAATGAAAGATTGGGGAGGTAAAATAAGCATAGCTTCTGAATCTTGGTATATACAGTCAATGTCATTAACACTGTCCACCAAAAAAATGACATTAACACTGAAAGAAATGTCACGTGACACAACATAGATTCGCTCTAAATACTCGAGATTAGCACTAATTGTGAACATAGATTTCAACATTTCCACTGCTGTTAATCTCCACTTTACTTGGACAACGTTAGTGATTGTATAACATAAAAGACGAGTTAATACCCGTGGTTAATAATATCGTCCCGTTGTTAATATAGGTCACATACGTGTGCATAATCAAAAGCATTACCAATACTGAAATGAAGCCTTGTTCAGTGTGTTTGCGTGAGATGGGTGACCTCGACCTGGCGAGACAATCCACCTACGTGCCTGTGATGATGTTATTCATGGTGTGCTGCTTGTGTCATGAAAGAAAGATGAGTGGAAGGCCAGCTGAGGTTAGAGGAAGTTAACATGGGTTTACGTACGGAAGATAACATTTCATCGTGCTTTAATAAAGGTAGGGGGAGGAAGAAGGATTGACGGTTAAGGGGTTAGTGTTGAAAGAAAGGGAGTTAAAGTAGAGAACGTGTATTAAAGGGCCATCAAAGGGCGGGGGAAGATATGCCACTATGGGGGTGTAAGACACATCGACAAATCTAATAACTTGATGACTGATAATTATTGTTTACACGTTTGACTGAACAGTAGATTTCTTGAGATATCATTCAAAACTACACTATTTATCAATTACTAGTTTTTATTTCTCAAAATTCTACACATAAATATCATAAAAAAAACAATAAGTTAATGTCTAGAAGAAAACTATACTATTGTGACTTAAATATATTTGATAAACGTTTTCACTAGAACTGTAGTAATAACTGTTATATATTTTCTTTTCTGCTAGGAACTCGAACTCAATGGATTTCTCAATGGTCTTTCGCTGTATAGCTATCGGTATAAGAAAACATTTTAAATAACACGATCTATATATAGATCAAATCGGCATAGATTACGCTTTGCTATGTAGGTTTTGACCCCGTTTTTTTCAAAAAAATTTCACGTGACATTGAAATACATAAGAAAAAAAAATCTTATTTTCAAAAGATTTGAATTGAGCCAAAACGTACATAGCAACGCGTTAGCCTTTCCTTCTTTCTCTTTTCTATATACCTGTTGAACCTTGCTTATAGTACTCGCACAAATAAGATATTTCCTTCTTTGTCTTTTTTCTATATACCTGTTCAAAAAGGTTGATGGTCTGAAATATAAAGTAACTATAGCTGCACATTTAGATATACTGAAAGTTGAACAAAGTAGTTTGCAGTATAGTTAAATGTGTGTTATTTAAATACAATTAACGGAAAAAGAAAAGAAATACAGTAGATCCAGCTTCAGACTCATCTATCAGACCGTCAACCCTTTTTGAAACATATCCTCTTGTTTTGTCCTGGTATAGTGTTCTATTTACTATTCTTACAAGAGACATTCATGAATGGGCAAAGGACTTGCAACCCAGGTGGACATCGGTACAGTTGAAACTCTGTAGACTGAAGCTTTGGGTTGGATGTCATGGTTACTTGGCCATTAATAGTACTGGCTAAATACCTACTGGTTGCTACAGACTTGAACCTCACGCAATCTGAGCACGAATTTGATGATTTGATATAAAACTTGTGGCTGTTGGTCACTCCGTTTGATGGTTTCTAGAATCAGATAAGATAATAGTTGTTAGTATAATTAACCAATTATTCCTAAGCCGAGGTGAATTATGGGAAATAATATAAATACGTATGTGAGTATGGAATATCGCGCACGCTGATTGGTTCCAGAACTTCGGACTATTTTCGATAATCACCAACGGCGTTTCTCGCGCTTTTAGCGTAGCATCTCACTGCATGTGCCGAATCTAATACAAATGAATTCAAACAATAAGTTTTGTTCATTTACATTTTATTCGACACATGTGAGATGCAACGTTTGAACAAAGCCTTAGAAATAAGAATTGGACAGGGTTGGTTTTTTTTAAAAAGATGGTTAATTTTATTATTATTTTTAAATATTCCTTATTATTCTTCTCATAACCTGGACTTTTTCTAGATTCTTCTTCTTCAATATTCAGCTCACTCGGTTATTAATTCAGTAAATAATAACCGAGGCAAATCCAAGTTCTTTTATTCACCGATATTCATAAAAAATAATATGTTCTTCGCCAGTCATGGCTGCTAATTACCATCATCATATATCTATGTATAGGAACTTACTTCTAGTGTGAACGGGCTTCCTGTGCTGTGCGCTGTCAGATAGTATCTTGTGTCATGTGACCACCGAAATGTGGCTGCCAGTTGTTTTCCAATATCAAACTTTTTTACCTCAAAATCTAAACGGAAAAAATATTAATTGATTTTCAAATAATGATAATGATAATATACAATGATGATAATGATAACAATGATAATAAATTTTAAGTTTGAAATCTTTTCAATGTATTTTGTATTTTTATGGTCAACTTTACGTGATAGTTTATCAGAGGTATATCTCTCTCGTGATCTCCAAACGCACAAAAGTCAATCGGATGTTATTAATTTTCGCTTGAATGAGGCCAGACCTCTTAACAGTTTCATCAGCATCAATCAGTCTTACAACGAGTATTTAATGTTTTATTGATTAAATAAAATACTACAAATAGTTTTTCTTCGCCGCCAATAGAACCGCCAGGAAGCAGCGAAAGAAAAGGTCAGTGAAGAAGATTCCTGTTTTTCCTTCTCGTTTGACTATGCATGCGCTCTAAGCAGAAGGAGCCCAAAGTACGGTATAAATTAGTAAATGTTTTCGAAAGGATAAGCGGTAAAGAGCGCCGGAAAACTATAAATTCAGCCACAAAGTGTTTTCTTGAGCTGAGGGAGGTTAATACTTCATGTATGAGTCACAGGAAGACTACCTTGTGAGTACGTAAATGTAATATTGATGCACGTAGAGTGAGATACTCTAATATGTTAACAAATGATTGACTGGCCGTAAAAGTAACTTGTTTTCTCTAGTTGTAGATAACCACTAAAGTGCAAATAATTACTAACTATTTAGTTATTGTTAACTAAGAATTCACTCAGACATGAGCCACACAATACACATTACTCATGAAGGATACAATAGTTGCACTGTTCCGCCCCAGTGATATCCACAAGCTTGTACAAAATCGTACAGTTAGACAATACATAATTAGTTTTGTTTCGAGCATATATGGCGTGTACTATACGGGGTTTTTTTTTTCAAAGATTCATGTGGTTTGGATAAACATTCTTCAGGAAATTCAGTATACTATTAAACTCTAATTCTTTTTTTAAGTTTTCCTATTTTTCTTGCCTAAAATGATGCACTTTATTTTCTAATTCCTATATATGAATGAGAACTATGGTTTTCTTATTACCTGAATACTTCTTGTCCTGGCAGCAATGTCCTTGTATGTTTGTGCTCGTCGGGGAGCCATTTTTGTCCATTTCGATCTTTACCAATGTACAGTCAGTTAGCTGGGCTCTAAATACAGAACGTATCTTGTAGGTATCGCGGCCTGCTTTGACTGAGCAAATGCTCATGAAGAATGAAAAAACAACCTGAAATAAAAAAGAGACAAATTGTGTAAAGACATGAGTAGCGTGCGAGCTGTTTCTACATGGTGGTTCCCTGTGTTACTGTCGAAGAACGCCTGGTTATTTTCGTCCATCAACTTTTGATAACTTTAGTATACAAAAAGTCCATATATTTTATGTTATGACATCAAGTTCTTTGCGAAAATTACAGAATTGTCTTTGAATGTCCAGACGAAAAACAGTTTACTAGATTAGGAAAGCCTATTCCTTCTTTTCTGCTTTCAACACACTACTTGAAGAACGGCGGATTGCTTCCGATGATAGAATGTCGACAAGAAAACACCTTCAAGCCACCAAATTTCTGTGGTGTACTAGACTATTAGATGAATTCGTGAAAACCATTTTATATGTAGAGTCTTATAACTAATATTTATAACTAATACTTTAGATTTGTATTTTTGTTTACATTGCATTCAACTCAAATTATTCCTTTTTGGAACCGTAAGAAAGATTTCTTTTCGTTAACCTGCAGTTTAATAAACTATAGCTAAAGATGAAAGCTTTTTTCTATTAGTGTTTTCCAGTTACTATTCTAATATGGCCTTTTTCCATGACTAAATGTGTATGCATATAAGTTGAATCAAACATGCCTATCTGAACATTTACTGGATTCTGTGGTACTCAACAACCTTTATCATTAAGAAATTATTGGTTTGATTTTAATAACAGCTCACATAGAGCAGAGATAATCACTACTCGACACTTTGATTATTAAAGTATTGTAATATTTACGGCTCTCCAGAACAACATACTGATTAAAGTTGGTGATCATTCATGTGAGAGGAATATACCAAGGAACTCATTGAAGCTTTTAAAAGCACTTAATAAGCAGATTAAGAAATCCATTAATCTATAGCTGGAGTCCGGTCCAAAAAAAGTTTATCAAACTTTGCCTTACAATCTTGTTAATCAAATTTAGTACTTACCAATGTTACCAGTTTGGATTCCATGTTGTGCTTTTCCTCGTGTTTGTCTAAACTCTTTGAGTTCCAAAGTTTTCATAATTTCACTGCCGAATGGAGCGATCTTAAATACTTTCGATTTCGGAAACTCGTTCAGGAAGCCGTTGGCCAACACAAGAAACATTGTGGTTAATCGTTCGCCCACATACTGAAGGCAGTAATCGCTTAATACAACGGGTTTGAAGGGAACGGAGTTTAGGACGGAAGGAGTGACGGACTGTTTGACCAGTATAAAGTAGTTATCAGAAATATAGCTTATAGCGTAACAAGAATATATATTACATAATAAAAAATACCTATAAATTAAAACAGATATATAGAATATATACTCAAATGATATATGTAGCCTTGTGGAAATTATACAATATATCCTGTCACTTTATACTGTTTCTTTTTATCAACAAGCTGTCTTTTTTTTTAAAAAAACATTAAATTCAGAGACAAGCCTGTATAATTACAAATTGATAATTTTTAAACTTAATTGATAGATATCTTTTTTTTTATTCTTTGAGTAAATTGATGAGTAAATATATGTATCAAGTTTAACAATCTTTTAGAGTCAGCTAAGCTTCGCGTTGTACATTTACATACATATATATATTTAATATAGGCTTTTCAACAACATTACATTTACATACATACAAATCTTTAATAGAAGTTTAAGTGCTTTTCCACAACTATTTACAATCGACAGCAAGATTACATTTACATAATCATGGGAGCTTACACTGAATGTTCATAATAAATCTTATTATCTATTTGCTTAAAGAATGTAGGTGAAAAACAAAATGATAAAAAGTTCAACACTAGTCAGTGTCAACACTAAAAATACGTGTATTCTTCTTCAAGATCTTTTTTAAGTTTCTACTGTCCAGACGATTATAAATTATGTATTACCGATGTACAAGAAATCAAATCTGATAGTCTGTAGTTTTGCCAGTGAACTATTCTCTTGTGTAGAAACTTGTCAATATTCTTGAACAACAAACTTAATACTAACATTGGTTTTGAAAAAGTTTATTCTGATGTCACCTATAAAAAAAAAAACAATGTCGAGAGATGTTAGAAGAGGCGCCTGTGATGGTGTTCTGTTCCCCGCAAGAAAACCCTTTAAAGGTCAAGAGTTTTTACAATCTATTTTAGCTTCAATCAACTGGATCTCTTATATATTTCCGTATTTAATTTATTTTTAATCAGATTTACTTTCTTTATACTTTTGGAAAAAAAGAAAAAAACGTTCTTCGGTCCTGTAGTCCTTGTTCTGTTTTAACTTTTCCAAAACCTAAAGACGCAATGCTGTGCGTTGCTCTGACCATATCCTCTCAGGATGCTTGTAATCTTCCGATTGTTGCTCACTGAACACGCTACCGCACACAAGCTAGCAGCTAGATCACTAACCGACAATCACTGCATAGATAGATGTAGACATACACATAGAATCACATGCAAGAACAACCTGCATGTTGCCGGATTCAAACAGCATGTAAATAAAAGACACACCTTTAATTGAGTTGTATTTATGATTATACTCACGATGCCACACACGATAAAAAAGTAATTTAAAATCAAAGCACAGGAAATCAAAAAAGACTCGACAGATACAACAGTTTTCGTTTTGCTCAATAACCAGCATGTATTTGAAACAAATACCTGAAATGAACTTGTACCTTACTTGCTTTACCACACACACGGTAACACCGATATTATACCAAAAGCAGCACATTACAATAGAGGATATTACAAGAACTGGAAAACTAGACAGAAGATGCACCGAGTCTCTCTACTCTTGTATAGAATAGATAACTTTATTATTATTTTCATTATTCATCTAACAGATTATTATTTATATATTTAAATATTCATTTTCCTAATCATTCAATTACAGTGATGTACGTACCCCCTTTTGCAGGGCCCCCGATTACTTTATATATACTTGTACATCAATCAATTACATAATACACAAATCAATACATTATTTTATTGATTTGTGCATTATAGAATTTATTGATTTGTGTATTGTGTATTGTATAATTTATTGTTTTGTTATTATAGAATTTATTGATTTACAAGTATATAATAGTTAATTGATTTGTATATGATAATATAATTGAATGGTTTGTATATAATATAGTTAATTAATTTGTATATGATAATATAATTGAATGGTTTGTATATAATATAGTTAATTAATTTGTATATGATAATATGATTGAATGGTTTGTATATAATATAGTTAATTGATTTGTATATGATAATATAATTGAATGGTTTGTATATAATATAGTTAATTAATGTGTATAGAGTACAAAAATTAAAAGTGTGCAACATAAACACCACTAAATACTGCTAAATTATGCTAATTCTATTGTTCTCTATTGTTTAATCAACACTATTTAGTGGTAAATAGTGCAAAGTATTGCACACTTTTAGTATTTGTACTCTATAATCTATATGATATAATGTTAGCATTTAATTGGATCGATTCATTTCTGTATAAGTGCCAGTTTGTAGGATTAACGGAGCACGTGGGTTGAAGAAGCAAGGACACTCCCAAACAAAATTATTTCCTTGTATGAGTATCCCATGCAGGTCAAAAGCTTGTTGACCACCACTTGACAAATCCTTATTCTCATTTTATTTAATTTTACTGAAAACTAAATTTCAGTTAGTTGTCTATTTGGTTGACGTCACCTAAAATAGTCCTCTAAGCTAGCGTAACGGTCAAGTAGATCAGAAGGCTTTCCATGCAATTCATGATCAACAAACATTTACAAGAAAGATAGGAAAAAACACAAGGCAAATAATCTTGTCGTTATCCCCAGCAAAAAAAAAAGCGGTTTCAAAATTATGTGACGTCAACTAAAACAGTAGTTTGCTTATTCCATTTAATTTGTTCCTGCATGTGGGTGCCATTTTATCAAGTGTTGGTCAACAAGCTGTTGACCTGGGGTACTCAAGGAAAGAAAGGGACCTTTCTTGCTTATAAGTTGTAATCTCCTTTTTCCTTCAAGCCGGTACTTTATTTTGTCAAGTGTTGGTCAACAATGCAAGCTGTTGACCAGGAGTACTCAAGGAAAGAAAGGGAGCTTTCTTCCTTATAAGTTGTAATCTCCTTTTTTCTGCAAGTGCTGTTCGAATTATGGATGTCAGTTGATATATATTGTATATAGCTGCATGGTTTGAATATATCTAAGCTGCTTTTAAATGAACTTGATCTGCTATAACACTGACACGATTTATAGTATAATTAGGTCTCTGTTTATTTTTGAATTAAGAAGCCAGGTTTCTATATCTCTTTTTTTTTAAATCATTTGTTGTTGTTTTTAATTCTTATGGGCTTATGCCAACCTAATATTATAAATGACTGTGACATCAATTTCTCTAAAATTAGAACCGGAAGGAAACAGCAATAAAAATAGCAAAATCGTCCGAGGACTTTCCGATGACAAAACATTTACGATCGTGATTTATTAAATTTTGGGTCAGGACCTATTTCCCGATAATTTGTCCAAAAAACCTTTATAATCGTGATTCATTCGGGGACACGAGTAAACCCCGAATATTTCCAGACCAAAGGTTTATCGATCATAATTCACATTCAAAAATACACCCAAGAGACGTGCTGACAAAACATGGTCATTTTGATTTACATCGTCATAATCGTTCTTTTATAATCATCATTATTTAGGTGTTATCATTTCCCCCACTCTTTAATAACGTAATGGCCGTACAAAAATAACTGTTATCCGTTATTCCCGACGTAGCTAATCGGACAAAATCGAACGTTCGATTAATCGAACTTAATCGAACGTAATCGAACACTAATCATGTGATTAAGTTTGATTAAATTCGGTAATCAGACAAAATCGAACACTCACAATTTTTTTAGCTTAATCAAACTTAATCAGACATAATCGAAAGTAATCGAATGTTCGATAAAGTTCTATAAATGATTTATCACAAGCTGTTACTGATATTTACTGGTAATTCGAGTAACTGAGAAATACAGTACAGCTCGAATGAATTGTCCGGCAAATTGTAGAATTTTAGCGTGTATATAGTACACACGCTTTCTTGTTCCGAAAACTGCTGGTAGCTTCGTATAGCGTGCACATATTCACGTACCTAATTAAGAGTAACTTGTGTACACTACTTTTCTTTTGTTATTGGTAAACTGTATTCCTTTATCTGACACAGAGCACGCGAAAAAAAGCCACAGTTAATGAATTCATTGGAAGAAAGTTACACGAGATATAATATATTTCTGTTAAGACGGACCATACATATTTAATATATGAATTGGCTCTGGAGGGGGGTGAGATCAATTGAAAAAGAATATCGAGCAACTCTACATTCACTTAACCATAATGCATTGTGTTTTTTGGGGTAGGTATCCAATTCATTTGAATTAAATTACAATTTGTACTTTCAAATAACCACAATGCATTTAAGTCTTTTCTTTTCGTTTTTTTTTTTTTTTTTTTGGGGGGGGGGGGGGGGGGGGGGGGGGGGGGAGATAGCTAGATATTGTAATTCAAATTGAAGTTGTGAATTGAATTTTTTAAATTTATCTCAGCCCGATCCAGAACCCATTCTTGGTCCATTCTTGGTCCGTCTTTGTATGTTCAGACTTGAAAAAATACGTATGTGAAAGGAGGAATAGGGGTAAAGGAGGTAAAGGAGGTAAAGGAGGAAAATTAGGAAAAGGAAGAAAAGGAGGAATAAAACGAAAAGCAGGAAAAGGAGGAAATGGAGGAAAGGAGGAAAAATAATTCCTCGACATATTGTCAAAATATATGTCAAAATATTCACAAATTCCAAGAAAAGCACGAAAAAATGTTGTTGCCTTTGACAATAGAAAAACATTTGATTTTACTCTGAATTGAGGCTATCACTGTGCAAATGGGCTTTTTGTCAAATAGTACAGCGATGATAGATAACACATGGTCCATTCATGGCTGATTCTCAATAGATGTTAGATATTGATTTTTACCATTTTATAATCTAGTGTTTTATAATTTTATACATACCACAGCAAAAGATTTTATTCTGATATTCATATATATTTTAAAGCAAAGAAAAGCCTAAAAATAGGTAATATATAATCATGGTTAAGTTCTTTTTAACTGATCTATATATAAATGGAAATGGTTTAGTCATTCTTATCATTAAATATATCCCTTTAAAATCCCAGCATTCACTTTGGTCTTGGCGTGATGCTTGTTGCTTAAGCTACGACAACGATTTTTGTTTGTATATCGCCTATTCCTTATGGCACATTGGAGCTGCACAGGTAAGGAAATCAAATAAGAAATTAGATAAGATACAATGTGAAATGTATACAATCCCGGGATACAATTTACACTTCTAACTGTTACGGTTGAAACTGATAATGATTGGTTGATGGATGGTAATCTTGTCGTGTTCGTAGTGTTTGATTAGCCGTACTGTCCTTGGGGTATATAGGGGTGGGGGGTTGTTTGTTGTATTTCCCAACACAGCTGTTTCATATAGTATTACTGCCGTATACTAGCTAGTTATCACACACAGCTAATTATAGCTTTGATCACTTTGTTAAACTGGGTCGCAAATCTACAGACTGAAGACTAGCCGAGAATAATTTGGTGAGTTTTAATTGAGACAATTGCATAGTATCGGGTATGCTCGTTTGATATTTTCAACAACAACTATTCGTTTAAACGCGATACGGCCGCGGAAGTCCTTTATAAAAAGACGCGACAAGGACGCATATTATATATATATTATATACAAATAGAAAAGGGAACAAGTTTCGCTATGCATGTATATAGGAAGAGCATGCGTCTCCTTCGATACTCTGGGGAGAAAAAGATGATGTTTCCAAATTTGAATATAGCCTAAAGATTCCAAATCACTAATAGACCTAGTAGATACAAATGTAAACGAAGTTAAGGGTAAAGTTGATTCGCCTGCATGCTAGGTAGGTCCTAGTGATAGGATCATCCAAGTCCCATGTAAACACCACCTTAGTAACCACTCACTTTAATAACGCTGATGATTCAATGGACTATACTTCGGCAAATTCTCATTATAAACGAAACATAAAGTTGATTCGCCTGCTAGGTAGGTCCTAGTGCTAGGATTATATCCAATTCCCATGTAAACACCCCTGCCATTAGATGGAGACGCTAGCTTGGCATCGCTCACCACAATTTAGGTTGAGATGCAACCAATAGAAGACAATTGATCAAATCCAGTAACAAACTAACACTTTATTGTAAGCACAGCGGGTAAATCATGACACTGACGATTCTTATCGCTGTTTGTTCCTGTGTTGTTGCTGTCTTCCAGAGCACACCTGCAGGAGGTAAGACTAGGCATTAGATCGTATATATCTACTCGGAAGCTAAAGCGCCCTACTATGCCGGGGAGTCGGGGGTACAAGTATCCGGTATGCTCGTCGTATCCCTTAAGGGTAAAAACAATCAGCGATTTGGTGTCTTTTTAGGATATTAAAAATGAAATTAAGCATTTACGCATTCCGCGTTATTTATTTATTTTCGCTAAATATTTTTGTGTGACATCTCTTAGGAGCTACAAATCGCCCCTGCCACGCCTTAAATACTTTTAAGAAAAGACCTGTATCTTTACGGGGTGTTCTAAAAACTCTCGACGAACATACCAGAATAACCCGATACTTTTACCCCTGAGTCTCCTTAAGGAAAATAGTCTCCCCCGCGCGCGGCCGTTTAATGTCGACAATAAAAACGGCTGCTGGGGAGACTAGGGAGAGAACAGCAAATTAAAAGAGATTAGCCTTCGTTGTTGGAGGAGAAAAGGAGTCCGCCTGCCCACAAACGGTATGTTTTTGAGTTGTCCGTTCACCAGATAAAGGGAATTGCTGATTGGCTGAATTGCTTTCAATCAAAGCGTAACGTCATCTCAACTGTCATTTTCGAAGTGTGACAAAACCCAGAATGGTAGCCAACGCGTTTGTGCTCGATTTATATGGTCTTTCCTTTTCTCTTCTTCGCAACCGGTAACGCAGGCTAAAACAAGATACACTTCATGTCCAAGGGGCGGATCCAGAAATTTGTCAGAGAATGTCCCAATTGCAAATAAAGCCGGGTTTTAGGGACACCCTACTGAATCTGCCCCTTAATAGGGACTATGCAGTGGGTTGGATTCCATTCCGGATCTCAGATCTTCTTTTGAATAAAACATAACTTTCTTCCTATGTCAATTGTTTTCTTGATAAACAATTTTAAGGTGTCTGTGTCGATAAAGCATCTCTTGCTGAGTGTACTCGTTACCAGGCTACACATAAATGTTGGACAAAAAATGCCAGGATTAACTGTGGCAAGACCTGTGGTTCGTGTGGTCCTGGTACGTACTTAGTGATTCATAGTGATTATTGTGATTATGATGATGGTAATGATTATGGTGACGATGCTTATGATGACGATAATTATATTTATAATTACAATGGTGATAATAATGATGTTTATGATAATTACCATGGTGATAATGACGATGTTTATGATAATTACCATGGTGATGATGATGTTGTTTATGATAATTACCATGGTGATAATGATGATGATGTTTATTATAAATACGTCCATGGTGATAATGACGATGCTATTTATGATAATTACCATGGTGATGATGATGTTTATGATAATGACCATGGTGATAATGACGATGTTTATGATAATTACCATGGTGATAATGATGATGTTTATGATAATTACCATGGTGATAATGATCGACGATGTTTATGATAATTACCATGGTGATGATATCATGTGTACCACATATTGTTCATATTTACAGCATGCTCTGATGTAACTGACCAGTGCAAGAGACAAGATGTGAGGAATGGTATTTGCTTTTTGTCATCCTTTCGAGACATTCCCTTTAGATCCTGTCCACGTAGCTGTGGCCTTTGCATCGGTAAGGTGATCAGCCATGCACGGGGGGAGGGAGGGGTAAAAGTATCGGGTGTCTTATATCTTGTAAAGGGGGAGGGGATAGGGCGTTAAGGGGTAAAAGTATCGGGTGTCTTATATCTTGTTAAGGGGGAGGGGATAGGGCGTTAAGGGGTAAAAGTATCGGGTGTCTTATATCTTGTAAAGGGGGAGGGGATGGGGCGTTAAGGGGTAAAAGTATCGGGTGTCTTATATCTTGTTAAGGAGGAGGGGATGGGGCGTTAAGGGGTAAAAGTATCGGGTGTCTTATATCTTGTTAAGGGGGAGGGGATAGGGCGTTAAGGGGTAAAAGTATCGGGTGTCGTATATCTTGTAAAGGGGGAGGGGATGGGGCGTTAAGGGGTAAAAGTATCGGGTGTCTTATATCTTGTTAAGGGGGAGGGGATGGGGCGTTAAGGGGTAAAAGTATCGGGTGTCTTATATCTTGTTAAGGGGGAGGGGATGGGACGTTAAGGGGTAAAAGTATCGGGTGTCTTATATCTTGTTAAGGGGGAGGGGATGGGGCGTTAAGGGGTAAAAGTATCGGGTGTCTTATATCTTGTTAAGGGGGAGGGGATAGGGCGTTAAGGGGTAAAAGTATCGGGTGTCTTATATCTTGTTAAGGGGGAGGGGATGGGACGTTAAGGGGTAAAAGTATCGGGTGTCGTATATCTTGTAAAGGGGGAGGGGATGGGGCGTTAAGGGGTAAAAGTATCGGGTGTCTTATATCTTGTTAAGGGGGAGGGGATGGGGCGTTAAGGGGTAAAAGTATCGGGTGTCTTATATATTTTTAAGGGGGAGGGGATGGGGCGTTAAGGGGTAAAAGTATCGGGTGTCGTATATCTTGTTAAGGGGGAGGGCATAGGGCGTTAAGGGGTAAAAGTATCGGGTGTCGTATATCTTGTTAAGGGGGAGGGGATGGGGCGTTAAGGGGTAAAAGTATCGGGTGTCTTATATCTTGTTAAGGGGGAGGGGATGGGGCGTTAAGGGGTAAAAGTATTGGGTGTCTTATATCTTGTTAAGGGGGAGGGGATGGGGCGTTAAGGGGTAAAAGTATCGGGTGTCTTATATCTTGTTAAGGGGGAGGGGATGGGGCGTTAAGGGGTAAAAGTATCGGGTGTCTTATATCTTGTTAAGGGGGAGGGGATGGGGCGTTAAGGGGTAAAGGTATCGGGTGTCTTATATCTTGTTAAGGGGGAGGGGATGGGACGTTAAGGGGTAAAAGTATCGGGTGTCTTATATATTTTTAAGGGGGAGGGGATGGGGCGTGACTACAAATTTATTGAAATAGTACTTTACTTATCTATTTTTTGTGACGTCAGCTATTCAACGGTTTGACTAAATGCACTCTAGTTCACTGTAGTAATATAATTGTCTTTTTCCAGATTGATACAGCATGATGGGAAAGTGGTCATTACTTAACAATAAACGATTCTCAAGAAATCTTTCTTTATTATGACAAAGCTTTTAAAAATGTTGTACAAAGAATAATAAAACAATTCTAAAACAATTATTTCAGCAGTTGTGTGTTTTTTATGCATTGTACATGTTGATGGTACACGTATATATGTGACGTTTAATACCTATATAGACATTTTTCTGAAGCTCATTGAAAATGCGAGATATTTAAAAAAACGCCATCTTTGTTTTACGTTGTCATAGCAACACCGATTGAGTTGAAATTGACATCAATCAAAACTTCAATCTATGCTTTGTATCTGGTGCAAAATACATCTTGATCAGATCAGAGAAAGTTGATCAATTCGCCAAATGAAAATGGGAGTATGGTCATTAGAAATACTACTGGGAAACACCTTAAGTGACAAGTTGCTGCAGCAGGTCGCTTTGTGAGTATCGCAAGAATTGAATTGATTGAAATGATTTTGTCGGTAGAACAAAGATTTTCACATACATTTAATATGTCACACAAAGGGGTTTTTGTTTCAAACAGTTACAGCGAGAACGTGCATGTCACCTAGATTGTACCAGCTTTTACTACCTACCAGCATACAAGCTTATTCAAATGGTGACATGTACATTTAATTAGAGGTAAAGTGCAGTAAAGTGCATTAAGACGCATGTGAAATATGCAATATGAGCACGCCCCACCCCCCCCCCGCCCCCCACAAACACACACACACATTCCATTCCATATCAACCCTGCAATCTGATTAGCTACCATTCTCTTTAATTTTTAGCTACCATTCTTACTATTTAACACAAATCCTGTCATTTGATTTGTAAAAATAATTATTATTGAAACTTTTAAAAAAAATTATGAGTTACATTTTGTTTAAAATGGTATAAAATTGATAGTATACATTACATTACAAGTGGGTTTCTACTCCAATAAAATAAATCAATTGTTCTTGTTGTCTATCAGTGAAGCACTCAAGTTAATAAATAATACAGGGGGTTGCGAGACCACCAAGCTACGAAGGCTCTAAATATTATAAGAATACAGTGGTACACTGTACCTCTATTAAGCAGTCACCCATTAAGCGATCACCCTCTATTAGGCGGCCACAATAAAAAGTCTCAAATCTATTCCTATATCTATTCTATACCTCTATTCAGTGGCCAACCTCTTATAAGCGGCCACTTTGGTAAGTCCCAAAGGGTGACTGCTTAATAGAAGTACCACTGTAGTTGAACTAAAGCAATACAGCTACTTTAGATTAAGACAAACATTTGACTATATAACTTTATAATTCAATAACAAATTTTCCTCTGGTCTCATTGGTCAAGGGGCGATCACATGACATGATAGTGCCGCCGTGGAGGGATACTATCAGCGCATAGTGCCCCCTGAGTTCTTTTCGACCACTTTGAAAAATTTTGTTGTTGAATAATAAAAACAATATGGCAGTTAAAATCTCGGGCATAATGCTGTGATAATTGCCCTTGGAAACTAGATGTTCCTCAAAACAAATAGTCACAGTTTCCGCTGGCAACTATAACAGCATAATGCCCTCAATTCAACTACTCTATTGTTTAAATAGAACAATTGGAATATGGTAACAATTGTATTGGTCTTGACAGGTTAGCCTTTCACATGTATGAGAAGCCAGCCAGTCAAAAACAATATTGTTATTTCCATTTTTCAATTCAGTCTATAGACCTCTAATAATTGACGTCAAATTTATTCTTTTCAAATCCAGATTGTAAAAATTTAAAAAGAATATTTTTGATGTCAAAAGCAGAAAGCAAAGAATTCTGGCATTTACTAGAAGGGTCTATATGGATTAAATAACTTGTAAAAGCCCTATCATGATGGGTTATATTTACAGATCAATACTATATTTACAAAATAGCCAACATGTAACAATATAGTTTGTTGTTCATTCAAAATATTTCTCCATTTCTGATTGGTTAAAATCCTCTGGTGAATTCTTGATACATTTCTAATAGCATGTTTGTGGGGAGAGAAGCATTTGTGACAGTGATGATCAACACTAAAAGTGGCTGTTGGGAGATAAATGAGCATGGTTTATCCATTCAATAATGTCAGAGTGTCTTGTGAGTGAAAACATTAATAATAGTGTGATGTTATAACACAGCTTTAATTTGTTTTGTGAAAAATGGTGGCTGAAGCACTTTTGAAAAATTATGAAAAAAAAACATTCAACCATATAAAGCAATATTTGCTTCATTTATAAACTATTTGAATGAATAATAAAAATATATTGTTGAATATTTTGGCTTTTTTATGATATGAACAATTTAATGCAGATCTTAGAGAGTGTTGTGTACCTTGTATGGCTTTGACCTTAGCAAATAACACCAAAGGGAAAACGGCTTTTGGTTGCTTTGTATAAAAAAAATGGCCTTTGCATTATACGCATAGCTTTTTGGGGATTCATGTGGTGCCTAGGAGATTAGTGCTACATATCGTGACCTTTGTTAAACAGTTTATGTAATCTATTAAATCTGACCTCTATAAGTGGGACAGTGGTTGGTGTGTAATCAGATCCAGTGGTAACTAAATTCGAATTTAATAAGAAACGCACTCTCTTAAAACTGATTACACACCAACGACTGTCCCACTTTCAGAGGTTGGATTTCATAGATTACGTAAACTGTTTAATACAAAGATCTCCTTGGCACCACAGGAAACTGAAAAAGGTACACATATATGCAAAAGTCAAAGCAACCAAAAGCCAGGCTCCCTGTGATAACACTGGCTGTTTGCTCTGCATAATTCTGCATATCCTGCTCAGCATTATTTAATGAATTGCTGAATGTAACATGTTGGTTAGATATGCCACATACAAGTACAGCACTTCACAGGCTCATAGCAAATGCCTCTCCTCTCTCTCCTGTTTAATACAGAATCAGGCCAAAGATAATTGACCAACCAAAATGGTAACATCAGAATGATAAACCCTACAATGTAAAACAGAACATTATATAATAAACAAAGCAATAATTAAATTAAAAAACAAACAAACATGAAGACAGCCAAACAAACAAACAAACTAAATATCAACCAACAAATATACAAACCAACAAATAAACAAACATGGAGAAAGACAAACAAACAAACTAAATATCAACTAGCCAACCAACAAATATACAAACCAACAAATAAACAAATAAACAAACAAATAAACAAACAAACATGGAGACAGACAGACAAACAAACAAACAAACCAAATATCAACCAATCAACCAACCAATTAACCAACAAATATACAAACCAACAAAAAATAAACAAACAAATAAACAAACATGGAGAAAGACAAACAAACAAAATATCAACTAACCAACCAACAAATATACAAACCAACAAAATAATATACAAACCAACAAATATACAAACCAACAAATATACAAACCAACAAATAAACAAACATGGAGACAGACAAACAAACAAACTAAATATCAACTAACCAACCAACAAATATACAAACCAACAAATAAACAAATAAACAAACAAATAAACAAACATGGAGACAGACAGACAAACAAACAAACCAAATATCAACCAATCAACCAACCAATTAACCAACAAATATACAAACCAACAAAAAATAAACAAACAAATAAACAAACATGGAGAAAGACAAAGTTAACAAACAAACTAAATATCAACTAGGCAACCAACAAATATACAAACCAACAAATAAACAAACATGGAGACAGACAAACAAATAAACAGACTGACAGACAGACAGATAGACAGACAGACACAAAAACAAACAGAAAACACAGACAGTCAAACAACAAAGTAAGCCAGTGGTCAGACAGAAGGAAAACAAAAAACTTAAGTTTGGCTCACCCGTTGATAAAATGGCAAGAATACCAAATGAAAGACAAAGATAGTACAACTCAGGGGCAAATTGTACCTGGAAAAAGAACAAATACAAATAAATAAATAGGAATCAAAGTTATTTAATAATAGGAGAGGAAAAAATTTTGCTTTCTAAATGCATTGGTTGTCAAGCTAACAAAAAACACAGCTTCCCATATAAATCTGTACTTCGCCATTTAAATCTGTACTTACATGTAATATGCAAATTGTGTTGATGTGTGCTAAACACACAGATCAACCAATCAGAGTATATTATTTCTGAAGTGAACTTCTCTGATTGGTTGATCTGTGTGTTTAGCACACATCAACAAAATTTGCATAAGTACAGATTTAAATGGGAAAGTACAGATTTAAATAGGAGTGTTAAAACCTTTTTTACGGATTTTTAAAATCAAAAGTGATGCTTGAAATTTAAAATTATAGCTTTGTGTCTTTAAACATCTTGGATTCAAATTAATTACCAATCATCATTCTATTATTTCTGCCTGCATATATAATATGTATACGTCATCCTACAATCATTGTCATAAGTAGTTGGCATGATTTTATCATTTTATCTCATAGTTACTACTTCATTTATTGATAGCGCATTGACAGCTCAACCACATAAGCACCAAACAATGACTCCCTATTCAACATTGCAAAGGGGGTAGGGGGGGGGGGGGGGGGGAGGAGTAGAATTTCCGCAGTGCCAACACTTTTGTCAATGATTGTAGGTCCTCATGAAGCTAAGGCAAGGCTGTCTACATTGCCCACTGATAACAATAATATTTATAAAGCGCATATCCAGAAGACTGATCTAGGCAATGTTTAAAATTAGAAACAAAAATTAATAATTATATGCAAAATGAGAATGCATATAAATAAGTGATTAAGAAAAATAAACAGTTTTGAATAGATAAGTTTTTAGTGAGGATTTGAATGAAACTAATGAAGTTAAAGTACGTAAAGATGAAGGGAGTGAATTCAAAAGTTCAGGGAAGGAGACAGCGAAACATGATCGACTACCATAAGACTTCATACAATATGATATGATATCACTTACACAATCTGTAGCATCCAATGTTGAAGCAAACAGCACAAGACCCATTAACAAAGAACCAAAGCCAAAGAAATGAAAGGCAATCTTTAACTGCCATGGTACTGGCTCCATCATTGCAAACAAGAATGAAAAGGCTGAAAATAACATTAAAAGAAACCTTTGAGTTAAACTGTGAATGGTGATGCATTGTGATTGATGGCATGATTGTAATACAGAGGAACAAAAACAATGATATTGGTGGTGAAGTCTCAGGGAAAGGGATTCTCATACAAATAAGGGCAGGGATGCTTGTCAAAATGTTTGAAACAGAAAAGCACCTTGAGTCCCTAAGCAGCAATCAAATTTTACCCCTGACATGGACCAATTTATATATTATTAAATAAACCTGTGTTATACACTGAACGCATTTCAATTCTTTATTCACTTCACTTCTGCATTTCCATTTACGGTGTTCAAATTTACCTAAGAGATTAATATCGCCCTGGGACCCCCAAAGTTGCATTGTTCGGCTGCGTATCCTGCGTGATTGGTCCTTGTGTTGTAGTGGAAACCGTGTGGTTCAATTCCCGCCAAGGGCATATGATATTTTTCTCATGTATCTGTATTTCACTTATAAACCAAACGCATTTCAATTCTATTTTTTCATTTATGAATACCCTTAGTTGGACCAAACCACAGATTTCAACCCCCCCAAAAAGGGACCACAAACATCACCCAGAGCCACCAGACCCTCTCTGATGTACTAATACTTACCAATCATAGCAAATGTGAACACTATACATGACACACTGATGTTTAATAATGGCTGGTCACAGTATCTTTTGCTGCGATCACTGGAAAACACAATTATAAAACTTATGAATAATTAATGAGATTTTGAAAAAGAATCATGTCCGGACGTTACAGATTCGTGCTCATTTGCATAAGTTTCAACTTGTTTCAACCTCTATTAAGTGGCCACTTTGGAAAGTCTTGATGGTGGTGCTTATAATTTAGAGGTACCACTGTATTAAAATATTAATTATTATTGTTTATAATACTTACAGAAAGAAGGCCACATAGACTTGTGGGAAAAGAAATAACAGAGAAAACAGGACAATGACAACTTTCCTGAAACACAGTTAGAAAACAAATAAATAACAAGAAATATTGCCCGTACTAATAAGACTACAGATCATTTCTGAATATTGATTCCCGGCCGTACCAATCGATAAAAATCGATCATCGAAAACTGATCGAATCAATCGATATCAATCGATAATCATCATTTGATTATTATTGATTGATATCGGAAATCGATAAAAATCGATACTCACAGCCTCTTCCCTCTTGATTTTATCGATTTTTATCGACTATCATCGATTATCATCGACTATCGTTTGTGGGAACCTGAGTCATGTTTATCATCATGCAAACACAGCAGGGAGTAAACGTTCAAAACGTCTTTGCGTAGACTCATCGGTTTTATAGAGCTTGCCTTGCCTTGTTCATATAGTCACAGTGTTCAGATTGTTTTGAGTTGCCATGTCCATGTTTCCCTGCTAGCAGAGTCTTCCACAGCCGTTCGATTCTGCTTTAGCAGGGAATGTCCATGTCTGACGAAGTAGGGATTGAAGAAACCGATATTACTGTTAAATGTGTAGTTAAGGGCTATCAAGAGTGTCGCTTCAATGTCGAGATCGGCGAAGTGTTTTCTGTTTTCATTATATGCTTTATTACACCCGCTTTAATTTTATTCACTTGAAAGATATTGATGCTGACAATGAACAAATAAAGATAGAAATGACTTTAAATCAAATTAACAAATTCCAGACCAGTTGTTCAAGCGAGATTGTTGTTACAATTTTCAAAAAACGTCTGCTGACTGTATTTTACTGCCGTATATTGGAAAGAAGAGCCAAGCTAATATTGGTAGTTGACTGCATACATACTCATCGTTTTGTTCTTTTTCTAGTACACTAAATAGTCATTTTTCTTTCACAAACTCGGAAAATCACTTTAAAAGTAAGTTGTTGTGCTTTAAAGTACTAGAACAATGCGTTTTAAGAACTTTTATGAAATCGATAATAATCGATTAGAATCAATAAAAATCGATCGAAATCGATACTCACACATTCAAGCATTATCGATTTTTATCGAATTCCGATAACAATCGATTGATTAATATTGATTATTATCGATTTTTATTGATTTTTATCGATTATCGGAATTATCGATTGGTACGGCCGGGATTGATTATAATGCTCATGAATCAGATTAATTACAGCAGATACACATTGTAGCATTAAAATAACGTATACAATGATTGGATACGTCAGTAAGTAACAATGTATAATAAAAATCATGTAATAGTTACTATTTTAACTAATTTAATTTCGTTTGAAACATTGACGAGGTCGTGTTGTTATGGTCATTTTTATATTTATCCATATTAAACTATATAAGCTATAAATGATAGACTTACACAGCTTTCCGATTGCCTTTTGGAAACCATCTCACGAAGTGATAAGCACAATGAGCGATGAAATAAAACCACATCTTTCCAGTATAGTAGTAGGAATTATAATATTGATAGTTGAGTTTTGATGTCAGCGATGTAGAGCTGTTACTAGTAAAAACATCTCACATAGCAACACTTCACTGCTCAAAAACATCCATCTGTCGATAAAAATATAACTCTTTTGTTTCTTGGTTCTTTTCTTTGAGATATATTACGCTTATGTCTTAAATTATGGCCGTTAACCGTCCAGATTTTAACTTATTTGTTCGATAACTCGCACTTCAGAATATTTTTAGTGATTTTGGAATTTTTCCGACATTTTGATTCCATGCTGGTACAACGAAGGTTTTGATTGGCTTATTACTTCCAATCATGAGTGACCTTTCATCAACCCAATAAAGATTTCCAAAATACATTTCGATTGGGTAAAATCAAATTGAGGTATATTTGGTTATTTTATCCAATCAGATTTACCGTTCTAGCCGTAGTTCAAGATGGCGGACATGAAGGGCTCAGCTCTTATTATTTTAGCTGATGGAGCAGAAGAAATAGAGGCGGTTGTAACGGCGGATGTACTGCGGCGTGGCAAGGTGATAACAGTCTATAATTTACACATTTCTTGTGGTATATCAATGTTAGTTAACAGCCAACGCATTTACTTCCTGGACGTTGGTATAGTCGTACCTATTACTCGCGCACATTCTATTATCGTGCTTTTCGTAAAAAATAATATATATATACATGTATCTTCTAAAAAAAAAAACTGCTTCAAAAATAATTAAAGCAATCAAGGCTGTGTATTCTGTTGCAACCAACTTTTTTGGTCCACTTTTTCAATTAACTTTTACGCAGAATAGAAGATATATATCTTTATATAATTATTATGTTTTACGAAAAGCACGACAATAGGATGTGCGCGATAATAGGTACGTCTACCTTGTACAGCATACAGTGAAAATCTGTCTGCAAAACTGACCCAATATTCTCACTATTGTTTAGAGCCAACTTTGCATTTTTTTTATTTATTTTTTATTTGTTTGGCTGTTAATGAGTAATCTCTTTGCAAGTTCATCTACAACAAACATTACATCAGGAAACCCACTTAATTCCTCCGGGTATTTGACTTTTGAAAAACACTATAGATGAGATGCAAAAACCATCATTATTATTCAAATTATTATTATCTTAAACTTATCATTAAAATATGGTGAATGATCATAATGGTCATATCTTTATTTAATTATCATACCAATATTGAGCACTAATTCTATTACTAGGTAAGGACAGTGATAGGTGGACTAGATGGAGCTGATCCCGTGCAGTGCAGTAGAGAGGTGGTCGTCAAACCAGACATGTCACTTGATGATGCTATTGAACAGGTACATGACAGCATCAATAGGCGATGTGCGTGAGTGCCATTTTCTTGTACAAAGCATGATGGGAAACTTCTGCTATTTTATGTCCGCTAAAATAAACCCCAAATTCAGTTTTTTGTTCTGTTTTCTTTTTTAAAGTCATTGCAAGCATTTTAGCAACAGCAACATTTGTAAATTACTTTAGCAGTCAAAAAATATTGCAAAGGCTCAGTTACCCATCATGCATTGTTCTAGAAAATGGAGCTCATTCACATGACCTATTATAGCATTATTATCAATGGACAAAATGCCAACATGGCCACCACTTCATTACCATATATTTTTAAATTCCTATTTCAATTGACCACTACATCAAAATTAGAATGACATCTACAAAGACAAAAAGTTTGAGACAAAAAAATATGTAATTCTTGAGGAGTTATGAGAATTTCTAAAACCATAACAACATACATGTCACAGTACCAGGGCTCGAAATAGAAAACCAAATTGTCCTGCCACTACCAGTTAAAAAAAAAAACAGTGAAAGATGATTTCTAGTAAATTTTGACTTTAATTTTATTATCTATGTGGCAGTTCATAATTATTTTTGCCTGGCATTTGTCCATTGGCAGGCAGCTATTTTGATCCCTACAGTGCATACATCCACCTATAGTTGTCTAAAAGACCCAAATCACTCTATCCAATGAATACTTGTAGGGTCCATATGATGCTGTGGTGTTGCCTGGTGGGTTGGGTGGTGCTACCAATCTCTGTCAGGTAAGGGGGCTTTCATTTATTATAGTGCATGGGTGGGGAGGGAGGTCGGCAATATTGAGGGGGTCATGTTATTTTAGGGAGCTATATAGGGGGGTTGTTACCAATTGTATGCAGCTTTAGTAATAAACTGGACAAATATAGGTGGGGGTATGATATTTTTGTCAATCAGGAAGGGGGGGGGGGGGGGGGGGTTGGCTAAAATTTTGAAAAGACAACAGGTGATTTTACCGTCCCCTCCCCCCCTAAAAATTGTTTATAATTACTCGCATTGTGAGTAGATATTACTTTAATATTTGTATATAAATAGCATTCTGTAAATGTCACATTAATCTTGTAGGAATCATAGTATAATCACATACATGAATTGAATTATAACAGTGAGTTTTTGGAGAAATGGTCTTCAGCCTGGGAATTAAGAGTGAGCTAACTATTTTTCATGTCATATTTATGATATAATTATAACTCACATCACCCTGGTGCAAGGTACATGGTGTACAATCAATGGTACCATCACAACAATGGTTGAAAAACAAATGGCAATGTTGGTTTACTAAGTTTTGGCTTCACGAAAACATGCAAATGTATAAAATAATGTATTGAAATGCATTTGGTGTATAAGTGAAATACAGATACATAAGAAAAATATCAAATGCCCTTGGCAGGATTTTTTCATTTCCCGCCATTGAAGGGTATATGATATTTTTCTCATGTATCTGTATTAAATAATGTGTTCTGTTTGTGTTTTAGTCTTCTAAGGTGAAAGAGATCCTTACAGACCAGTACAGTAGAGGAGGCATTGTGGCTGCTATTTGTGCTGGTTAGTAATAGTAATTATAATAGTAAAAACTTTATTTAAGTCTCAAATATTCTAGCATAACACAAGTGTTAATTTTTAAAAGCTATTTGGGGAGACCATGTTTAAAAGTCACTTAGGGTGGACCATTTGACTTTTGAAGGGGGGGGGGGGGGTTGGATGACTTCGTCCTTGCAGGAATTTTTTTTTAGCCCACTGGCATGCGCCCGGAATTTATTTGATAAAAATGCAAAGATTTGAGTGGTGATTTTGGCTTGCAGGAAATTTTTTTATTCAAAATCTTCCCCCCCCCCCCCCCCCAAAAAAAGTTAAATGGTCTACCCCTTACTAGGTCGTTTTCATCTTTCCTTCAATAGACCTAATCGGCTAAAAGATTGCTATGTACGTTTCCACCCAATTCAAATCTTTTGGGAATAAGATTCTTTTTCTTATGTATTTCAATGTCATGTGGAAAATATTTGGAACAAAAGTTTTTATTTCCAGTGGTTTTGAATTGGATGGAAACGTACATAGCAACACGTTAGCTGATTAGGTCTATTATGGGGAGACTCACAAATGAATATATTAATTATCTCCAGTGAAATATCAATTTTATTTTACATTCAAAATAAATTTAAAGGAAAGGGCAATTTTATGATATCTTTTATCATCTGAGTGAAGTATCTATTGAGTCCTTTGATGTGGCAAAGTGTGAATTGTTGCCAATCCACTTTCAGGTCCTACTGCATTTGTTACACATGGCATTGGAGCTGGAAGCACAGTGACATCACATCCATCCATGAAGAACAAGATGACAGGTCAGAAATACAGATGGTGATGACAGGGAGATGATTATGGTAGTGATGGTGATGATGATGATGACCACATGGCAATGATAATGATATGTATGATGATGATGATAATATTAATGATGGTGATGATGATGATGAGCATGGCAATGATAATGATATGTATGATGATGATGATAATAGCAATGATGGTGATGATGATGATGAGCATGGCAATGATAATGATATGTATAATAATGATGATGATGAGCATGGCAATGATAATGATATGTATGATGATGATGATAATAGTACTTTAATAATAATGATATAATAATACTGACACAATGATAATAAGTATATCACAATGCTGATATGTTGATAAATTGCAATGATAATGATATGTATGATGATAATGATAGCAATGATGATGACGGTAATGATAATAGTACTTTAATAATGATGATAATAATACTGACACAATGATAATAAATTAATACACCATGTTGTTGATAAATGTTGATAAATTTGTGATGATGATAATGTATTTCCTGGTATGATGAGACTTGAATCAGATAATAATGAAATTATAATAATTGTGATGATAGTGATGATATATATTAATGGGATATTAAAAAACCACTGGTGACGTATCAAACCCTGGCTTTGACCACCCTCAGTTACTGGCTCATACTAATACACACTAACTACTAATTTGCTCATGATTGTATAAGCCACCAGCAAAAAAATAAATATAAAGCACATTGAGATGTATATGAAATGCGCTATATATGCATTACATTGCTGTCATTACATTACGTCACATCACATTACGTCACTGTTTTTTTATAGGGTTCAACTATTCAGAGGAGCGTGTTGTCAGGGACAAGAACATGATCACTAGCAGAGGCCCAGGGACATCATTTGAGTTTGGTATTGAGTTGGTGCGTGCTATCAGAGGTGATGATGGAGAAGCTGATAAACTTGCTGCACCGATGCTTCTCAAGTAAAAGACTAGTGTGACCTCCCCTCCCCCCCTCTCTAATTTACATCCCTTATAGGTAACTAGTGTTTGATGATCTTCAAAAGATAGACAGTACTGCTTGCTTATACCCATCGTCTCCTGTGCATACATGTCAACTCTCAAGATTTTGAACAATCTACTGGTTAAAAGCATGAAACCTTAACGTCCTCAACCAGGTTAACCTTAACCGTGAACACTTTGAGGTTTTTTTTGTTACTTTTTTTTTAACCCACATGTAATAGACAAGAAATAACATATAATATTATGAACACTTAGTGTATTTGAACTCACTGCTTTATTTTTAGAGGTTTTGAAGCAGTAGAAGGTTTAGAAAATAATAACATGAAAAAGTCAAGTGTTTGCGGTTCAAGTATCCTCACTGTAAAATAAATCCTCTCTTTTGGGTGGTTTGTTGGTTTTCAAGTTAAAGCAAAATAATGATGGGAATTGCATACTACATTTTTCAACCTTATGTCACGGACTGGTCACTACTTATTCACCAGATTAGAAACTATGAGAATGCCATGGATGCCTGTGGGACAATTGTCTTTTAGAAGACATTAATAAAAACATAAAGGACAAATAGTTTTGTTCCTGTGTTATTTTGTTATATTATACATCATGAGCAAAATGCTTAATAAAAGTAAAAATTAATGTTGTTGGTATGTGATGTCATGGTTTATCTCTCTACAAGATTACACTGATTCCATAAGTTGATTCCCAGTTCTCTCTCAGTTTAGTAAGTAAGAAACGAATAAGAAAAGAAAGAGTTCGGAGTAGTTTATACCCCGTTATAGCATCAGCTAGGGAGGGGAGGGTTTGGTCTAAGAATATCGTGATAGTGAGGGTCAGAAAATCAACTAACGGTACATCAGATGTAAAAGACCAAGCCTAGAGGGTTAGTCTTGACCGAGAATAGAAAACGATATTTCTAAGTTCATCAAAACGATATTCAAAACAATTAACCTTAGCCTGTGTACAGACGTCCCACCCCTCCCTCTCCTAGGGGTGTACATTAGCCTGTGTACAGACGTCCCATCCCTCCCTCTCCTAGGGGGGGGGGGGGGGGGGGGGGGAGGGGTGGAAACGTCTGTACACAGGCTAAATTAACCTTTGAGTTACTCTGTGTTGTGAGAGTCCGCTTTGAAACTACGTGTCCAGGAACATAATCCGATTACCGAGAGTTATGTAAGATGTTACGTTTTACATATTTATTTTTTGTTAGTGAACTTTGTACAGTTTGTACAAGTGATCTTCAGATTGAACGTGAACAATGAAATAAGACTAACCCACTAACCCTCGTCATCATACAGGGACGGGGTAGTCTTGAAAGAGAAACGTATTCCGATGTTGTAGCCGGGGGGGGGGGGGCCTAATTTGCTTAAATTGCCTTACCTAGGGTATACAATTTCCCCCTTGAGTCTTGGATAGGGTCTACTTTTTACCAATTTGTCTTGAAATAGGGTACATATTTTTAGGATTCTGCTGTCTTAAATAGGATCAGGGTTTAGAGGTACCAGCGGAACGTCCCCGTCAGAAACTGGGTCAGGTACCCCCCCCCCCCTCCCCCTGGGTGTTGTAGTTAGAAGACCGTTCTAAAAGTATGTTCTTGTCCAGGCATGTACGGTAATCTGATTATTGAAAGTTATGTAAGAATATTTGTTGTGGACTTTGTACATCATATGACTGGAATTTCTACATGTCCAGGAATGTAATCCAATCAGTACAGAAAATTATCTATAACAAGAATGCTACATAAAATTAGAATTTTGACGCCTGTTCATGGAGGAGGAAGAAAATAAGGTATGTTTTACTTAATTTGATAAATCAGAATTTTAACAAATCCCGTACAAAACTCGCAAGCCTGTTACAGACATGTTTTTCATCTTTAACATACCTGCCGTTCAGCTTAAATAGTCCTTAAATTTGATAAGATGGCAGGCCTGCCATTCACCTGAATTTCGTAGGGAGTTCGCCTGTTTTATACAGGTGAAGTAAAGACCTGATGTAGGTCAAGCCGTAAGCCGAAGAAAAGACCAATTTACATACCTGTAACAGACCTTTCAGACCTGTTCCAAGCCTTATACGTATCACATATCGGCGCATTATAATTCGCGATATACGTGCATATCACACTACAAATTGGAGAATGTTTTCTAATTTTAAAATAGAATACAAAGAAACATGAATTATCAGAGTACAGAGAATAATTTATTGTATACTAGTAACAATACATGTAACAGGCGTCGATCGATGTCAAATATTTGATACATCTTAATTTGCTTTATGTTATTACGACAATGAGTAAAAAGTCATTTTATGCAGCCCAATGGCGCTGAAAACTCAACTAACTGAGAACAAATCTGATTACAAGTTCAAGTATAAATTATAACAACTTTACACATAGAAATATTACATACCAAGGGGTAGAATATAAACATAAATACAGAGCAGCGTCGGATTTGTTTGTTAGTATCAATTTGGTCAGTGCTTTTTCCACTAGAGTGCTGCCGCATTAACATACCCTAAAAATAGAGAATTATCGCTTCCAGGCACAAGTTGAACCAAACCAGCCTGGTGAAAACAATAAAATAAAAGCCATGAATATATAAGGTCACACTGATGAAATTGGTAGCTAAATTATAATACACTAAAAAAGCGTGTTACGTTCGTACTAACTAGAACTAAATAGCACTAACTAAACAATAGAAAACAATAACATTTATTAGAGTCCCGCAAAAATTGTTTGTGTTAAAATTAACCACACAAAATTTACTAGTAATACCCTGCTATATAAGTTGATGTGAGTTCACTACATAATTATCTTGTCCGTGTTGTCTAACTCTCGGCGTTTGAGCTCACTTCGGCTAAATCAATTTCATTTTCCTGCTGTCATAGAAGAGCACGTAAATCAAAATAATTGCAGTCGCTACAGATCTCCATCCCGAAAAACAAATACATCTGAGAATCGGTTCCCACACACGTTTGACAGTTCAATCATGCTAATTAGTGAACGTCTGGAAATCAACAAAAAATGGCGCGCCGTTACTTAATGGATCGACTTTTTACGGGTTGGGAATGGGAGGGGTACTGCATGGTTATTTTTTCAACGGGTATTAGGCCCTTGGATGTAAATGTGTAACAGGATTTCAAATATTCAACGCTTCGACTAAATGCACTCTACTGACAACTTAGCAAGCTGATGCAATTTATTTAATACTTACATCTTTTTAGCCAGATGAAATACTGCAGAAGATGCTATTGGTTTCTTTCAAATTGAAATTGACCGTTGCAATTTCCCCCTCCTTTCTGTGTTGCTTTGTCTCTATCCAAAAACGTATTGTGTAGAGCTTATTTTGTTTTGCAGTCTTAGGCTGTTTAGTCGAACCTTCGGTTAACGACAATAGTGATGAAACAATCTCTTGGGACATGATTTCAAACGAAGACTCAAGAATACTCTCCAACGACACTGCAGTATGATACCAATCTCGAGCGCCAAAAACTCAAACTTGATAGTTTGAACTCTAGCAACCAATCACGACTTAGCTCAGTGATATTGATTCACTTGGTATATATATCAAGTAACAATAATGAGTGATTATCCCACGTAAAATTATAGAGAATTTTATTCATGTAGCTTGACGAACATATCTATATTTAGTTTATATACTAATAGGCTTGCACACAATTTTTTTTTAATTTGTTGAGTCAAACTACAGATGCGTGATACAGCATGCGATCCGGTGTTTTGTTGAATGATAAGTGAGTGACCTTGAAATGTCACACATACACACGAAAGTTGGTGTGAGGAATTGCGTCAGTGATTGAGTACTGTTTGTTTTAATTTTTGTAAAGTAACATTAAAATTGTAGAACTTATCACCATAGTGTATACAATTTTGATTAACGTTCAACGATGGATCGTAATGAAAAGAAGAGGTTATTCAGTAACACTGAGATGACATATAAATTTGTAACATTATACAAAAAAAATAATTCGTCTGTCATTAAGAAGGCAATCGTGACCATGCCGTAATTTCATTCCATTAGGCCTTGACAAACGGGTGTCGGGAAAACACGGATACGGACCGTCCGTCGGCGGACCAACGGACCAACGGACCGGCGGACCGACGGACCGACGGACCGGTCCGTCGACGGACCATTTGGGAAAACGCGGACCAAAAAAAAATAAAAATAAAAAATAAAAAAAAATAAAGATACAAAAAACAAATAAAAATGAAAAAGTAGATAAAACGGTAAAAAAAAACTTCCAAATATTTATAAAATGTTTCTTTACCCGAAAAAAATCAATAATTCAGAAGATTAACCTATTAGTGAGTGTCCCACTGTGTTTCTCGATGCGACTCGAAGAATCGGGATACTTGAATTATACTGAGAGACTTTTTCTGAGATTTTTTTCACTTAAACTGCAACAATCGAAACAACAAGCTAGTTCACAAGCTGCCTGCAAACAGAGTACGAATCATCTTGTGATGTCGAATGTGTATAATGTCAGTCATCACTTGATAAGACACGCACGTCCCTCTCTCAGTACATAAGGGTGTCGGGAAAACATGGATACGGACCGTCCGTCGGCGGACCAACGGACCAACGGACCGGCGGACCGGCGGACCGACGGACCGGTCCGTCGACGGACCATTTGGGAAAACGCGGACCAAAAAAAAAATAAATAAAATTATAAATAAAAAAAATAAAGATACAAAAAAATAAAGATACAAAAAAATAAAGATACAAAAAAAAAATAAAAAAAATAAAAATGAAAAAGTAGATAAAACGGTAAAAAAAAACTTCAAAATATTTATAAAATGTTTCTTTACCCGAAAAAAATCAATAATTCAGAAGAATTAACCTATTAGCTATAGTGAGTGTCCCACTGTGTTTCTCGATGCGACTCGAGGAATCGGGTTACTTGAATTATACTGAGAGACTTTTTCTGAGATTTTTTTCTCTTAAACTGCAACAATCGAAACGACAAGCTAGTTCACAAGCTGCCTGCAAACAGAGTACGAATCATCTTGTGATGTCGAATGTGTATAATGTCAGTCATCACTTGATAAGACACGCACGTCCCTCTCTCAGTACATAAGCCTTAAAATAAGAATATTGATCGATTGAATATTGATTACTCAACGAATTTGATAACACATTCAAGATGCTGAGATCAATGGATTTTAACAAGCGATCATTATAGTAGCCCATTTATTGCCCAAAGTGAAGCTGGCCTGAGATTTCATGGTGGGAGGTCAACAAGGTCAGTTTATAAAAGCTTTTGATGACACAACTGATAAATGCAAAACAGATATGTCGTTATTAATACTTGAGTTCAATTTATTAAATCCATTTAGGGATGATAATCCAAACTAACAGCCTTTACTTCAGTTTAACGCATTTATCCCTATCCAAATCGCAGCGTCAGATTCACGGGCTGTATTATGTTATAATAACTTTTATAATAACATATCAGAGAATAATTCTAGATTTATGTACTGAGAGAGGGACGTGCGTGTCTTATCAAGTGATGACTGACATTATACACATTCGACATCACAAGATGATTCGTACTCTGTTTGCAGGCAACTTGTGAACTAGCTTGTCGTTTTGATTGTTGCAGTTTAAGAGAAAAAAATCTCAGAAAAAGTCTCTCAGTATAATTCAAGTATCCCGATTCCTCGAGTTGCATCGAGAAACACAGTGGGACACTCACTAATAGGTTAATTCTTCTGAATTATTGATTTTTTTCGGGTAAAGAAACATTTTATAAATATTTGGAAGTTTTTTTTACCGTTTTATCTACTTTTTCATTTTCATTTTTTTTATTTTTTTTTTTGTATCTTTATTTTTTTATTTTTTATTTATTTATTTATTTATTTATTTTTTTTTTTTTTGGTCCGCGTTTTCCCAAATGGTCCGTCGACGGACCGGTCCGTCGGTCCGCCGGTCCGTTTGTCCGTTGGTCCGCCGACGGACGGTCCGTATCCGTGTTTTCCCGACACCCCTGGACAAACACGCATCCACTATTTTATCTGATTGAGACTCATGCAACCCAAGCAGTAAAGAAATGACGATTTGGACTCTGAATAAAATCGTAAGTTTGAGTAAACTACAAATGGAATAAAAGCCAGATTGAACTTCGTCGTCGGCGAATAAACACGAACACGAATTTCGGTCTGTCTCGCATGTGCTAGTATAAATGTGGTCAGCGGAAGAAAAAAACGGCGGAATTCGCGTTTGTAATATCGGTAAAAAATCAACAAGAATAATATTTTGCCGTGTTCCCTTGGTTCAAGAGCCAATATGGCAATACAAGTATGTTACAAACCTTTCTCAGACCAACAACAAGGTCAACAACAGACCTAATTATAGAATATTTTCAACAATCTTAGCTTCGATATTGAAGACCTTTTTCATGTCTGTTACAGGTTAAAGAAAAGGTCAATTGCAGACATCGAAAAACGATTTTTTAAGTTGGCCTTACACAGGTGAACGGCAGGCTTGCAGACATATCGTTTTGGCCCTCTAGGGCTGCAGTACGACTGTAAATACATAATTCAGACCTGTAACATGTCTGTAACAAGTCTGGGGTTTTTGTACGGGATGAGCTCTTGTGATGGGGGATAAATAAGGTTGTTAGAAATAATTAATTACAAATGATCTCATTAAACATTCATGAATCCTTTAAGACTATAAAATTGGCTCTAACTGCCGTGCTCTCCAAACTGAATTACAACACTAACAAGAATGGCTGTAGTGTAACTGTTGAACAGTATTAATTCATGTATCAATTCTAATCAACATTTTGTATGATTTGTAAATTTATATTGCCTGGATTATTTTAAACTGTAATTAGTCATAAATCTTGATGAAAATATTTTAAAGCAATGTCGACATATCAGTAACTGATGTCATGAATTTTTTGTTTTCTTTACAAAGTAGAAAAATACCTCAACTGTTTTCAATTCTTTATATTTTCACTTTTTGAAATATGTGAAAATATTAAAATACACCTTATCATGGCAAGAACGTTGTCCTGACTTAAAGACATATTAAGAAGATCACTCAAGCTAGCTGAACTCTTTCTTTTGTTTTTCCTTTCTTAGTAAATTACTAATATTCTTTTTTTATATGACAACATGATTGCTAGTATATAGAATTTCAATTTTTTATATTTCATACTAAACTTATGAAATATAATTACATTTTATTTATATTATCGAACAGAACACACTCCCCCCAATCCCTCCCCGATGAGATTACTCTCCCCAACTCCACCCCCCCCCCCCCCCAAAGGTCAATTGTTTGGCGCGAAAACTTTCAGTGTCTTTCAAACGTTGTTTACTATGGCATGTTTTTGGATTGGTTCTTTGCTGTTGATGTAATATCAAGACTTTTGATAGAAAGTAAGTATTCTAATGCCATAAATGGATTCATTTCAATATCGGATACGTAGAATTGTTTTGATTTGACTTCTTTATATGTAATCTGTAACGGCTTAACAATTATTGTCGAAAACACGTTGTGACCTTTGACAAACACATGCTCCTTTCATAATATCGTACAACTAACTTGAAATGATTTAAAATACGCTAAACATAAAAAAGTAAACTGGTGCTAGTAAACTTTATGTGTTTTATGAACTGTATTTGCGAGAGTTCAGTGTGTAGTGTAGTGTGTTTGACCAAATTTAGCCACTCGGTTTCAGCAAAATAAATTGTTTCTCTGCATCATTCGATACTTTTGTGTCTTCACCGATCGATGTGAAGTTTGATAGTTCATTGTCCAACTACTAGCAAATTACTTGTTGCATCAAAGACTAGCTTGTTGAGAATTTAGACGCATTCGAATATCTCTCAATATCTGGACTAAAGCTTTTACTGGTAAATGGTTTCATACGTGAATAGTTCTATAACAGCGTGGCATAATGTAATTAACGGGAAATTCGGGAATCGGATCTGGACTCGGACTCAACATATAAAAAACGTGGAAATTAGATACTAAGGACAATAAAAAAAATAAACAACTAAGAAAACAAGTTATTACTTTAAAAACATAAAAATGAACAGATATAAGATTTGTCCAAAATATTAAATTTAGAATTGTTCTTCTGTTGTATTTTAATTATATCAGTAATTGCCCTATTTCATTATGATGTCACATGTGTTAACAGTGGGGGATAGAATTGCCGAAAACAATGGCAATTTCAACTAAATCTTCCTTCTCTTTAAAAACTGAGCTTCATATTATCTAGTTTTTATGTATGTTATGTGTCTATGTTTATACTTTCATATTTATGGCATTTTGTTGTCATTTCTTTCCTCTCAGTCTTGTAATTGCAATTTTATTGTGTATTCTCATATTGTTGTTATGAATCTGTCCCCCACTGGCGTCCATGATCCTTAGCGTTAAGACAATAGAATGTTTTGATGTGACATCATAGTGAAATAGGACAATTGTGTTCATTCTTTTCTAAGTTGGGGTTTATGTAGTTTTTATTAAATACTGGTAGTGGGGAAGTTGGGACTTATTATAAGTAATACTTGATGGCACTGAGGGATATTAGTATGGAAAATTATACCATTCGAGAAGAATTAATGAAAAATTCTGTAAGTATAATTGATGAAAGTGGCTTAACACCTCAAGTTCATAGCACCATATTCTGCAGTATTTTTCATTAATTCTTCGAGAACTAAGGTGGGATTTTCTATTGATAACACATCTACATAAAATGTGAGTCTCATGAAAAAAAAGGCAAAAAACACAAGCCGCAATAAAGCACGTTGGGAAGGATGCATGCAATTAATTAATTGCACGGATTAAGAGAAAATTCACAGTCAATCAACCAATCAGAAGTGAGCATTTTATGTAGATGTGGTATTAGTGATTAAATGTCCCAAAGCAGAGGGATTAAGTTTAGTGAAAGTCCAGAGGCCAAGGCTGAGGGACATTATTTTAATCACTAATATCCTGAAGAAGCCATGGTATTAGTTTATAATACCATGATCACCAAGGAAATAGACATGAGCAGTGGGATTTAGTTTGGGAGGGATTCTTCAAGGAGCGACATTAAACAATGTCAAATTAAATATACATTTTCATAAATAAATCAAGAAAGATTATGGTGTATGATGTAAGGTCTATTTTTCAATAGAATAATAAACACCTGGTTAGTTTAAACTTGTTGATTTGATTTTTTTTGATTCTCAATGTCAGTTAATTTATACACATGTGCAATATGACAAAAAATGCCTCTCACAGTCACGTAAGAGTGTACTGCAATATCAAGTATGGCCCCATAACAAATGAAATTCCGAAACAGCTTGTCAATTTTACGTACTATACCTGTTTCAATGATAGTCCCGATGACTATAATATATGAGGGACTATTTACCTCATGAATAGTAATGAGGGAAGATTAGTTCTAATTTTCTCTCATTCCTATTCATGGAGGGGGATGTTAGCGATATAAAGTCCCTCTTAAAACAATGGAACCCATGGTATTATATAGTTTATTGACATACTAGGCAGGGTGGGATGGGGTGGTTATAAAGTTGAGTTTTTTATAGCTTTATGAATATGGGTAGGGTGCGTTGGTTACAATTTTCTTCAAAGTTGGGGTTTATATAGCTTACTAATACAATTATGGGTAGGTTGGGGAGAATTAATATACATTGAATAGCTATAAGTATAGTTTAGGAAACGAGCAGGAGTATTTTATCAGGATTTAAATAATGCGGCGAAGCCAAGTGGTTTTAGACCTGATAAAACACGATCTGAAAGTTTATTGAACGGCTTAAAAAACTCCAACCAATATTATTTTTGTGTTTTTGTATTATTATGATCTAAAAATTGTTAAAAGATGTAAAAAAATATATGAATCAAATCAAATCAATCAATCAATTAGCCATTTATTGTTTAGTAATGCATTCATTCACTGATTCTTCCTATATTAATTAATTAATTGACTTATTCATCCATTCATCATTCCATCCATATATTCATTTGTTCAGTCTTTAATTAGTAGAATGTCTACGATTTTTAATCAATGTTTTTTTATTCATTTCCAGTCCACCACAATGAGTAAACCAGTTGCCTTCAATGGTCCAATGGATAGTAATGTTAACAGAAAACATGCTTCACAAGAACCAATACAAACCAGCAATGACTTGTGCCAAGGACTGCAATATTCCAACAAACTAGACAGCAATAGTAACAATGTAACAAAACTATATAAGGAGCTAAGCAGCTACAGGCAAAAAAACTTTGAAGTCATGCACCTACGTAAAAGATTACGTCCAAGGCAATGTCTTTCAGTAACCAACAGTTACCATGATGATGTGTCATCTGATGGAGGTACATCTGATGGTGATGAAAATTGCTCCAACTTTTCTGATGAGCTGGATGATATTCAAGAGACTGAAAGTGAAGATGATGAGGGAAATGACCTGCTTGTTGGTCCTCTTAAACAAACAAGGTACCAGCCCAAGCAGGGAAATGATCTGCCTGTTGGTCCTCTTACACAAACAAGGTACCAGCCCCAGCAGGGAAATGATCTGCCTGTTGGTCCTCTTAAACAAACAAGGTACCAGCCCCAGCAGGGAAATGACCTGCCTGTTGGTCCTCTTAAACGAAAGGGGTACCAGCCCCAGCAGGGAAATAATCTGCCTGTTGGTCCTCTTTTACAAACAAGGTACCAGCCCCAGCAGGGAAATGATTTGCCTGTTGGTCCTCTTAAACGAAAAAGGAACCAGCCCCAGCTGGGAAATGACCCGCCTGTTGGTCCTCTTAAACAAACAAGGTACCAGCCTCAATCATCTGTTGTTGGAACAAAGTCACCCTATGTAAAACAAGATTCATCAGAAAAAGAGAATGATAAGAACTCACATCCTTTAGCAGTTGGCGAGCCAGTAAGCTTGCAGCTTGGAACTTTACTGGTCCCTTCTCATGCAGGAATAGTAGCAGATTTTATAAAACAAAGACAGTACAAGGCAGATATCAACAATTCAAAAAATTTACCGAACACAAAGGACAGTCATACAACATCCATTCAAACAGGTAAATCACAACAAGCCTACCAACTTTTAGAGACAATCACCCAGCCAAGACTAGAAGGTTACCACATCATCGTACAATCTGCACCATTTATCATTCCACCCAACCTCCCTTTACAGAGAATTAATCAGACAAGATCAACTGTACAACTAGCTGCCAGACCTGTCGTGTCAACACCATCTATCAACAATGGACAACTGCTTACCCCACCCCCACAGAGAATAACTAACGATCAGACAAGACCAACTGTACCACTAGCTGCCAGACCGGTCCCATCAACACCATCTATCAGCAATGGACAACAACCAGTCAAAGTTACATGTGAACCTAATCACATGACCATGACTTGTCCAGGACAATATGAACAACCATCTATTGTACAAGATACTTGTGAACCTAATCACATGACCATGATTTGTCCAGGACAATATGAACAACCATCTGTTGTACAAGATACATGTGAACCTAATCACATGACCATGACTTGTCCAGGACAATATGAACAATCATCTATTGTACAAGATACATGTGAACCTAATCACATGACCATGACTTGTCCAGGACAATATGAACAACCATCTATTGTACAAGATACATGTGAACCTAATCACATGACCATGACTTGTCCAGGACAATATGAACAACCATCTATTGTACAAGATACATATGAACCTAATCACATGACCAAGACTTGCCCAGAACTATCGTGCAACCCTGAACAGGTTAATGGAAGCCAAAGCAATGATGTAGCCCCAGGTGAACAGGCTGAACATTCAGAGTCATCACATAGTAAGAACAAGTGTTATTATTGTCAGAAAGTACTGCTATCATCCATCTTGCTACAAAGACATCTAGTAACACAGCATCACCATATTGGTGGTATGTTCAAATGCAGTCATTGCAGTGATGCTTTCTTTACTAAAGATGACTACTCGTACCATCTCTCTCTACACGGGACACAAGCAGTAGCCACATGCAAGAACTGTAAGCAAACATTTGAATCAATAGATATACTAGTTGATCATATTCCATTGCATGATCCTAAGGGACAGCCCAAGAAGCAAGAGGTTGAGCAAAATGGTGTTGATAAGAAAAGGAAGGAGTGCAAACATTGTGACAGATCATTTAGGCATTATTTTGCTTGGAGACTACACATGAAGACACACAGCGATGTAGATGTTTACTCTTGTCAACTATGTGACAAATGGTATCTGTCAATTCGACAACTAAGCGACCATGTCATCACTCACTTAAGAGAAAGAAGACCTAAATGCAGTACATGTTTAATAACATGTCGAAGCAACAGTGACTACTTGGATCACAAGAGGGTTGACTGCAAGTATTTGAGGATTAAATGCTACAGGAGAAAGTGTTATGAAGTTTTCTTAAACTGGGAGGATTATAACCATCACTTGTTCACTGCACATGATGATCAATGGAGATGTACAACTTGTGGTGTATCTTTCTCCAGACAGTACAAGCTAACACTCCACAACTATATGCATACGGGTGAGAAGCCTTATCACTGCGATACATGTGGAAACAGGTTCAGAACTAGGCAACTGCTGAACAGCCACCAACGCACTCATGATGATACAAAATCATTCAAGTGTGTGCACTGTAGTAAAAGTTTCCGACAAAAAGCTGCACTTGCTAGACACATGAAAACACACATTCAAAACCTTAAAGAAAATCGTTGTGATGTTTGTGGGAAGACGTTCACTCAGTCTTGTTCCCTACAAAGACACTATCGTATTCACACTGGGGAAAGGTTCAAATGCTCTCAATGTTCTTTGACATTTATTGAGGCTTGGAGAATGCGTGAACACATCAAGAAAAAACATTGATACTTCAACAGTATGTTATTTTTATTTACTACAAATAATAATATTAGTACTATTTGTTTTATGGGTGTGAACACTCCTAATAACTCTTACAATAACAAAGAAATACAATTGAACACTATTTAAAAACACACTTTTCATGAATTTGTTTAACTCCACATTTGTCTCTTTATTAGTTATGTAATACACTCAACGTCATTTAACGTTGTCCACACATAAAGAAGAGATTAACACTACAACAAGTGACACGTTTATTTGTTTTCAGAAGTAAACATTCAAATTTTTGAGTTGTTTAATAAGTAACAATGTGTCTGTTTACAATTAATGCTAGCTAGTATCAAGCATCTTGAAAGAACTTATAGTATGTGGTGTCACGTGACATTCCTTTTTAGTGTTAGTCTTTGTGAACAATGTTAATGCAAATGGCTGTATATCTACAGTTATTTGTAGCACCCTGTATATACGGAACAACTAAGATGGCTTTAATTTATTAGTGTATAGGAGTGGGGGTCAGCAAAATCATCTGTTGTCTTTTCCAAATAATATCCAGCCCCCCCCCCCCCTTCTTGGTTACCAAAAACAAAATCCTCCCTCCCCCTATATATCGTCCAGTTTTTACTAAATCCCTATAAAACAGCTAACACTACAATTTGTAACAACCCCCTATATAAGCTTCCGTAAATAGCGCGACCCCCTCAATATTGCCAAAACCCATACCCTTATAAATAAAATCCTCCTTTCAGACAGTAATGTTGAAACTTTTTTTAAAAAAACATAACATTTGTTAGGACATCTTGGTCCAATAAATAATACATTTAAAATGGTACTAGTCTTTTTGAATTTTCCATTTTTTATATATATTTTCAAAATTGTAAAAAAAAAAGGTACTTTGATATAAAAAATATATTACTAGTTAATTATTAAGAATGTTTACAAAACTTTGTTTGTTAATACACCAATCTAATTTCATTGTGAAACATCAACTTCACCTAAAATCAAAATGACCTAGGACCGGTTGTACGAACTGCCTGAATATAGTGCTATCCATCTGATAAATCTCTATTCGACATAAAAAACCGATACAAATTATAATGGGTAACTCTTAGTCTGCGTAAACAGTTCTGTTTACCGGGCTAGATAACTCTTTAGTCTTATCAAGGGGATAACTTTATCCAGGCTTCGTACAACTGACTCCTGGAGTTCCACATAGAAATAGCACTTTTTTGATATGCTTGGTTATTAATAAGTGCATTAGGAATATTGAGTGATTATTCAGTTAATAAAAACACTACACAAAAACCGGTCAATACCTTAAGCTATCTGTGACCTTTATACAAGTGTTTAAAATGAGGAACAAAAGCTCCCTGTCTAAAGGTACTGGGAGTGGTTTCTGTCTTGGTTGGTACATTTGTTTGAAACGTCAGGGAGATCTTGGATGGTGCAACACCTGAGAAAAACAGGTAAACTCATCAGTGTTAAACATCAAATAAAGGTAGTTTATGCACTCTTTTGAAAGGTAGCAGCGCCTTTGCATCAACGTGATACAACCGATAAGCTTATAATGATTGGCTAGTGAGATGGTATTTGCCCACCCAAAATAGGTGTCGTTTTGAAAAATCAACGATGGCTATTCTGCTTCATTTGATAATGAAGTATCTGAGATTCCATTTTGTCAACTTTTCAAACTCAAAGTACTTTGAAAGGTATTAATTGGATTAATTTTTGTGAACAGGTGAAAGGAAGGAGATTCCATTTTGCTTGCAGAGAAAATAACATTTTTGTAAAATAATTGTTGGAAAATATATAAAATTAATTTAATGTAAAAAATGAAATGTTCACAAGTAAAATTATCGTAATTTTACATGTGTTCAAATACGATATTTCTCAGTGAAATACAGTGAACCACTGTTTTTGATATAATAATCAGTATTACAAGATCCAGGATCAAGAACGGTCACGTTTGGAAAGAGGGCCTTTGCTCTGGCTGCTCCAGCTTCATGGAACAATCTACCCGAAGACATTAAACATTCCACCTTTTCTGTTTTCAAGTCCTCACTAAAAACACTATTATTTTCAAGAAACACTGAACCGTAAAACGCATTGAGTCGCCGTATAATACTTTTAATAAGAATTATTTAAATTATTACAGAACTCTAGTGTTGGGCATTTACCTGCGGTAGGGGAAGGGCTATTTCTCATCAATTTACTTCTAACTTCCTTTTGTACTTGGTCTTTGTCTGGTTTGGTCTTATGGTCGTCGTCATGGTAATTATTAGATACTTGGTGCGACTCTGCGGTTGATATTTGTACAAATATAAACAAATTGTAGTATGATAATATTATGTTCAATTTTAAGTAATTATAATCACAATGATAGTAAAAATATTAACAAATAGTACGTACCTATAAAATCGTAAATTAATTACAACAAAGCATCACCTTGTAAACAATTTTATTGATGATAATTTGTGGAAAATGCCGAAAACAGCGGCGACACAAGGGACAGATTATACGCCGATTATTATACACATCAAAAATACTGTTGAGGCATTTAATAAAGACAGTTCTAAATGACGTTTAAAGGCAGAAGCAGAATGAGAGAGGCGGATATCAGAAGGAAGACAATTCCAAAGTAAGAGTCTCGTAGAGGTGCGGGCAGGGAGAATACAGAGGTCAAGCCCATAGGAGCCACGACGAGTTTTGGAAGAAGAAAGCGTGACAAACTGAGAGATGTCGAGAGATATCTCTTCTTTAATGCAGCAAAAAAGTCAAAGGTGGTGAAGATATTCGTAAAAGATGGTGAGAGGCAAAAGCTTCAGATTAACTTCAGTCTTAATTTAGTGAAGTCTTAACTTGCAACCGAGGTCCATTCCACGGGTGATAAATCGGTAGCCCTTTTTTGAACACGTTCAAGGTTTTGCATTTGGTAGATAGAACCAGACGACGGTACCCGTACCTGACTGACAGGCTAGATCGTACAAGGGTTATGCACAAAAAACGCTGAGAATCGAGAGGTAAGTTACGAGAACAGTTGGTCAAGTTTAAAGTTAGTGACGTCGTCAAGTGAATTGACGACGTTGTAACATTTCGTATCGTCAGCAAACCTAATAATACGAGAGAAGCAAAGACAGTCATGAAGATTGTTAATAAAGAGTATCGGCCCAAGTACGGATCCCTTTGGAACACCATATTTGACAGATTGCCAAGAGCTAGTGATACCATTAATAACAACACGCTGGCGACGGGATGATAAGTATTCAGTAGAACAGCTCAGTAAAGTACCAGAAATACCGTAGGCATTGAGCTTACAGAGCAGTGTAAGATTTCGTTACATTCGCCATATATGGAACTGAGTGACCGTTGTCATAGAAACGCACCTCGTGCGATAGAACTAAAAACACTTAGAACACATAGAAAATAGACACATAGAACATATAGAACAAGAAACACTAGAACTCGAACCACGGATTAGAACTTGCGTTTATATTTGTAAACAATCAGAGTAAAGAATATTACAGTCCCAAATAAAGAATATTACATGGTCCTTCGAAGTCGGATCGTGGATCAGAATTTGGAAGCGGATAACTGGATAAAGACAACTGGATAATTTGCAGCGTCAAACTTGACAACAACACGAGATACGATGACTGAAATGCTATCGAAAGAACAGTTTGTGAAAGCAAAAAGAATACGGGGTGGACACAGAGCCCATCTTACTTCAACTTTGAACCTCTGTGAAGAAAGTTTGCAAAGCTACAGCCCTGATCGGCATGATTTACGTCTAAAATTGAAGCAACTAAAAATAACACTCGAAGACAAACTTAAGACACTCAAGACTTTAGATGATCAAATACTACAGTGTGTTGACGAAGAAGGAGAAATTGAATCAGAAATAACAGAAGCCGGTAAATTAAAAGACTCAGTTTATGAAGTTTTAGTCAAAATTGATGATGTTCTTACTCGTTCAGAACCGTCGAGTAGCAGTTCTTCGACAAACAACAACAACACTGGCGCCAACGCAAATGTGGTCCGTGGAGCGAAAGCTAAACTTCCTAAACTTGAACTAAAGAAATTCGACGGAGAAGCCTACAATTGGCAGGAATTTTGGGACGCATTTAATTCTTCTATTCACGAGAACAAGGATTTAAACAAAGTGGATAAATTTAATTACTTGAAGTCGATGTTGGAAGGATCTGCGTACGCGACGATCGCTGGAATTTCGCTTACCGAAGCGAATTATGACATTGCCGTCAACTTGCTAAAAGAAAGGTATGCTCAGAAACAAGTCATTATAAACTCTCATATCGATAACATTCTTAAATTAGATCCAGTGAGCAATAGTCAAGCAGTGAGTGAATTGAGAAGATTTTACGACAAGATTGAGACACATTGTAGAGGTCTAGCAGCTCTCGGTGTTGAATATTCCTCGTATGGAACAGTGTTAGTTAACATTATATTCCAAAAACTACCCGAAGACATAAAGCTAATCATTAGTCGAAAACTCGGAAATGATGAGTGGAAAATTCAAGATTTATTAGACATTTTGAACAATGAACTGAAAGCCCGCGAGAAATGTTTATCTTCGAACGCAACCAGACATGTGCAAGATCAAAGACAGCCCGCCCGCCATAGAAATCAACATAATTTTCCCGCCACTAGAAATACACATGCACGCGACGACAACTCTATTCCCGCCACTGCATCGGCATTATTGACTACTCAAATAACTTGCGTATTTTGCAAAGGCGAACATTATTCTGATAAATGTAACGTCATAACAAGTCTACAAGAAAGAAGAAATGTTTTAAAAAGGGAAGGACGGTGTTTTTTATGTTTACGTCGCGCTAAACATCTTGCTCGTGAATGCCAATCGTCAAAGAAGTGTTTTCATTGTAAAGGAAATCATCACGCTGCCTTGTGTGAGAAACGAACAAGTTCGATTGACTTTAAATCTACAGAAGAATCACGTAAGCAAGACACCTCTCAAACTAAAGAACGCAGTACTAATAAACCCAACAATACTACATTTCGTGGAATTAACCCAGAATCTAACGTCCAAGAAAATAGTGTTCTCTTGCAAACGGCAATGGCAGAAGTGTGCAACCCTCAAGACAAAGATAGAAAAACGATATTGCGCATCATCATTGATCCTGGATCGCAACGTACCTACATAACGAAAGGAGCAAGTCAAAGTTTACAACTACCCATTAGAAATACAGAGAACATTGTCATAAAAACATTTGGAAACGACGACGACCAAAGTCTACAATGCAACCTGGTTAATCTACGTGTAAAGAGCCTACAATCACAGTTTACGTTGGACATCAACGCATTAGAAGTTCCATTTATTTGTTCCCCGCTACAAGGACAAGCTGTAAAATGGGCAAAGAATCACTACCCACATCTTCAGAACCTACAACTTGCAGACTACACAGCGAGTGAACAGCTACATGTTAACATCTTGTTAGGAAGCGACACCCTCTGGCGTGTGGTTACCGGAGACGTGAGAAAGGGAGTCGGTGAAGGCCCTGTTGCTATTGAGACACACCTTGGTTGGGTACTCTCAGGACCCGTAACTGTTCCACAGAACCGCTTGTCAAGTGTCAATTTTAATGCGACACATGTTCTTAATGTCTGCACCCCTACTGACATTAACATTGATACAAAGATAAATCAACTCTTTGATTTAGAATCACTAGGAATAAAGGAGAAAGAACCTGTTCACGAAGTCTTCGAAAGAGACATAGTGTTTGAAAATGGACATTACACAGTTAAACTGCCATGGAGAGAACATCACGACATTTTACCAGCCAACTTTGATCTTAGCGCAGGAAGGCTGACATCTGTGTTGAAACGCCTCAGAAACGACGATGAACTTTTACAGACATATGACAAAGTGATACATGATCAAATCGACAGTGGAATTGTAGAAGCAGTTCACCCAAACCTAGAAAACGTTGAAACAGGCAAAGTACATTATCTCAGTCATCACGCAGTCATCAGAAAAGAAGCTTCAACAACGAAAGTAAGAGTTGTAATGGATGCAAGCGCAAAGGAGAAACCTAACTCACCAAGTTTGAACGATTGCCTACACACTGGACCAAGTTTGTTACCGAACATTATAGACATTTTGTTACGCTTTAGATGGCATAGAGTTCCATTAGTTGCCGACATAGAAAAGGCATTCCACATGATTCACGTCGATGAAGAAGATCGTAATGCCCTCAGATTTCTTTGGATCCAAGACGTCAACTCAGAAAGGCCTAAACTGATGATTTTGCGTTTCTGTAGAATTGTTTTTGGACTGAACTGCTCACCATTTCTACTAGAAGCGACACTACGTCATCATATTACAAACTTTAACTTTCAAGATCCTGCGATAGCTAACAAATTGATTCAAGATATGTATGTGGACGATCTTGTAACCGGAAGTGACACTGTAGAAGATGCTGTACAGACATACACGAATGCTAAAGAATGTCTTTCAAGTGGAGGATTCAATCTGAGGAAATGGCGAACCTCAAATACATCGTTGATGAACATTATAGAGACTGATTTGAACAACACTGAAGTGAGACCAGAACTAAGTAAAGTTGTCAGTGATCAAACTACGTACGCTCAACAAATGATCGGAGAACCTCAAGAGCTTAAGGAGTCTCATCACAAAGTACTTGGTGTAAAGTGGAACTTACTTACAGATACGATAGTACTTGACTTTGAACGACTAGTAGAAACAAGTAAAGCACTGCTGCCTACGAAACGAAATTTATTGAAACTCAGTGCGATGTTTTTTGATCCCTTGGGATTGATTTCACCCGTTATACTACAATTGAAGATTCTACTACAAGACATTTGTACCTTGGAAATCGATTGGGACACACCCATGAATGAAGAATTACAGCGACGCTGGAAGAATATATTTCGAGACATTGGAGGAGCGCAAGTCATCGAAATACCACGTTTTTACTGTTATGAACTTACAGACACTGTAGAACAGTATACACTGCATGGATTCTGTGATGCTTCAACGAAAGCCTATTGTGCTGTGGTGTATATATTGATTAAGTCTGGATCAGGTTACAGATGCAGATTTGTAACTAGCAAAACAAGAGTAGCTCCACAGAAGAAACTAACTATTCCCAGACTCGAGCTCATGGCCGCCTTGATATTAGCAAGATTGATGAATAGTGTTAAAACTGCTCTTCAAACCCAAGCCTCTTTGAACACTTTCTTTTGGTCAGATAGTCAAATTGTACTCGCATGGCTGAAGAATGATCAAACCTTCAAACAGTTTGTGAGCAATCGCATTAAGGAAATCCTACAACTGACGTCACCTGATATGTGGAACTATTGTCCGACAGCTACTAATCCAGCCGACATTGGATCGCGTGGACTACCAGCAACACAACTAAAGGAAAGCGAGTTATGGTGGAACGGACCGGACTGGATTGCTGAACCGCAGAGTTGGCCAAACCAAAAGCGAGAAGACAACTTACAATCATCCGACGATTATCGAGAAGAGCTAAAGAAAGAGAAGACCGCCGTGTTAATCAACGCTAACGATGAGAGCTCATTACCAAACATTGACAAAGTTATTGATCCAACAACATACAGCTCAGCAAACACGTTATACAGAGTAACTGCTTATGTACTCAGATTTATTGCAAATCTCAAATCAAAGAATCAACTTGGAGAGAAAAATGACATTGAATTAAACTGCACAGAAATCCAACGAGCTGAAACCACGTGGATAAAATGTGTCCAGAGATCTTTAAAGAACGATAGGAACTTTGAACAACTTCAAACTCAACTTGGACTTTATGAAGACACTGAAGGAATTGTGAGATGTAGAGGACGTATTGGAAACTCAGAACTTAGATTTGAAACCAAATTTCCAATTTTGATGCCAAGAGATCATCATTTGACAACCCTTGTTATTTTGCAGTCACATAATAAAGTCTTCCATCATGGACTCAAGTCTACACTGAACGAGTTCAGATCGAAATACTGGATGACAAAAGCGAAGCAGAGGATAAAGATGATGTTATCACGTTGTACTACCTGTAGAAGATTCGAATCAATCGCATATAAATACCCACCGAAGACACACTTACCTGAATATCGAGTTAAAGGACAAACAGCATTCTTGAACATTGGAACTGATTTAGCTGGACCGCTGTTTGCTAGAAATACATTGACGGAAAAGACTTCATTTAAAGTATGGATTGTGATATTTACCTGTACATTATCAAGAGCCGTTCATTTAGAGATAATGAGAGGCATGAACGTTGAACAATTTCTAATGGCATTTAGACGATTCGTGAGTCGACGAGGCACACCGGCTTTAATTATAAGCGACAATGCCAAAAACTTCAAATCTGCTGATTCAAGATTGAAATCCTTGTACAGACAACCCGAAGTAAAACGATACCTTTCAGGAAAACGCATCGAATGGAAAAATATTTTACCCAAAGCACCATGGCAAGGAGGATTTTACGAGAGACTTATCAAAACAGTAAAGCGATGTCTGAAGAAAACCTTGCGGAACGCCAAGACAACTGTAGACGAATTGTACACACTCTTGGTAGAGATAGAACAAACAGTTAACAACAGACCATTAACCTACATTAACATGGAGGAGTTCGAAACGCCACTGACACCATCTCATCTAATTTGTGGGAGAAGATTAGATAGTCTACCCGATGAAAGTGTCGACGATACAGAAACTAACATTAGCCCAGAAGATTTGACAAAGCGACAAAAACATCTCGGAAATCTAATTTCTCACAGTTGGAAAAGATGGAGGGACGATTACTTGGTACAACTACGAGAAACACATGACCTAACAGGAAAAAGAGGTGGAACTGACGTCATTAAGGAAGGAGATGTAGTAATTGTTCACGACGACGACAAACCTAGAGGTCAATGGAGAATGGGAAAGGTTGTGAAAATTCGCAAGAGCTCAGATGGCAAGATACGTGGCGCAAGCCTACGTGTAGTTTCAAAGACAGGACGAGCAACTACCATTAGTCGACCAGTGAACAAGCTATACCCATTAGAAGTTCAAGATATTGAACCAGAAACTGATGAAAGACCCTTAGACACCACTCCAGAACTACCCCAGACAATAGACAATCCCGATAGTAATCAGCAAAGAACGCGACCAAGACGCGCAGCAGCAATGGATGCTGACTTCATGAGAAGATTACGACTTTCACAGTGAACATTTAGAAACATTAGAAAACATTAGAGCATTAGAAATTTTGTTAGATATCTTGCTAGTGCCACTCACTAGCAAGGAGGGGGAGTGTAAGATTTCGTTACATTCGCCATATATGGAACTGAGTGACCGTTGTCATAGAAACGCACCTCGTGCGATAGAACTAAAAACACTTAGAACACATAGAAAATAGACACATAGAACATATAGAACAAGAAACACTAGAACTCGAACCACGGATTAGAACTTGCGTTTATATTTGTAAACAATCAGAGTAAAGAATATTACAGTCCCAAATAAAGAATATTACAAGCAGGCCAGAATGGCAGACAGTATCAAAAGCGCGAGTAAGATCGAGATAAATAACGTCGATTTCATGGCCGCTGACAAGGTCTCTACCACGATAGGCCGTGACGAAAGCTGTGTTGGAGTGTAAACAAGCAGTTGCCTATGAAATTAACCAGTCTCCGAGCATCACATTTTTCGAGAACTTTAGAAAGTATAGATAAAAGATGCCACGATAGTTAGCAAGGGTAGCCTTTTATCTTTTAAATATATCCTAATGATTATTAAGATATTGTTTATTAAGTTGGTATGCTTTGTTGTAATTAAATTTTTTACACATGGCAATAGCTTTTTGATAAATTATCATGGTGTTACTGCGGTAGGTGTTGAACAGAATATTTGGGAAAGTTGAAAGGGAAATCGTTGTAATAAATGAATTACCACCGATTTCATTGCTACGAACCGTCAGACAAAAAGTTTGCGAAGCGTAGTTGGTGATCATTGGTCAATAAACACAACTTGTCTAAACAACTAATAACTTGAACTGCATGTAGACAACTGTCGATGTGAACATAAGGCTAGACTACGAACAGTCCCTACTTTTCCATCCAGATTCGAAAAGTTAGCCGACACGCGGAGATTGGCGACAAGAAGGAAGAAACTTTTCCTCTCCCCTCCTCCCCTATTCTTTTCGCCCCCGATCCCCGCACGTTCGCTTTAAGAAAGCTGGTTTTCCTGTTCGTTTTCCACGGAATCCGGAAGGAAAAGTAAGGTCTGCTGGCAGTCTATCATAAAACAGGTAGAAATGTTAAACAAGGACCACCCAAACAAATTTCAAAATAGATATTTTTTGAGATCAAACAAAAACGTCGTACAAGGTTCTCACTGGCTAAGATGTTTCTTATTAAATCTTGGTATGTTCCGTTCACATATAATGAAAATTACTAACATTTTAAGCAAAAAAGAAATTTGTAGAGATTCTACATTGTTGATATTCTCGATATGTTTTGGTGGCCCTGGTTCCAGTAGTCGCACTGTAACTGTCGTTCATGACTTTTTTTGTAAAACGTGTAGACAAATTGTGTTTGATTGACTTAGGAGAATCGCCAACTCACTTCACAAACTCTGCTGGGAGCATAGTGATGAAATCAGTTGTGACAAGGATTTTTGAAACACCTAGTTAATATATATAAGTTGTCTTACCATTCATACTAATGGATGATACATGGTGGTGAGGCACTGTGGTTAATTGAAATGGACTTGACTCTCGTATAGGAGACTTCAACCTCATTTTGGAAAACTTAGAGATGAAGGGGCTAGATTCCTCCTCGTCATTACTATCCCATCCAGACATGTTGTCTGATGGAATAAACTGGAAGAAAATAAGATTGGACATGATCACATTTAAACCCTCTACTTATTATTTTCATTTTGTATTGTATAGGGGGGAAAGGGGGGGGGATCGGCAAAATTACCTCTTGTCTTTTCCAATTATTACCCAACCCCCTTTCCTCCTGGTTGGCAAAACTTTCATAAGCACCGTTTTTCCCACGCCAGTTCGCCTACGGATCATTACAGTTTCGCCTACGGATCAATACAGTACTAATCCATGGGCGAAACTGTATCGATCCGTGGAGAAAGACTAGTGTACTAATCCGTTGGCGAACAATTGTGGGCGAAAGGGTCCGTGGGCGAAAGGGTCCGTGGGCGAAACAACCGGATACCGTGTGCTTTATGTTTTTCTTATAGTTCTATATCCCTCCTGAGTTAGTTGACATGTTCTAAGTGATCATAACTATCTAATGTCATACAAACCTGATTTTCTGGTTCTTCATTGAGTCTTTGTAATGCATAGCTAATTAGTTTTCTGATGAGGAATACATTATAGACATCAGTCATGTTAAAAACATAATCAACCAACCTACCAACCAACCAATAGAGCAAACCAACCAACCACCAACCAACAGACCGACCCATCAATCAACCAACCTACCAACCAACCAATAGAGCAAACCAACCAACCAACCACCAACCAACAGACCGACCCATCAATCAACCAACCTACCAACCAACCAATAGAGCAAACCAACCAACCATCAAGCAACAGACCAACCCATCAATCAACCAACCTACCAACCAACCAATAGAGCAAACCAACCAACCATCAAGCAACAGACCAACCCATCAATCAACCAACCTACCAACCAACCAATAGAGCAAACCAACCAACCATCAAGCAACAGACCAACCCATCAATCAACCAACCTACCAACCAACCAATAGAGCAAACCAACCAACCAACCACCAACCAACAGACCGACCCATCAATCAACCAACCTACCAACCAACCAATAGAGCAAACCAACCAACCATCAAGCAACAGACCAACCCATCAATCAACCAACCTACCAACCAACCAATAGAGCAAACCAACCAACCACCAACAGACCGACCCATCAATCAACCAACCTACCAACCAACCAATAGAGCAAACCAACCAACCACCAACCAACAGACCGACCCATCAATCAAACAACAAATCACACAACCAATCACCAACCAACTGATCACCCAACAATCAATATTATGAACCAACCAAGTGACAGGCCGACCAAGGACATGCCAACTGACCAAGCAGCCAGCGCACAAGTCCCTTATTGCTATATCTATGCTATTTCTTATTACCCAGGCTGCTCTTCAGGATCAACAACCATTGCCTTTAACTCTGATGGTGCCTTTCCCATGGTCCTTTGGTGGTGGTCTCTGTTGGTGCTAGTCGATGTTTGGTGGTCAGCAGTATGTTGATATGATATTTTCTGTTTGTTCTTGACTGTTTGTCTGTTAAGCGCTACATATACAGGGAAAGACTGGGCCGGGGAATCACTTGAAGACATGATTGTTGATGGTTTGAAGGCTGTATGATTTGTTGCCTAGATACACAATCAACCATTAGTAGACAAACAATATTACTATCCCTTATCACACTCATTTACAAAACTATTTGAACAAATAGGAGAATCTGTATGATGATGCAATGATTCAAAACCAACTGAGGCTGTATTGAGTCAGTAGTGATGTATTAAATACTAGATCGTAAGCTATAAGTAAAGTTTATAGATCAAGTGGTGCAATTCTATGAATCTAATAGGCGATGTGCACGAGCGCCATTTTCTAGCACAAAGCATGATTGGAAACTGAGCCCTTGCATTACTTTATGACCGCAAAAAATAAAAATTTTAGCGGGCATTTGTAGTGATCATAAAAAAGTGCAAGTACTCAGTTTCCCATCATACTTTGTTCTAGTAAATTGCGCTCGTGCACATCGCCTATTGGACAGTATCATCATTATTTATTCATGGTTTGATTTACTGCGGTTTTCGACTTTTTGCCAACTCAGACATTTCAATGGCTTTTTGTGAAAATACGTTTTTAGCTGCCGTCAATCAAAACTACTATCGGCACCTTTTAAATCCTTGATTGTCGGCAGCGAAATACGTTTTTAGCTGCCGTCAATCAAAACTAACTATCGGCACCTTTTAAATCCTTGATTGTCGGCAGCGAAATACGTATTTTACAACAAGCCATTGGAATGTCTGAGTTCGCAGAAAGTCGAAAACTGCCGCAGAAAAAGGCTTTAGAAAACGTTTACTTGGCCACCACACCATGCTGACCAGGAATCATACCAGGAACAAGTGACAGACTAGTACAGTGGTACCTCTATTAAGCGATCACCCATTAAGAGGTCACCCTCTAATAGGCGGCCCCAATAAAAAGTCCCAAATCTATTCCTATACCTATTCTTTACCTATATTCAGCGGCCACTTTGGAAAGTCCCGAGGGTGACCACTTAATAGAGGTACCACTATAGTTTCCCTATGTTACTTACTTGCTTGTCTTGTATATCTATTTCTGGCTGTCTAGTTGTATTCAGCCCACTAGTCATTGTAGTGTATTTACTCATTGGCTTGGAGGTGATGTCTTTACTTATGACCCTTTCACGATCATGTTTTCTGGATATTTCTTTGAGAAATAAAACAGGCATTGTTAGTACAAACTAACAAACTAACATTTATGGAATAAGAGTAAGATTTCAACTAAGATTGAGGCTACTTCATTTCATAACGTACATGGTAGCTCTTATCACGGGTATTGACGGATGGACGGTATGGACGGTCCTTGACAGAGGCCAGATCATGACGATGATGATGAAGAAGAAAGGATTTCACAGCTGACTCGACGTTTGGGCCCGACCAGCTACTCCCAACGGCTAGCCGTTAATGGAGTATATAAACTTACTTACTTACTATTGTTTTGTGTGAGGAACAGCTGATGATTTGATTTTATCAGAAAAAGAAGCTGGCAAGCAGATTTGTTTGGCTATATCTCGGAAACAAATAAGTTACTCCCCAGTTACTCATGCACAAATCGGTTCACCTCCTATACCAGGTACCAATAAACACTTTTGTCAAAAAAGGTTGATCATGTGACAGTCAAACGGCGTTTGCTGAATCGGAAGGAATTGTAGCTATCATATCCTAATGTTTTGTTTTTCTGGATTGCTAAGACAGTTTCACCAATTTAAAGCTCTCTTTCACTAAATAAGATATAATGCTTGATACAATAAATATCCACCTCTATCAACTATCAAACCATACCAGGTTAAGGTTTATACTCTCGTTCTATAAATCCTTACCAGGTCGTCCTCGATACAATAACTGTTTATCTTCATTTCTCATCGTTTTGATAACTCCTATTCCTGGTGCGTTATTGTTCTCACAGTGTGTCCCTGTAATTGGTAGGTTCTGAGATGATTTAGCCGCTGCAGTAATGTCCATGCTAGATGATCTAAGGTCCGTTATTGACTGGTGCCGTTTGGGCTGACTATGTAATTGTACCTGATATAAAACAACATTATACAATTTTAATAAACAGATATAATAAGCAACGGCTTTATCCGCATATCCAATAAATGTAGATGATGTATGATGCCAGGTTTATGTACTGTCGCTTGCATCTACCCGTTAACGGTTGCGACTAAAACATGTTCTGTCTCGCAGTCAAACTTCAAAGATTGGCAACCGAAACTTCGCATGTTTGTAAACCACTGTCGTGAATAAATGCTAGAAATTTATAGATATGTACTGCACTTGCATCTATCCTTTAACAGGTGTGACCAAAATATATCGGCATATGCGAAATTTACCTCAACAAATTTAATTTATTTAGAGAATCGCATTAGGAGAGTGCGAAGTTTGGCTCCAAACTTTGGAAGTTTACGTCTAGGCAGAACATGTTTTTTATCGTGGTCATTAACGGGTAGGTGCAAACGACGGTAGTCTTGAGAAAGATTGATGGTGTTGATGTCTAACGATCATACCTTCTACATCGATTACACCTGGGTTCAGACCATTCACTTTTATATCCAATAAAGTTTAATTAGTTATTATATAATTGATTTAGTTACTTGTTAGTGTTCTCAGTTTTCTTAGTTTCATTTAACCAACCTTAGAACTTGATAAGATCTTGCCATTGGTTCTATTCAATAAGGGGTTTCTCCATAAGGTTGATGGGCTTCCTGGTCTTAGTACAGGTACATCATATGAATCCCTGGACATTTGCTGCTCCATTTTATATCTACTATTATACATGGTGATCTTACGAGCCAAGTCTAATGCTGCTGAACCAACACGACCATCACTTCTAGATAGGGGAACAGTACAATCTAAGCAAGATAAATCATAAATACTATGATGAAATTTGTAACACTGTAAAAACGTTAATTAAACTTTACTGACATATTGACAGCTACAAATTTCAATGTAGTTATACACCCATTACAAAAATCGTTGTCGTAAACAAAGCCACAGTCCACACTCTAAAGTCTGCAAAGGATGTCGTTATTTCGTCTCTTGTTATCGATTTATTCATAGCATATTTTGGTTGTAAGTGTTTGTGTTATATGACCATAACAAGTTATTGTTGTGGTAGATATAAATATAAATATTTCTTTAAAAACGTGCAATGAATCATAAATTAAGGTAGTTCGGGACCCAGCCGTAATCACATAATTTCGTTTTTTAGCTTTTATTATTTTCCGATTTGAAAATCATGGGAACGTTATGCATTCACAAGACAAGCACATCATCTCTGCAAAAAATCTCCTGAATTTAGACCCGCATTCACGAGAAATCAAGATTTTTCGTTAAATTCATGATTTTTTCGCGTTCAAATCCCCGTCGTTTTAGTGTCGATTTTTGGAACTATAATGCGTCACATGAATTAGTATTTTGAGCAAGAATTACGAATTAAACTGGTCATAATTAGCTTTACATCGATTCTAGAGATATTAGCGGACCAAAAAATGTTAAAGTTTGTTTCGATAATCTTATAGGGAACTAGTTACCAGTCCCGCACGGACAAAAAACAGGTTCACGAAATATACATTTTAAAGGGTTTTCGTGCTATAACTCGGAAAAGAGCGAGGTGTCACCCCATTTTTATTTTATAGATGGATTTCCCTTATCACAACTCTTCATTCCGTGAAATAAAAATGATATCGTTTTCGAGCGCAAAATGTGGTATTTTTCACATTTTGAGTTTATTTTTGCATCAAAATTCTCGACATGCACGTACTTTTCGCAGTATTTTTTTGCCCAAAGGATTTTCTTGAGTAAAACATGGCAAATAATATGCTTGTTAGGAAAGTGCCTTTGTTTTGCAAATGCTTGTTAAAAAGTTTGTTATCGGGAAAAATAGAATGACTAGCGTTTTATGTTTCAAATTCCGACAATTTTTGTCACAAAAAATGACCAAAATGGGCCCCAGTCTACCGCCCTTATCTTCGAAACGAGAAAGGTGACCCATTATTTTTATTTTAGTTTTGAACTTAACTTAGTTTGTTCTTTTTACATGAGAAGTTTTAAAAAGATCTAACGATAGAATCTATGACGCCCGAACTACCTTAAGTCCATGTAACCGACATCCTTTGCAGCCATTAGATTGTGGACTGTAGCAACGATTTTTGAAATAGGTGTAAATATCAAATACCCAGTCAGCACTACTTGTAATTATTTATAGTTTATCATATTTTGATGACATCACATGAAAACCAAGAATAGATCAGCTATACATACCTGTGTTTTTTTCAAGTTGTTTTGCTAGATAGCTGACAGTAAAGTTGCCTTCTTCTTCACTTGGTTGCAACATACCACCACTATCAGTGGACCAACGGGTTATACTACAACAATCAATATATCACCATAAAATACATACCACCACTATCAGTGGACCAACAGGTTATACTACAACAAACAATATATCACCATAAAATACATACCACCACTATCAGTGGACCAACAGGTTATACTACAACAAACAATATATCACCATAAAATACATACCACCACTATCAGTGGACCAACGGGTTATACTACAACAAACAATATATCACCATAAAATACACACCACCACTATCAGTGGACCAACAGGTTATACTACAACAAACAATATATCACCATAAAATACATACCACCACTATCAGTGGACCAACAGGTTATACTACAACAAACAATATATCACCATAAAATACATACCACCACTATCAGTGGACCAACGGGTTATACCACAACAATCAATATTTAAAATAACTGTAAGTTTTTATTGACTAATAGATCTTTCCCACATGACTTATCATGAAACAATAGTTTCAATCTATACTGGTCAGAGGATGGTCACTCCTTTGCAGTGCATCATAAATAAAAATAAAAATTTGTTCAGTCGAGGTTCAACTGTCATGACTTTTTCATGGGTAGGGTTCAACAATGCTGAAGCCGCCATGCAACATTGATTTAGTGGGGAGGGGGACAATTTTATAGACCAAAATACGTTTTTGTGCAGTTTGTATTCAAAAAACACATTTTGTCAAACTTTTTGTCCAATTTGACTCAGTCTATGGGAGAATTGTTTTATGCATTTGTAATCCTTTTTTCAGATTAACTGGAAACCGACTGAGCAATAGTTGGTCTGGTCATCAGTTCTTTATCAATTTTAGAAGTTATTAATAAAATTTATCCACAAAATTTGGTTTTTGTTGTTTTCTTGCCAATGTCTAGTTTGCAGTCTTTTTCTGACTTGGGGGGGGGGGGGGGGGGGAGGGGGGTGGAGATGGGGGGTCGGCAAAATCTTGTGCTGTCTTTCCAAATATTACGCTACTCCCCCCCCCCCCCCCTCCCCCTTCCTGGTTGGTAAAAAATATCATGCCCCCTATATTTGCCCAGTTTATTACTAAAGATGCATAAAATTAGTAACAACACCCCCTACATAGCTTTCGAAAATAATGTGACCCTCCCACCCTTAATATTGCCAACCCCCATACACTAATCAATGAAAGCCCCCTTAGGTTGTCTTACCTCCCTCTTCTATTGCCTGAAGTAAGAGCATCTTTCAAGTGACTGCCATCAGTGTAGCCAAAGTGTGGTATATCTAATAGGACAGCAATATTTTATCCTTCTAATATTAGGATACCTAAAGCTATGTGAGTAAGAAGCCTCACTGGTAATAATAGGGTAATGCATTTTATAGAGGATTGAGCATCAGTGTGATCCAAACTTGTATATCTGAGGCTTTGTCGACCCTCCCTAAGCAATTTGTGAGTGTGGACAAATATCAAAAAATTCCAAGCAAACCATGAAAAAATGAATTTTCTCTGAATTGAGCCTTTCCATGTGCAAATACGCCATCTTCAAAATTATTTAAGACCCTAATTGTTGGTGCAGTTTTTTTCAAATGGCGGCACTCGACAGGAAGACCCCAGTGAAGGCTGAATTATCACATCACAATATGTAGACCAGGGTCTACACTTGGAGCACCGCCATTTTTTAATTTTATTTGGGGGGGGGGGGGGGGGGGGGAGATGAGTGTGGGGACGAGGTTGTAAACTTGGCCAAACAAGGAAACATGGTGGAAATTAAACATGGGTCATGTAAGCCTGGAATTGGCTATGCAATTAGTTGTTTTATTGGAATTGAAAAAATTATATGTATTATATTCAAACCTGCTCTTATGTCTGATACCAACAAACCACCCATCATATAGGCGCTAGTTACTGCCTCAAGGTAAGCTGCCTGGAATGAACACAACATATGTAAAACAACTTGTAACTTAAGAATATACCAGAATCTGATTTTTTTCACTCTCCATCTCAGCAATATGTTCTGGATGGACATCCTTTGAAAAAAGCACCTTTCTTTCCAATTGGAAATTTTCAAAAATCTTGGACTTTCAAAAATCTTGACGTAATACAAAATTTTGTCCTTCTCTTTTTGGTGAATAATAGTATTTATTTATATATTTAAAAATGGACGTCAGGAGGGTCCAGTTGATAAAGGTTTGCCTACAATTCCTCCAGGTTTGTCTAACCAGAAAATCATTTACCATTTGCAAACAAATTTCGAACTGGATGGATTTGATGTAAACCACCCAAGATTTACAGTTTTCCAAAAGCACAAAATAATTTAATAATAATAATAATAATAATAATAATAATAATAATAATAATAATAACAACAACAACAACAACAACAACAATAATAATAATAATAATAATAATAATAACAACAACAACAATAATAATAATAATAATAATAGTCCGCTTGTTAATGTAACTATGATACACAAAAGAAAAGAAAACTTGCCATAATAATAATAATTAACAATTATTCGCCGAAGGCGAAGTGATTATCAGTGAATATTTACCGAGCGGTGAGTCTTCGAGCTGCGAGGTAAATATTCACCGATAATCACTTCGCCTGAGGCGAATAATCGTTTTAGTATAAATACTAAGGTGATTATTTCAAAAAAGAAAGAAGGAAACAGCATTGAAAGTGAAAATATTTTATTTTTTAAAAGCGCGGCCGTTACGCGTAAAAATTGTAAACTTTGTCTTGCATATAATGACAAAAAAAAACAACGTGAAAATTTACTATGATACCTTTAAATAGCTTGACACCAAACTTAGTAGCTTCTTTTGTCGATTTTGGGACAGCATTTTCTTTAAAGTTTTCAATTTCATCTTTGCTAACAGTGACAAAACAACTACTGGCAGCCATTTTGTCCGAAAAGGTGATTATCGGCTGATAATCCGAGATAGCAAACCAATCAGAGCGCGCGATTTTGTATAATCACCTTTGTATTTATACTAATACTCATTAATAACTATTCATCACTGATCTTGGCGGGATAATAAAAAAATATAAAACTATTTAAAGCTAAGACGATTATTATAAGTTAGACACTGATTTTAAAAAAATAATGTTTAAGTTGAGTTTTAAACAACAAACATAAACTGTGTATGGATCTAAAGTTAACATGGCAATGCTACAGTCAGTATTACTGCAACCAAAAGATTTTGACAGATATTTCTCTTCCATGAATATTTTGACACTGATCCAATTTTGTAAGCGCATTGAGTTTTTAAAATGCGCTATAAGCACCTAGTATAAATAAATAAATATATTGTACTTACCCCTTTGTTATTAGCAGCATGTTCTTTGCAAAGGCGCATAGGTGATGATGGACTACATGCAGCATTGTGACTGTCATGCTTTGGTGAATGACAGCTGTCATGTTTTTGACGAGAGCGAGGACGGTTGGCCTTGGTATGCTATGAGCAAAATTATAAAACTGATTAATAATAATTCATGACAAATTTACAAAGGAAATTATAACCGTGATGAATGAATCCTGATATGTACAGGATCGCCCTAATGTTGCACATGTCAAATTTTAACTTGTAATTTCTTGTCCAAATTCTATTTTAAATATTATGATAGATGTAACCTAGACTTTTATACGTAATATACAATATTAGTTTCAACTCATACTGTACATAATTATTTCATTTTTACCTTTTTATAAGACATCTTTGCTTCAGGCTGTAGATACACCAAGATAGACAAATAGAAGAGGAAAAAAACAAGACAGTATTAAATATACACATGGGTGGCATAGTGGTTTCCACTCTCACTGCACTGGTCCAGGTTTGAGTCCCAGCTCAAGCATGGAAAATGAATTATAAATATTATGTGAATTGAGTTTGTTTAATGTATTGTTCTCTACCATATAACCACAAGGTATGTACTCCAGTTTTACAGAGTTCCCCCAAAGATCAACAAGTTTGCTTCAAGGTCGGGTTATTGTAAGTATAGAAAGTAGTGTGATTGTAACTATAGAACATATATAGTGGGGTGTATGTGTGTAAGAGACAGAAGGCTGACATTAGCACTGTGCTGTCAATATGTCATTAGCCTGCAAATAAAAGATTATTTTGTGCATTTCTTTTCTTTTTGAAGACCATATCAAAACTTCCTCAAAAATAACCATTGATATTTATTCGATTGATTGCAATTTCTTTCATGATAATGATGTTATTTTCAAGCAAACTGTCAGTAATTGGTGACGATAGGAACTATATATACACACTTTCCGAGAAAGTTTGTCACCCGTGAAAAGCACACAAGCTAGTGGCGCAAAGGACCATGGATCAGTTCAGAAACAAAATGTGCATTCGGAACGCCTTTCTTGTTGTTTGATAAGTCAAAATGGACAATTCTCAATAACATATTGACAAGTGTAGCAATGTGGCCATGAAATCCCTGCTTTCTAATAAAGTATACATAGGTAACCCATAATCCCCTGCGCTACTAGCTTGTAGGCTTTTCACTTCACTGGTGACAAAGTTTCTCGGAAAGGGTGTATACCTATTTTCAAAAATCACAGACAAAGCCACAGTCCACACTCTGAAGCCTGCAAAGGATGTCGGTATTTCTTCTCTTGTTATCGATATTCTCATAGCATATTTTGGTTGTATGTGTATGTGTTATATGACCATAACAAGTTGTTGCAGTGGTAAATATAAATACGAATATTACTTTAAAAAACATGCAATAAATCACAAATTATGTCCATGTAACCGACATCCTTTACAGGCTTTAGAGTGTGGACTGTAGCTTCGGCTGCGACAACGATTATTGAATTAGGTGTATATGAAAACCAGTTACCAGTTCAGGCTTAGGAACATCAGTCACAAGGACATCCTTTATTTTCATAGCTTTGGCTCTTCTTTTATTCCTTTCCTTCCTTGATCTGAGCTTCTTCTTCTTAGAAAGCTATAAATAGTAAATTGTATTAGACTCATTACAGCGATTTCACATTACACATCTTAACATGATGAGTAAAATAACATGCTAATGAGCAGTAGCACATGAACAATTTAACACAAATTAGATTTTTTCATTATATCTGATAGGTTTTTACAGCGCAACGCGTAAAAGTATGGCCACTGATAATGTATTCGCATACTTCTGTCTCGCAATCGATCCAATCAGCGACAAGATAACACAATCCTACAACGCTGATTGGATCGATGGCGAGACAGAAGTATGCGAATACATTATCAGTGACCATACTTTTACGCGTTGCGCTGTAAAATTCTTTCTGATAAAAAACAGACAAATAAGTGAGAAAACAAACATAATAATGAACATACCAAATGAATAAATTAATAATTATTGTTAGTATAAATATACAAGTGATTATAGAAAATTGTATGTGCTGATTGGTCTAGAAATGCACATTTGCTTGATAATCGCCTAGTATACAGCATTCCACACACTTTTAGAAATAAGAAATTAACAATTTTTCTTCATAAAAAGCTGATTATTTTTCTTTTTTGAAATAATCACTTGTTTATTTATACTAAAACAATTATCCCCCTCAGGCTCATTGAATATCGGTGAATAATAACCTTGACTATGTCTCTGTTATATTATTCACTGATATTCACTGAGCCTTTGGCAGATCATTGTTAAGTAGGGACTGCCAGTTGTTTTATTTAAAAAAAAAATGCATTTTATAACTGGTCTACCACAGGTAGCCCAGTAACAGTACCTGGTTATACTGTATTGAATGAGGTGCATATATAAGATGCATAGGAAGACCATCTGATACTGAACTATCTGAACCACCAGTACTACAAAGCAAACAGAGTATACTGACACATAACTACACTGTCATTAGTTTAGTAATTTAGTGAAATAGGAATAAATCAAAAGACAAAAGAAGACAAATCAAACTTAAGCCTTTCTTTTGTTATTTGTTTCTTACTAAATGTTCTTTTTACATGTAACAACATTCTTGCCATTAGGTGTAAACTACAGAAGCTATTTTTTGTCAAAAGAAAAAGGAACACACAGAACAGTTGCAGATTCAAACTGGTCAGCAATTAAAATGGATTTTAGCAGGAAGGATGAGAGGGTAGGGAAGTGGGGGAGGGGGATTTGGGGTTACTTTCTTGAAGATATGACTACTCAAACGGGATGCAATTAATGGGACTGGCCAACTGAATCACCTCCTTGAATCTGTGCCTAATCAAGTGTAATAGACCTCCTTACCTTCCTTGTTTACCTATTTCAGATCATGTGATGCTACCCTTTGGAGTTGTTTCTTTCACATGTAAATGTTATGCTACCCTTTGGAGTTGTTTCTTTCACATGTAAATGTTATGCTACCCTTTGGAGTTGTTTCTTTCACATGTAAATGTTATAACACGTTCATCATAAAAGAACAATTCTCAAGGGAATGACACATGGTCTGAAATGGGCAATTTACATTACAGAGGTAATTTATAAAGAGGTAGAGTAAAGTAAAGTATTAGTAATAGTATTAGTAAGTATTAGTAATATTTTGTCATACCTTGATTCCATATCAGATGAATAGTCAGCATTCAAGTCTATATCAGAGATGGTCATGTTAGGTGCTGCTATACCCTTTTCTTTCATCTTCTGTAGTATATCAGTCTTATACTTCTCTTCTAGTTCTCTCAGTAACATGATATACTGTAATCACAAGAATAGTTCTCTTAGTATACAGCTATTTCAAAAACGTTGAATACTGAATAGTGCAAACTGAATAGTGCATTGTAAGACCGAAATGCATTTTGGGTCATGTAATATTGTTTGAAGTAAAATAAATAATAATTAGGTATTTTATTAGTCGGGCTAGAGGGCATGTCATCTGTTATGTCGCGTATAGGCCCCCATGATGATTTGGGAACGAACACAGGAAGCCCAAAGTCAAGTGTTAAATCAAACTACCATGGAATGTTCATTCTATCTTAAATTTAGAATTGTTAAGCCTCCTGTGTTGATTTTATGACTAGCCCGACTTCACGCTCATAGAGCGTCCAGTTCTTAATGTATTCCATTCAAAACAATGTACAAACTTGTTATGGGGAGTAAATATCACTGTATACATATATATATTATTTGAAATTAATGAGACCCACAATGCCCTTTGGTCTTGGAATACACTATTCAGTATTCAACGTTTTTTGAAATAGCTGTATACTAGAATCCGCAATATGAGTGATAGCATAGATATGTCTTCAAAAGAGAGGTCAATTATCAAGGCATTAATAATCAGGAGAAATTGACAAAAGAAATCAGTGTGTAGTCTGTAATAATGCCTTCATGTTGAGCTGGGCCAGTGTATCAAAATAGAGTTGATGTAATATATTTATGTATGAAGTATACATCTAAAGCTACATATAATTGGCAAGAAAATCATTTGTTTCAAAAATGTGCACAATCATCACTTTCCTTCAAATGGTAGTATGATGATTCAAATGGTAGTATGTTGATTCAAATATTCATTTTAAGTCTTTTAAATAACATATATAATATTCATATATAGATTGAAGTACCTTTGTGTCATCAGGATCACAGTAATCTAACAGTGTATCACATATATGATATCCCATGGCCTCTAGGTCTACTGTATTAAAATGAAATCCATTCCTTTTACCAAGAGATGATCCACAAAATGTAGCCTAATAAACAACATCAAGCATTAACTTTAAGCCTGGTTTACAAATATAATGGCTACGATCACCAGGATCACCAGGATCGCTGTCAGTGATAGTTCACATTCAACTCGCCTACAGACAAACTCGCCAACACAAACTCGCCACCAAAAATAGTTGTTTTTGTGGTGGCAAGTGTATCTGTAGGCGAGTTGACCTGTAACCGCTGTGATGGCACTTTTGTATTGGCAATAATTATTATAACAAAAATATTACATAATAATGGACAAAATATATCTGAACATGAAAAATCAGTGTCAATTTTGTTTAATCACAATTAAGAAATTTGAGCTATATTCTGATAGCTAAACATGATCATTCACAGCGATTGTATGGAAACCATGCTTTAGTGGCATATATACATTGCAGCTGTGATAGCTCTTCACATCCAATGTAACGTTAACTTACTGGATTTACTAGACAGTAGGGTTATATTATAATGGTTCACTGCTGTCAATCATAATGAAGGAATGAAATGGACACATAAAGGCCTGGGCAAACAGTTTCAACATTTGCTTCAACATCTGTTCGATTTTGTTGCATGGCAATGTTTAAACGCTTTTAAACTCTTTCAACATTTTTGAAACATGTTGAATCGATGTTGAAATGAATTGATGTTGAAAGAGTTTAAAAGTGTTTAAACATTGCAATTCAACAAAATCGAACAGATGTTGAAGCAAATGTTGAAACTGTTTGCCCAGGCCTTGATTCACGGTTTTGTGGAACAATTGATGGTTGAAAACAAGAAAAGCTGATAATGTTTAATATCTTGTAATCATTAATAATTCATCCAAGATTATTGTGATCTAACATACCTCCATTGTATAACTATTCATGATTCCTAGGTTCCACATTACTATTCTGCCTGTTCCCTCCTGGCAATGATAATAACAACACATCACAATTAATAAGAATATTGAATACTTTCACATGCAATTATTTAAAAAAAATAACATTTAAAAAAATAGTTTTGAAGAATAGAAATGCAGGGTTATAATCACATCATCTAAATATCAATAATTATCATGAAGAGATTTACACTGGAGCAACCAACATCTAGCTAAAATCCAACCAACAACTGACTGACCAACATACCAACCAATGCGACTCCCTGTGCCATCTTGCACAATCTACCAACCAACCAAACAACCAACCAAATGAAAAATTGAACCAGCCAACCAACCAACTGATTGACTAAACAAAAAAATAAAGTTTAATCAAATTAAATTAAATTTAAACAAACAAGTGACCAAACATCAACAAACAAATATTAAACAAACAGGCATTTAACCAATAATATTACTAATAGCCAACCACTGAACCTAGAAGTCAAACAAGCAACCAATTATAATTATGATAATCCTACAACTATTTACCAACAATGAAATAAACAACAAACATATTCTATTAAAGTAAACATACCTTGCTCTTTTGTACTTTAAATTTACAGCCTTTGTACGAGAACTAACAACAAAAGAAAATAATGTGGTTTGTCAACCAGACGCCGGTTGTACGAAGCCTGAATAGCCCTATCCACTGGATAAATCCCTATCGAACGGACAAAACCTATACTAATTATTACACTGGACAACTTTATCCAGGCTTCATACAACTGGCCCAAAATCTAAGTAAATATAAACTGCATAAACAAATAAATAGATAAATATTAGCAATGAATAAATACATTCAATGAATAAACAGATTAATAAAATTAATTGTATGTAAGTAAAGTATGTACATGTATTAAATGATGTCAAGATGTCAAGTCCAGCTGAGTATTATATTTCATTAATCTTTATAATTATTATTATGGTTATTCTTACCTTACATGGTGCATTCTTAGACATCATCATTGGAAAGATTCTTTCTCTAAGCCTTTTGGCAGGATTGTTCTTATTATCACAACCATATATAAACACATTGTTCTTTCTACTATGACCATGGAAATCACAGTATAGGACAATCTCACGCTCTTGAAGAAGACTGCAATTAGAAGTGATGTACAAATATGTTACTGGTAAAGCCAGGTCCACACTAGCGACATAAGCATCAGCATCAGCAACATACGCAGACTCAGTGAAGCATTTCTCAACAAGGTATGAGAAAAGACAAGTGTGGCTAACTGAGTCTGTGTATGTTGCTTATGCTTATGCTTATGTTGCTAGTGTGGACCAGACTTAATTATAGCTTTACATTAGAATATTGCAATACCAAAATAAAAAAAAGACAATGCAACAATGATCATGAAGTCCCAAGAGTGACCAACCATAATTTATTATCCCCATTATAACAGTGGACTCTCTTGTAAATCAGAAGAAAGTGATTACTTACAGGGGAAAAACAATGAAAAAGTCCAAAACGTGAACCCTAAGGTGGACACAGTCACTTAGAGAGTGCAATCTCCACGCTTCATACTATTAAATTGTTAATTAGTCCTGGGTGCAAGAGTACTTTGTTTAACCCTTCGGGTTGTCTCTCTTGCACCCTCCACCTATTTTTTTCCATTCTTCATTGTAAATGTTTATTGTGTGTATGTGGTAAATAAAAACCTTTGAACCTTTTGAACCTTTTGATCTCTAGAGAGAGAGTGGTCTTTTACAGGCGAGATTTATTACAGAGTTTGTATTGGAAACAAAATGGGAAATTGAAATAGTGGTCACTAACAGGAGCTGTTTGCTCACAAGAGTGGTTGTTCAGGGAGAGTCAACTATAATTATTACAAATGACTTGTACTACAAATTAGTAATGTTGTTAACAACAGTCAACAAAGACTCACTTTTTAACCATGTTTTTAATGTGCCATATAGGTGGGTAACAGTCTTTTAAAGAGCTTCTATAATTCCTATTCAGATCACGACCAGTCAATGAACAGCGGTAATTACCCACAACAACACCATCTGGGTTGATCATTGGTACTATTTTGAAAACAAAGGTATCACGTAGCAGCTGTTGATAAAGTGCAAATAGGTTAACATTTGGTGTTACTGGGATTTTAGTACTTTATTGATTCTCCTCAAATTAGGCTTTTCAGAAACAATTTACAAAATATATAAATATAAGAAATTATTTACAATGAATAAAACTTTTAATGCATTGTGAAATAACTAACAATATTGTATTAGTGACATAGCCTGTGTCAAATGCATGTAAAACTATTTACTCTAATTATAGTAGTTTTTCTTTTAGCTTCATTCTGAATAATATTTATGGGATAGTGTTTAATGTTGCTGAGATTCTCACACAGATCATTCCAGAGTTAAACCAATCTAAATTTAAAAGTATGCCCGTACGGACCTTTTTAGCCTGACAGAGACAAAACACAGCCTTAATCTGGCCTGAACACCGTTCTGATGGCAGAACGTGAGCCGAACATGAACCTGACAAAATCCAATTCAGGTTCTGAGCTAACGAGCCTAACACATTATGGCTGATGTTACGGTCCTGAACAGTCGGACAACACTCTAACACGAACCTAACAGAAGCCTAACACCGATATAAAATCCGAATCAGGCTCTGAGCTAACAAGCCTAACACATTATGGCTGCATGTTATGGTCCTGAACAGTCGGACAACACTCTAACACAAACCTAACACAAGCCTAACACCGATATAAAATCCGAATCAGGCTCCGAGCTAATGAGCCTAATACATTATGGCTGATGTTACGGTCCTGAACAGACGGACATCACTCTAACACAAACCTAACACAAGCCTAACACCGATATAAAATCCGAAATATTAACACTTGTGAAACTATCTAATTAGCGTGTGAAACGGAAGTTTTTTCTTTATGCGCATAAATTATCGTTGATAAATCGTCGTGTGATCACGTTTTTAACCAATCATTTTTCTGATTTTTTTCACGTTATAAAAGTCACGCTAAATTGTAAAATTACGACTGTTGCGAGCACCTCAATGGCGTTGTTCACACTGTATAAGTTAGCTTTAGTGAGCTCTTTAGTGAACATTTTGCAATGATTTAAGCAAGGAAATTGCAAAACAATCTTGTTGGTTTGTATAATAGTAGGTGAGTTTTGTAATAAAGTCATTTAACACAAACTATTAACGTGAATTTGTTCTTAAAGTTTTAAATATGTCCGCTAACAATGAGGTTGATTTAAATGTAATTTTTCACTCTGATGACAAAGAAGATTTCGAAGGTTTTGGTCCTGATGAGATCCAAGAAGCTTTTCAGCAGTATTTAGGGTGAATGAGTAAAGAAGACCGCGATGAAGATGAGGAAAACACCGATGATAATGCTTGCGAAGTGGAATGGAAAAGTGACTCCGTAAACGATCAGCCGGAGTTTACCGCGAATTCAGGTCCAAATGAACAGCTACCAGATAACTCAGAACCAATTGATTATTTCAATCTATTCTTCACAGATGAATTGATGCAAATTATAACAATTCAAACCAATCTCTTTGCTGAGCAAACGTAACTGTCAATGCTGAAGAAAAAAGGGCACCGAATTCGAGGATGAAGGCATGCAAGCATGGAAACCAACAATATATATATATACTGTATGTGTATGAGAAAATTACCGCCTGAATCAGGCCTGACTACGGCCTAATTATTCGCGATGATTGACAGTGCTCTTTCAATGCTCTTGTCATGCTCTTGTCACGCTCCGATCACTTTTTGCAGTGCTTTAAATGTTAGGCCCTTGTTATGCTCTTTTTCGCCCGTTTTATGCTCTATTTTATGCTGTGTTCATGCTCTTTTTTGCTCTTGTTAGGTTCTCTGACTTTCGCTCTTGTTTGGTGGTTGTTAGTTTCGTGTTCGGCTGATTTGTCCGGCCATTGTTAGGCTCGTGTTCGGTCAGACATTTCCGTACGGGTGTTGGCCTGAGGTGGTCCTGCAGAGCGGTATTTGAAGACTTGAATTATGCAGCATGTTGTGATCATATAGAATTAGATTTAAATTCAAATAATCAAATTGTACCTTAGCATCTGGGTTATTACTAGTCAGGAAATCTAACAGTCCTTTCATCATCCAACTAGAGTTAGTTTCACCAGGATGAACCCTAGCTGTAATTACCACAGCACGCTTTGCCTGAAACAACAATTACAGTTATAATCCTTTAATAATTGTCTCTGCTCAAAGCTATGCAAGGTTAAGTTATGGGAGAAAAGATTAGACCAAAGCTATGAACTGGATAAGAGGGGAACAGGCGAATGATGTTGCATACCATCGTCGAAGTAATCAATACTTAAGCAAGCTTGTGGTCATCTTCTGATCCATTGACCAGTAACACATGGTGGGCAAGGCCATGTTGTTTGACCTTGTCATTATATGTGCTTCTTTAATTTGTTGGGCCATATCTTTTTTATGGGGAGTGGGGTGGGGGTAAGGACAGACCATTTGATTTTTGATTGGGGGAGTGGGGAGACGAACAAAATTCTGAGTTGAAAAATGTTGAGCAAAGGCTTTTAAAATAGTTTTTTCAATTTTTTGTATTTATTTACTATTTAGATTGATTTTCTCAATTTGTTAAAAAGAATGTTGAACAAGATCATTTCCAGTTATTACATGTAAGTTGAAGCAATATACTACAAACTGTGCAGCTGGGTGTGCACACTTTCATGAGATGGGAATTGATCTTTATGCATGCTCCTTATCTGAGAAGAAATTTAACAAATTTACGATAGTTTCGCATGGTATTTCCTGATTGAATCGTCCGTCTCGTGGATCCAGAACAATTTAGACGATGAGATGACACTGTGGTCAAAAAGAGGACATACCACAAGAAACTATTGTGAAGTTGTTTTTTACCACATTAAAAATAGCAACCATGGTATGTACTCTTATTTACCACGGCTCTCGAACAATCAGAAAACGAGAAAATGATCAAATGTGGTAAAAACTATAATTTATAAACTATAATAGAGGCTGTGACACGTTACCTCAGCATCAGCTGGTCGCCTTGATGGGTTGGTGATTGTCAAAACATACACAAAATTACCACACAAAGTACGACATAGTACTCTCTGCTTGCACAGTCTTGTCTTGATAGGGTCATTTCTTACTCCTGCTAAGTACTCCTACAAGTAAACAAACATGATATGACATGTATTTAGTGAATATGCAGACAGGATGGTTCATCAAAATGTTGGTATCACTGGGTTGATTCTTTCACTGTAACAATAAATTGTGCAGATCACTGCTCTGGCATGCACAAAGTGTTACACTTGCATGGGAAGGTCTTTCTTCAGACCTGAACATCTCTACAATTTATTGTGACAGGAGGGGGGTAAGGGGGACAGGAGTTGTAAACCACAACACATCGACCACAAATCAAACCAAAATTTGCTATATATTAAACTGCAACCAAGAAGATTTGTAAAAACGAAAAACTGCAGATATAAATCAAATTAAACATAAAACCATTCAAAATAATGCGAAGTAGCATCGCCACAAATCCTTATGCCCCCTCTTATAGCCATTATAAATTATAATAAAAACTATAATGCAATAATAATTATTGTATAGTTCAACACATAGTCAGCGCTTATTTTAAAAGGCTCACATATAATAAAAAGACAATACCTGTAGATCAGAGTATGTGTATGGATAACAATGTGCAAAGTAGCATGTATCTTTGCTGTATGGAAACTGACAACTCCATGTTAAAGAATAGTGATAGCGGTCTTTATTGGTATCCTCACGTCTGGAAATAGAATCATTGATACCAGTCAATAGAGGTATCTTTTTTACTATTTTAACATCATTTATAATGTCTTGGTACGTAGGAATCATATTGACAATTAATTTGCATCAGCTATGTATAAAGCTTGACTCATTAAAATCATAGCCTTTTTATACAGTTGATACACCCGTACGGACCTTTTTAGCCTGACAGAGACAAAACACAGCCTTAATCTGGCCTGAACACCGTTCTGATGGCAGAACGTGAGCCGAACATGAACCTGACAAAATCCAATTCTGGTTCTGAGCTAACGAGCCTAACACATTATGGCTGATGTTACGGTCCTGAACAGTCGGACAACACTCTAACATGAACCTAACACAAGCCTAACACCGATATAAAATCCGATACAGGCTCTGAGATAACAAGCCTAACACATTATGGCTGCATTTTACGGTACTGTACAGCCGGACAATGATCTAACACGAACCCAACACAAGCCTAACACTGATATAAACTAATTCATGATCTCAATTGCAATCTTACATGTATTTGCACGAGCATAACATGAGCCTGAAACAAGTCAGACATTGGGGGGGGGGGGGGGGGGGGGACATGGGGGGGTTATATCCTGCAATACTGCAAAAATTCTTTAAAAAATCCTGCATTATCGCCAACAAAATTCGCAAATACCGCATACCGCACAACATTTAATTAAAGGTCATTCAACGTTTTCGTTTTTTTCACCATCCATACGTACCAAAAAAATACAAAAACAAAAACCGTTTGTAATCGCATACAGCAGGAATTCTAAATCCCGCATTACCGCTAGACATGTAAATTATTTACAAGAGAATATTAAATGACTAATAATATGTAACTGATATATGATCTATGTACTTACAGACAGTATAGTAATTTACTCCATCTCAACTTTATTTGGAAATTCGCAAACGTATGCTCTTGCTACTTCTTCAGGAAAAGAAATATAAATACAGATATCGAGTTGACATTGATAACAACAACAGGATTTATGACTTGGTTGATTGGATTTACCACATTTATGTGTGAGGATGGGTTATATCCGATGCATGGCAGTGGTTGTACAAGTGCAAGATACAGTTCTCTACCGTTTTCTATCCACTGAAGGAAGTATGACACTTGCCCAAAACAGGTTGTCATTCCATCTAAATATTTGATGGTTGCACAATTTCGTCTAGTCATCCACTTATACGACGTACCATAGATATAGGACACATTATATTCTAGACGATTAAACGCAGTAACCTCGACGGCTGGAGGGGCAAGTCCTAAAAATAGTTCCAAAGCTTGAAACTCGTCGTTATTAAGAACTTTCTTAAATGATGTCCCAAGTATATACATCCCTTCACATATCTGCTTAGACCTCTTTGGTCTCTGAGGATTAGATAAGTCACAACAGAGTTTTTCTTGTTCCGTCCCTGGTGTAATGCAACTTCACTTAAGTTCCGGGATCTTCTGAGTTAAAGCAACGGCATACATAATTTGTGCGTCAACAAACTGTGTTCCCTTTATCTGTTTGAGAATAAAGCCATTTTTATCCTCAAATGGGAAGCAGCTGTGAGTGTACAGAGGTCCCAGTTGTCTTACATCATCTACCAAATGTAAAAATTGATGGATGTTCAGAGTCATGAATCTTTCTTCTTAAATATCAGTGAAATGTGCACAAAACTTTTTTAACAAATATTCTGCTTGAGATAGTTCAGAGATTGTAATTTTGTCTTTTAGAAGTATGTAGATGGCATGAACAAAAAGGACGTAGTGGTTAAAGTAGATATCTGGTAAGAGGCCATATAAACTAGGAATGCCATAAAATAGAAGAAATGATCTCAGTTCGTTTGCTTTCCAATATTTCAAATGTTCTGAAACAGAACGAGGGAGTCGTTTTATTTCAAGTGTTGGTGCGATGTGATTGAGACGTTCATCCAAAGTCTGAGAAAGGGAGCTGAAATTGTATGGTTTACCAGAGAAAGATGTACTGAACCACAATTTGAGTAGAAGTTTTATCAGATCACGTGCGTCTTTGATTGTATCATCTTTGTTTCTTGGCGGACCTTTAGAATTTTCCTCCTGGTAGGGGAACACGTGCACGTGTCCAGCACCTGCTTAGCCGTTTTACCTTGTTGAAGGCATTTGCAGCATCCATACTCCCCGTTAAATTGCATGCTGTTGCAAATTAAACAACACGCTGGAAGATCCGATGTCCATGTAATAACAACTCCTTTGCACGTAAACTTCCCTCTTGTTGGCGATTCAAGTTCTACTCCGTTTTCCAGCTCTTTAAAACTTTGACAAAAGGGCTTTAAAAAGGTCCACATGGCCGGGTTTTTTTCGCCAAACCATAGCCCACAAAACAGCATGTTTTCTCGGGCCATTTGTTTATTGTAAGAAAGCTTATTGATAACCATGTAAATGGGCCAAATAGACACTTTAGAAGATTTAAACACCGGAACGCCATCAGTATTGGCAATAAATGAAATGTTGTCTTTGCAGTTTAGTATATCCTTTTCACAAAGTTCTTTATACAGGACCCCGTCGTAAATATTGCCAATTTCGTCCTTTGATGATTTCCTTGTAAAACGATATTGAATGTCATCGTAAAACGAAGGTCTTGAAAAGAATGTGCGTAACTGATGAACAACTGGTATCTCAACAAAATAGGACAAAGCGCCTTTCACTGTCAGGTCTTTAATACACCCTTTATTTGGACAGATTTTTTCAGTCTTCTTATCTTTGATATGTGTAAGGCAGAATGAACAATAATAATGAAATGTCAGTGGATTGTGGAGATTGAAAAAATATCTTTTAAATGTTTTGAGAGATGAACATAAAAGATTTCCTGACGGTAAAATTAAGGAAAGAAGGGATAAAATATGTTGAATTGCGTCACCAGATAAGTTATATTTCATCGTGAACAATACCAGTAGTACCATCGTACATCCTACGGTAACTCTAGATGATGGGTATAGAAGCTCTTCTTTCGTGTGTACAGATTCGGCATTTTCACATTGAGAGTTTTTATTATCGACAGAGACTGTTAAATGTTCTATTATGTCAGCCGTAAGATTTTCTTCGACGTCGTAGAAATCATCATAGATTTCAGTGGTGTCATATTCATGTACTAAATCATCATCTTGTTCTTCGCATGGCGGGTCTATGGAATCGATATCTTCACATAATAAGTCATCGTTTGTTGCTGAAAACTGTATTGGTGAAGAACAAATGTTTGTATACAAAGATTCCATTACTTCGTCGTATGTTTCTATAAAACTATTGGTAGACGATTCTGTGTCACTGTTCGAAGAAGGCGAGTCGCATGCTGAGTTGTCATCTATCTTTGATAGCTTACTCAAAGTCTCCAGTTGATCATGTTCGTCTACTGCATTATTTTCAAAGATTTGTTGTTTCAGAAAAACATCCGATACATCTTTAAACGAAGAACTCGGGTCATCAGATTGAGTACTAGATGTAGATGAAATTGCAGTAGAACTAGAAGCCACTACGCTTGAACTTGCTGAATTCTCACAACTTGCAAAAAGGGACACTTTAACTTCTTTATAATTTGTTGACATCTTGATAGTAATTTAAAGTAAACTGAGTAACCTCAATATATTTATCAGATAAACTCCACAAATATTTGTTGAGTTAATTGTTTTATAGCCGCATATGTATCAAAGATTTGTCTAGTGTTCTTTTGTATTAAAAAAAAATCTCGCGCGCTAATCAACGTGTTTTGTTACTTCTCGCCTACAATACAATATATGGCATTAAATGACATTGTTTTCTAGATTGCATACGGTATTTGTGATACAATTCTCATTGGTCCATTTAGAATGCTAATTAAGAGTGACTGTCAGGAAGAACCAGACAAATTCGAAATATCGTGGCAAAAGTCGATTCATCGATTTTGTTCATATTTTGCAGTTCGATACCCTATCATGTTATAAGCACTCCTGTGAACTTAGTTTAAAAAAATTTGTTTTCGTTTGGGAGAAATTTGAATTATTATGCGAGAAGGCAAATATGCTAATTCGACGACTCTGAAATAGAGACCACTCGGCGATCTCGTGCACAAAATACAAATAATATTTAACCTTAAAAACCTAATAATCTTTAAATATGCTATCTCTATATGCCTCATAGCGTATTTCAGACTTGTAGCTTTAACGATGAATTTTTGGCAGAATTTTGTTCAGGACACAGTTTTCATGAGCTAAAAAATACCCTTAAAACAGCCGCGAATTAAACTATGTTCGATATAACGGAATAGTTTGATATTCACTGTGTGTGAAGTTAAGATAATTTCTTAAAACACTGCCGAAAAAAATTGCTAGGTTTTTATGTTTTGAAGTTGTTACAGTCGATCTAAGTTGCCTAAATTGGCTGTTTTTTTACGATCATTTTTGCATAATTAGCAACGATAATGAGCGTCAAAACAATAATACTATTTGCAACAATCTTGTATTAACCGTATTTAACATCAGCAATGAGTCAATTTGTATTCCTTATTGTAGTTAGAGCAATATTTATTCCAACTCGATATAAATCATGCATGTATTTTCGGGGTTTTGATCTGGATCGTTTTGTTTATTCAAAAGCAATGAGCATTGCGTGACAACTGGTAAGATAATTATCATTCTCACGTGTACAAGGTGCTTGGCATCATTCTAATAAAGGTAATGTAATATTTTGATTTCGTATTCTACACATTTGCTATAGCTGCCATGATTATAAAGTGCTTACATCTACAAAGCATTCATGTATGTATAAAAGCAGCTCTAATAATTAGAAAAATGTTTGTTCAAATTAATTTATACAAATGATTTTTGTGATCATAAATCAAAAGAACAGTAAATCTCCTATAGACCCTTTCATAAGTCCCTAAGTGTTGTGTTTTCCGCCGTTGACGTCCAATTTAATATTATTTTTGTTGAAATTTGTACAATATTCAAGAAATTGAGTTGTACCTCTAATAAACGGTCACCCTAGGGACTTTTCAAAGTGGCCGCTCAATAGATGTTGGCCGATGAATAAAGGTTCGGCATAAATCTACATATAAAGAGGTGGAAATGGCAGGGTACGTTACTTATCGGTTATTTTAATAAATCTGTGTCTTCTAAATAAAAGAAAATACATTAATTTTGAGCATTGCTCTTTAGACTTTCTCAAAGTCCGGTTTTTTTAGTATTGGTTTCTCTCGTTTATCTCGTTTATCTCTCGTTTATCTAGTCGTTTAGCGACTCGTCAAAATAAAGAGTGTATAGTCGACTTGTAGCAAGTCTGCCAAATATTGCAATTAAAAACTGCATTATTTGTTTATATAAGCATCGCATTATTGCTAAAATAACGTACTACTCAAACCTGTGTTTCGTTTCTTACAAAAGATATAAAATAAAACATTTATACTGGAGTTTTTATCAGAAATAAGATCGGTCATTATCTTGTAAATTTCATTTTGTAGACTTTAAAGATGGGATAATAGAAAATCTGCTCTCAAAGAACAACTACCGGTATATCTATCTTCTATCCAAAAACACTACTACTATTCTATTGTACTATTATATAAATTTGCTATATTGAAGGAATTGTGTTGTGAGTCTCATCTATTATATAATATTTTTTTATGACTTCTATCAGATTCATTTTAGTATTTCAAAGGGCAGTATCTAAAAGTCTTGCCATATCTATTTTTAGTAACACTCGCACGAGGATATAATTGGCTTTGTATAAACAAAACGATCCGGATCAAAACCCCGAAAATACATGCATGATTTATATCGAGTTGGAATAAATATTGCTCTAACTACAATAAGGAATACAAATTGACTCATTGCTGATGTTAAATACGGTTAATACAAGATTGTTGCAAATAGTATTATTGTTTTGACGCTCATTATCGTTGCTAATTATGCAAAAATGATCGTAAAAAACAGCCAATTTAGGCAACTTAGATCGACTGTAACAACTTCAAAACATAAAAACCTAGCAATTTTTTTTGGCAGTGTTTTAAGAAATTATCTTAACTTCACACACAGTGAATATCAAACTATTCCGTTATATCGAACATAGTTTAATTCGCGGCTGTTTTAAGGGTATTTTTTAGCTCATGAAAACTGTGTCCTGAACAAAATTCTGCCAAAAATTCATCGTTAAAGCTACAAGTCTGAAATACGCTATGAGGCATATAGAGATAGCATATTTAAAGATTATTAGGTTTTTAAGGTTAAATATTATTTGTATTTTGTGCACGAGATCGCCGAGTGGTCTCTATTTCAGAGTCGTCGAATTAGCATATTTGCCTTCTCGCATAATAATTCAAATTTCTCCCAAACGAAAACAAATTTTTTTAAACTAAGTTCACAGGAGTTCTTACAACATGATAGGGTATCGAACTGCAAAATATGAACAAAATCGATGAATCGACTTTTGCCACGATATGTCTGGTTCTTCCTGACAGTCACTCTTAATCGTAGGACACTTCTGTTACTCGGTGAAACTATTCCAATCGGTTTGAGTCGAGTAAACTGAAGAAAAAAGGCTATACAAAAAGATGTCTCAGTACGCCTGTCTTTATTTTAACTCGGACAAAAGTATAAGTGTTCTTCCGAAGAGCAAATGTAGGTTGAGAGGACCTTTTCAGTGCAAAGAGGAAGTAGAGGTTGATTGGCGTGACGAGAGTGGTGCAAAGCAAAGACTGATTGCCATCATTCTAAAAGTTGGAGGAAAAGGTAAGCAGTTCTTACATATTATTTTTCATTTTTATCGAATCGCTTACAGAAAGAAGTCAGTATTATTTCAAATCGACGGCCTAATATAAACAATAGTACATCTTTGAGCCTGTATATCATAGCCGTATACCTGTGTACACTATAATAATAATGGAAGGCACTTATATAGCGCGCACTATACGTAGTCTCGGTGCGTTTTGCAGACACTTATATTCAGTAGAGGACTTTACAGGCTGCATACTATGATTTTATACCGTTTATATTAATACATTATTACACTGCTTGTAAGATTATGTCCACGAAAAATGCTTGGCAATCTGAAATATTTTTCGATAATTATACAGTTAGTAGTAACAGTACTGAGCTGGAAGTTCCTGACGACCAACATCAATTTAATGCCCCAAGTGATGATTCTAATGCTGATGACCCCTATAAAGTGATTGAATCTTTGAAAAAAGAAATTGAAAATCTTAAGAAGCAGATCGAAGAGCTGCTAAAGGACAGACCCGCTTGTCCTCATCCTGGTAAGGTTTTGTTGTGAAGTTGAGTGTTTTGAGGTTATTTTAGTGTGATGAAGGAAATATGTTTATATTTGTTCACAACGTATGTCAATGTTATTAATTAAAATAAAATGTTTTTCATTATCTTTAGGAGCTACAACAGAAGTTATCCATTTCCTAAGAGCTCTAGCAGACGGCTACAGCAACGGCTGCAGTACTGGGAATGCAATTCTCCCTGTTTTGCCCAATCCTGTTACTAAGGAATTCTCAATCAGGGCAAACCTTAATCCTACAGCAAGCAATAATGTACTAAGTAATAAGTAGTAATAAGATGTAACATGCATGATCCTAAATTAGACAGAGCTTAACAAAATGTAAATGAACATGAATTTTACTCGGGATTGATTTTGATTTATTCATTTTTATATTAATTCATTTTTCGTTTTTAATTTAGTTTATGCACAACTTTCTTTAGACTATAGTAACATTCATTAACATGGAAATAATTAAATAAATAAACAATTGGAAGTGTTTTTGTTATTTAACTCACAAATAATGCTATTAGAATACTCTAACCCTCTACTTGAATCTGGAGAATTAGCCAGCTTTGTGCACTGAATTTACTGTATCCATTATAACACTGTTCTATCTATAATTTTCAGTCATCGCTAAGGCCGTCCAGTGTGCGTCTTGTTGAAGGGGTAGACGTATTCCTAGACCGAAGCACTCACGGCTCAAAAAAAGGGACCATCTCATCTGTTGAGCCGATTGATTGTAAGTGTTTTCAGTACTGACGAATTAGCAAATTCTTGTGGCCAGGGCATTATAAACCCAACGAAAGGGGCAAATAGTGGGAAATGTCCTCTGGATCAAGTGAAGATGAACGCCTGTAAAGGTATGTACTAGCATAACAACTTTATCAAAAAAAAAAAAATGAAATAAAATAGAATAGAATAAAACGCCGCCCCAACATTTTAAAATGATTTTTTTCAGCAATTATAATACACGTTCGAAAGCAAGTGGAAATAATTGCAGTTTCCGTTCACTGAGCACAGCTCAAACATTCTTAAACCACAACCGCCATTTGCGTTACAAATAAATTTAACTATATAGGACAGACAAACAATTGGAATCAAAACTATACTGTACGTGTCCTTTGCAGTCGCTAGCTGATCCGGAGAGATGCATGACGCCTTGTGATTTACATGTTCATATTAGTTGCACGAGACACACATCATTCACTTCTTTTACTAACATTATTTTCTTGATTTCTAGACTACGTGACTGTCTTCTGCATAGAAAATAAAAAAGATCAGTTAACTGCGAAACAGATAAATGAAACGGTCACCAATCAAGTGTCCTATGCAAGAGTCAAACTACGACGAAATACAGCCCCGCGAACAGCTAAGTCTTGAATATGATTTCTAAGACTGTTACGTATATAAAACACACTATATATAGCTGCTTCTAAAATATATTATATATCATATATGATATAACTCGATATGTTTATAGTTTTATTTGTTAACCATGAGACGATCGTTTTTATAGCGACTATCATTGTCAACGTGAAACAATTTTGAATTGATTATTAAAGCAATTTACCAACATCATGGTCATAATTGTGTATCACCGATTTAATGTCAATTATAGGAGGAAACTAGACGCTCTAGGAGCGTGAAGTCGGGCTAGTCAAAAAAAACAACACAGGAGGCTAAACAATTCTACTTTGGGCTTCCTGTGTTCGTTCCCAAAGCATCATGGGGACTATACACGACATGACAGATAGACAGATAGATAGATTGACTAAAAGGTAAACCCTAGCCTCTAGCCTGACTAATTACCGCCTGAATCAGGCCTGAATATTGTTCATTTGCGATGATCGACAGGTCAGGTGGATATCACGCTCTTTCCATGCTCTTGTCATGCTCTAGCCACGCTCCGATCGCTTTTTGCAACGCTTTAAGTGTTAGGCCCTTGTTATGCTCTTTTTCGCTCTTTTTATGCTCTATTTTATGCTGTGTTCATGCTCTTTTTTGCTCGTTAGGTTCTCTGACTTTCGCTCTTGTTTGGTTGTTGTTAGTCTCACGTTCGGCTGATGCAGCTTTAGTTATAAACTGGGAAAATATAAGGGGGGTTATGATATTTTTTACCAACCAGGAAGAGGGGATTGCATAATATTTGCAAAGACAACATAAGATTTTGCCATCCCCCCCTCCCCCCATACACAAATAAATGAAAGCCCCCTTACCTGATATCATTCTTGTAGTATTTGATATCTTGACCTTTTCTCATCCAACCATTCTTGTTCTTGTAGGCATCCATTTCAGAATATAACAAAGGCTTCATTCCATCATTGTAAAGACTATTTGACTGAAATTAACAAAACAATACATGTATTATTTAATACTACAGTGCAGACACTTGCACTACTTCAAAGTTTTTTTGACATAAATTATTGCTTCAGCCAATCAAAGATGTCCTCCTAAACAATATTTATACAAACTGTTTTTTTACAACAACCATTCACTAGTTCGATCGTTTCCTTTTTGCTAGTTGTCGTGACAAAATTGTGTTACGCCGTTGAGCTTCAACGATTGGTGGTGGATGCTTACAACGGTATCTCTGCTATTTTAAATAATGTACAAATAATATAAAATACATAATGTACAATAATATTGTACTCTAAAGTGTCAATTTTGATAATAAAGTAAATATATTTTTTTAGTCAGGCTGAAGTAGATTTATTTAAAACATGAGATTCATGTCTATATATTTGGGTGCTTAATTGGAACTACAGCCATTTGAATTGTGTCGTTGACTGTAGCAACCAATCAGAATTTACTTCATCTGATATAGAAAGCTTGCTATGATTGGCCAGTCCAGGCAATATGTAGCTTGAAACTGATTAGCAGCTTGGTTTAATTTTGAAAATTAAAGCATGCTAAATTGGCACAATTTCAGCCTGAATATTCATACCCCACTGGTTACGGTGTTACTGTGTATTGAACACAGCTGTTCAATAGGTGAGCATAGTGTTTACAAGTGTTGATATTGTGATACTAATTTGCCAACCATTTTAACAATAGGTTTTAATTTTCTTTGTTCTGATAACAGTGGAAAAAAGTGGAATACATCCTGGAAGTGGATAAACAACAAGCCAGACGGATGAAAAAATGAACTTTAAGAGATTAATATATACCTTGATGAAGTTCATGATATGAAAGCGATATGTCACACCAGCTTTTGTGTTTCTAACTCTAAAGAAGAACCATTGTGTATGTTTGATAGTGTACATGTCTGTCTTCATCCATAGTTGGTACTCATAGGGGCCCCTAACAAACAAACACATATAGCATTAGAACAATAGATACATTATTATGACAAACAAACACATATAGCATTAGAACAATAGATACATTATTATGACAAACAAACACATAATAGCATTAGAACAATAGATACATTATTATGACAAACAAACACATAATAGCATTAGAACAATAGATACATTATTATGACAAACACATAATAGCATTAGAATAGATACATTATTATGACAAACAAACACATAATAGCATTAGAACAATAGATACATTATTATGACAAACACATAATAGCATTAGAACAATAGATACATTATTGACAAACAAACACATAATAGCATTAGAACAATAGATACATTATTATGACAAACAAACACATATAGCATTAGAACAATAGATACATTATTATGACAAACAAACACATATAGCATTAGAACAATAGATACATTATTATGTGCACACCTACACCTAATTCAAAAAAGGTTGACGGGGCGAACGGCTACTGGTGATTGGCGATTGCATGACCGCAAGGAACTATGGGTAATACGAATTCCTTCTTATTCGTTTCAAAATTCCCAAACAATGCCTCCACTGTGCAACAAAACCTTCAAAACACCCATCTAAGGACATCACTGAACGGTGTTTTGGTAATTTAGAATGGAGTAAGAAGAAATTTTTATTGCCCACAGTCCTTTTCGGTCATGCAATTGCCAATCCCCGTTCAACCTTATTTCAATTAGGTGTATTTCGAAAAGGATGTTGGAGCATAATTATGGTAAATGGTGATTTAACAACCAAAAGAATAGTCTGTTGTTATATTATTTTACAAAATAATTTATTCAAGTGGGGTTTTTTTTAGATTGTAAAGCACAGTTTTATTAATGTATCAGCCCTTTTCACTTTTCAGTTAACCGTTAAATACAGGTTCAAATATTTTTTCCTATTTTTCTCTGCACACTTTTTCTTTATCACTATGTGATATAATTATACTAGGCACTTTACAGCCACAATCGTTGCATCACTACTATTACATTGTGAATTTGATTCAGAATTAGTTTTTTCCGATGCCTTAATCAATTTGGAGGCAGAGCTTACATCAAATTGACCAATGACTTTACAAGTTTACGTAGAAGCTCTGCCTCTAAACTGATTGATAGATCAGAAAAACCTAAAATCAAAACGAAATTCGCAATTTGCTAGTTGGGATGCAACGATTATCGGTGTTAGGCTACTTACACTTTAATAGCTCTCTTAAGGTTACCACTTTCAAACCTGGATTCAAAAACCAGGGTGTCATCTTCAGGAGACTGGAGGGTGTAGAAAGGCTTGTTTGGGATAGTTTTACCACCAACACTAGAGTGATAAAACTGACAAACAATACAGTCAAATACATGACACTAGGTTATCAAGTATTACCACCAACACTAGAGTGATAAAACTGACAAACAATACAGTCAAATACATGACACTAGGTTATCAAGTATTACCACCAACACTAGAGTGATAAAACTGACAAACAATACAGTCAAATACATGACACTAGGTTATCAAGTATTACCACCAACACTAGAGTGATAAAACTGACAAACAATACAGTCAAATACATGACACTAGGTTATCAAGTATTACCACCAACACTAGAGTGATAAAACTGACAAACAATACAGTCAAATACATGACACTAGGTTATCAAGTATTACCACCAACACTAGAGTGATAAAACTGACAAACAATACAGTCAAATACATGACACTAGGTTATCAAGTATTACCACCAACACTAGAGGGATAAAACTGACAAACAATACAGTCAAATACATGACACTAGGTTATCAAGTATTACCACCAACACTAGAGTGATAAAACTGACATACAATACAGTCAAATACATGACACTAGGTTATCATTGAAAAATTGCCGTTCAAATCTCTAAAACAGTCATTAAAATTTTGCCCGCTACTTGGGAATGGATACCTGTGGATACTGTGACCGTGGTCAAGATAATAAAAAAAACAGTCCGCTCGCAGACCAATCAAATTGCCGGATTTGGTAGGATACCGCCCGCTCACGCATGGAAAAAAAAACTATTAATATCGCCCTATTTCACTATAGATAATGTCACATACAATCAATCTTTTTATTAATACTGGAAAATCTGGGATCATGGTTGCCGGAAGGGACAAAATTGCAGCAAAATTGATGAAATCAAAGTAAAGTTAATTTATGATGGGAAAAAAGTCATTTTTGACAACAAAATTATCAACATAATTTGATCAAGATATTAAATACAATGATTAACTTACATATTTTTCAGAACCAGAAGCATTATCATAGACTAATTTCCCTGATTCATCTGCTCTTTTTGATAGACCAACTGCTCCGTGATTAACACCTGTCAATAAAGACTGATTAGAATATAATGACAATAAGATTACTGCAACATACTATAATAAAAATAAAATAAATAAAATAAATCACTATTTTAAAGTCTCAATCTTCTAGCAGGACCAATGTGCCCTACTAATCGGGAGGACTCACTCACACTCACTACCTCTACGTTAAATATTTTGCACACAACTCTGCTGACATGTTCATTTTTGTGGAGGGAGGAAAACCGGATAACCCGGAGAAAAACCCTCGTGGCATAGGAGAGAAGAACACATCAAACAAACTCAACTCACATATAATCCATGCCCGAGCCGGGACTCGAACCTGGACCACAGCGGTGAAAGGCCAGCACTCTCACCGCTAGGCCACCCATGCCACCCACTATCCAATATATACTATCCAATACTCATTAATTATTCATGAGATATAAATTGAAACTAGCGAGTAAACTAGTATAGGCTGTGTCAGTGTTTGATCTAAATGATTAAAGTCCGAAACGTCAGTAAAGTTAAGTCAACATTTACAAATTTCATTATATTACCTATTATTCATGAGATAATTAACCAATCAGATGGCACGATTTTGATCATGTGCAGGTACTTGAAACCAGGGTAAGTATAGTCCCAAAGCAACTGGAAATAGGCCCAAAGCAACAACAGATTTCCAGTTGCTTTGGGACTATTTCCAGTTGCTTTGGGATTACTTGTTGCGTCATGCTTTTAGGACTGAACAAAGGGAGCTAAAGGCACTGAAATCATGCTATTGTTCTAATATAAATGACAGCGTTAAACTCATCAACATTAGATGAGCTTGGCGTTAGGTGCTTGGTTGACAAGTTTGCGTTGGTTGGATTGGTATCGGTAGCCATAGCAATCCTGTCATCACCAACCAAGCACCTGTCACACTGACGCCTGTCAGTGGAGTACTTACCTGCACCAGATGAAGGAGTGGGTGGGAGGGAACAAAGTTTCTTGAAGCTAGCGGGAGCGCATGCTAAGCGTGTTGCATAAAGCATAATAATGCGAAGCTAGTGTTGTGTTATTCGAGCACGTTAGACGGAGCATGATAGTTTAGTACGCAGACCAATCGTAATGTGGCTAGCTTGTGTATTAAAATAGCATGTGCTCTAGCTGTTGATATAGATAAGGAACTGTCATGGGATGACGTTGAAGGCGTGTTGATTAATCTCGGCAAGGGGAATTGGACGATACGTGCTAATGTCTTTAATTAGTTTAACTTTGCTTAAATATTTTATTCAACCACATTAATAAGTGCATTTTTATGCTAGTCCTAAGATGGATGTCCATATTATGTTCATTTTTATTCAAAGATTCCTTCCGGATAATTAATGAGGATTGGATGTCGTTCAAAGTCCTCCAATTCAGACCAGACAGGATTTCAAGTCCTTGCAATTAGTTCCAGTCTGAGGCACAGTCAGACTTGAAATCCTGTCCAGTTCTTATTTTTGACCTTTAAATATTACATATTACTGTATTACCTTGTTCCCAGAAAGGTTCAGGCTGGTTGGAGGTATATTCAATAAACCTTGGCCTTAGATTTAGTACTTTCATCTCTGCTGGCCTGCACAAAACAACAATAACAACTTAATGTGGTGTGAACCCAGATGCAAGCAATATAGAAGTGTTGTGATTGTATTGATTAGTGTAGTCTTGGGAAAGACTGTTGGTGTCTGACATTGTGACAACCTAAGCAGAGGTCATCTTCACAGTAAAGAAATGAAATGACATTAATTTCTTTTCCTTTCTTTACTCTGAAGATGACGTCAGACATCAACAACAGCAGTCTTTTCCAAGACTACATTAGCCAGGACATTCCCACCAAATCTACATAAAAATAACATATTTAAACAGAAATTTCAAACACTTCTTAAAAGAAAGCAGATGATCCCGATAGATCTGAAAATTCCTTTGTTCCTGCTGATGGCACACTTTCCAATCCTTTATCATTAGTACACATGTATGTATATAATTATATATTAATATATTTTGTCATTTATTTACCATCTTGGTGTTTGTAGTTTACTGTTCTCATTGAAAGTAAACAAGTTCCTTGGTTCTCGTAACTTAGGCACCTAGAAGACAAAACGATTTACTCTTGCATTATTAAAGAGTGACTGATTGATTTATTTACTTATTTATTTATTTACAAAATTCACCACACTACGTTAGGCAGGGAAAACCCACAGAGAGGATCTCCATAATTGATTAATTAATTGAGTGATTAATTGAGTGACTAATATTATATACACTCCAGGCACTATTGATAGAACGTTGACAACTACATCTGTATTTCAAAAAACATAGAATTCTGTATACTGTGCATTCCAAGACCGAAATTTGTTTTGGGTCATGTAATATTGTTTAAAGTGAAATAAATAATAATTGTTGATTTGATTTTTTTGCATTCCATTCAAAACAATATACAAGCTATAATAATGGGGAGTGAATACCGTTGTATATATTTTTATTTGAAATAAATGAGACCCACAATGCCCTTCGGTCTTGGAATGTATTATTCAGTATTCAACGTTTTTTGAAATAGCTGTATACAACTTTCTGTGGTGCGGTCCTTTCTCGCAACTATATATGCACCAACATGAGATCATAATGGTTTTTATTATTCTGCAACATTCTGCAATTCTATTATTTATGAAACCTGAAGGTGTCTCCAAAGGAGTTTCTCTTGGCCCACGTTTCCCTTTTTGAATTTGCTATTACATGATCTTACCTTAGCCCAATGAATCTGCACCACATAGCACACCAAATGGGAAAATTTGAAGCAAAGTTTTCTGTTCGAATTTCAATGTGTAATAGCGCTGCGCAGTTATACTAAAAATAGATATACATAATTAGACCCCCGGCGCGATTCGGACAAACAAACCGAGCTTTCAGCACATGGTCAATTTAATTCTAGTTCAGAAAGCAACTTACCAAATAAGAAATACTTGAACAAATTAACTAGCATATATGACTTAGATATATTCAACCTTAACACAAATGCTAATATAAATCCTGATAGCAATATTGAATACAAACAAGTCAAAGCTAATTACTATTCTCCGCATAGTTTCTCTACTCTTAAAAATTCAATATCTGATACGAATATCTCTTTTCTACATAGTAATATTAGAAGCCTTAGGCACAACATCGATAACTTTCAAAATCATTTACTAAATGAATTAGACTATAAGTTTAGCATAATCGGTATAACTGAATCTAGAATAACTAGCAAAAAATTACTTGATTTTAATCCATCTATTCCGGGATATAGATTTGAATATGCTCCAACACCTCTGTCAGTAGGAGGAGTTGGAATGTATATTGATGATGCCCTGAAATACAAAGTTATTGAAACAACATCTAATGAGGCTTTCCAGTCGCTATGGATCGAAATTGAATTTAGCAAAAAATCAAATATTATATGTGGAGTTGTCTACCGGCAACATAATTCTCCAGACTCATTTTTAAAATATATTGAATCTACATTGGAAAAGTATAGTGCATCAAACAAACCGATCTATATCCTAGGGGATTTCAATATAAATCTTCTTAAATCCGAGTCATGCAGGTATGCACAAAATTTTCTTCTTGCATTACAAAGTTACGGATTTATGCCATCCATTGATAAACCAACAAGAGTTCATAATAAGTCAGCTACACTTATTGACAATATATTTTTCAATTTGATTGAGCAACCACTTGTTAGTGGCAATATTGTATCGGACATAAGTGATCATTTTACACAATTTTGTATTTTATCCTCGAGAAAGAAGGAATTTACATGCAATGGAAAACAAAAACTACGAGACTTTTCAAAATTCTCAGAGACTGCATTCATAGAGGATCTTCACGATATCAATTTAGATAATCAGATTAACTGCGACGTACATCAGGATGTTAATCAATTATTCTCCTCTTTTTATAATAAAGTTAATAAGGCAATTAACAAACATGCACCCATCAAAACGATTTCGAAACGTAAAAAGAAACAACTATCGAAGCCATGGATAACCAAGGGGTTGCGTAAATCAATTAGAATAAAAAACAAACTCTACCTTGGTGGAGATAGAAAAAAGTATAACATTTACCGTAATAAAATATCTAAGCTTACAAGATTAAGTAAAAAACTTTATTATCATAACTACTTTGAATTTAATATTAGCAATATGAAAAAAACATGGCAAGGAATAAATAGCCTTATATCTAACAAGAAGAATAAAAAACTATCTATTAATGCTATCAAACAAAATAACAGAAGCACAACTAAAGATCCTAAAAAGATATCTGACACAATGAATAAACACTTTGCGACTGTGGGACACAAACTAGCATCTAGCCTGCCCAATTCCAAAGCACCATACTATGAATATCTGGACAATAATAGCCCTCTCAACTCATTTTTCTTTATTCCCGTTTCTACACTCGAGATAGAATTAGAAATTACTTCCCTCCTGACTAACAAAGCCTATGGCTTGTATTCATTTCCAGTTGCCATATTTAAATGTGCAAAATCGATTTTATCAAAGCCACTTGCAGATATAATGAACCTATCAATAAAGACTGCAATATATCCTTCTAAGTTAAAATATTCTAAGATTGTTCCCATCTATAAAGACGGAGATGAAGAAGATCCTGGAAATTATCGCCCAATTTCTCTACTCTCTAACATAAATCGTATTTTTGAGAAACTAGTTTACAACCGACTTAAAAATTACATAGAGTTAAATAATATCCTCCACCCTTCACAGTATGGATTTCGCGAAAAGCATTCAACACAACACGCATTACTAGATTTGATAAGTGAAATCCAAGTGAATATGGATAAAAAAATGTTCTCCTGCGGGATATTTATTGATCTACAAAAAGCTTTTGATACAGTCAATCACAAAATATTACTATCTAAACTAGAACATTATGGAATTCGAGGGATAACTAATAATTGGTTTGCCTCCTATTTATTTGAGAGAAAGCAAACAACCCAAATTAAATCAAGTATATCTGATAAAGAACAAACACTATACGGTGTACCACAAGGATCTGTCCTAGGACCTTTACTTTTTCTACTTTATATAAATGACATCCAAAATTCCAGTGATAAATTCCGCTTCTTCCTATTTGCAGACGATACAAACTTACTATATTCAGATACAAACTTGCGATCTCTCGAAAGAACTGTAAATAAGGAACTAGCTAATATTTGCGACTGGCTGCTAGCTAACAAATTAACATTAAATATTAAGAAATCAAATTATATTATTTTTGCTCCATACCAAAAAAAGTGTGACTTTAATCCAATTATAAATGTACTTGATACCAATACCCGGAAACTGACACCTCTGGAGAAGAAAGACTACGTTAAATACCTAGGTCTCGTAATTGATCGAAACTTATCTTGGAACTACCATATAAATTACATAACTTTGAAAATAAGTAAAACCATCGGCATTATCTCTAGATTGCGGCATTATGTTCCATATTCAACCCTACGCACTATTTATCAATCCTTAGTCCACCCATATATCTCTTATGGGCTATCTGTTTGGGGCCAAACTACTAAATCAAACCTAAATAAAATCTTGATTCTTCAAAAACGCGCCCTAAGACTTATGCACTTTGCTACAAACCGTGAACACGCAATCCCTTTATTTGTGGCTTCTGATATCCTCCCACTAGATATGTTTTACTTTCATACTATCTCAGTGCTGATGCACGACGTGTATAAAAATATTGCCCCCCCGAATATTATAAATTTATTCACTCATGTAACATCTGTACATAATTATCATACTAGAGCTGCTAATTCAGGAAATCTTTTTATTCAACGTGGCAGAACATCCAAATTTAACAAATCGTTCTCCTCCACCGGAAGTAGAATCTGGAATGCAGTCCCTGAGAACATACGTCAATCAAGCAAAAACCTATTCAAGTCCAAATTAAAAAATAGTTTGAAGCAAATCTTAGAAGAGGAAGACGCATACTTAAATACTTCGGAAATAATATCAAAAATTTCAAAATTGAAATAATTGGTACCTCAATTGTATTGTATACATATATTTTCTTTAACAGATCTGTAAAAATATATGTGTGTGTATTATTTAATGTAATATATATGTCTATATATTATTGTTATTATTATTTATTTATTTATTTTCGGTTAACATTTAAAACATTACTATTTTTGTAATATATTGAAATAATAAGTATAATTGTAATATCAAAATGTAAATCTCTATCTAAAGTATCTGCACAGCCTGCCTCGACTAGTTATGCTACCTGCAGGCTGCGCACGTAAATCAAATGTACAACATTATATATTTATAAATAAATTGAATTGAATTGAATTGCTTTCACAGTCATTTACTGTAGATGAATGAGCTTCGCATAATAAATAACCTTTTTTTCGCTTTGAAATGGTCGGTACGAAGCACTGCTGTTGGGGGCAGTGCAGAAATGACTCGAGATTTACCGATAGACTGCCCAGATCGCTAAAAGAAGTGGCAGAAGTTTCCAAAGCCGTGGCACGATCGTGATAAATGTCAATGATATGGATAAATGCTTGCTCTCGTAAAGACTTATCGGGTAAAAACATCACCAAGAACACATATATTTGTGTAGAACATTGGCCTGGAGAAAAAGGACCTAAGGAGGACTTTCCAGACCCGCTTAAAGCGAATTTTTCGACCTTCGAAGCGACGAAGGCCAGCCGAAAGAGAAACTAATTTAGATTTTCACAGTGATTCTGTATTATTTCACTAAAGAAGATACGATATATTCGTTTAGATGGAGTAAGCGATTATCGTAAGCTGTGTTAAACTGATTCAGAGTAATTCTACGAGTCTGTACATAGTAGGCAAACGACTCTTTACAACACTTAGAATTTTGTTCAACTCGATCTACACGACTGTAAATGTCACATACTTAATATTAGGACTTCGATGAAATTAATTACAACTTCAATAGTATTGTATACAAAAAGAAAACGTGAGTTTGAAGAACTATTATATATTTATCTATCATTTCGACGAAGTACGGCAAATCTATTCAGAGACTACCGTATAGTACGCAGACTTTTGTTTGCTATTCGCCATACTGGAGTTAAAATTGTTTAGACTTTCACAGTAATTTAGTATTATTTCTGTAAAGAAGATATGATATATTCGTTTAGATTCGGTTAATGTGCAATTTTGGCCTCAAACTATTTCCCTCCATCAATACTCAGTGGGGTCAAAAACACAATAGTTCCCCGACGATATGCAACCATTGACCTGTGTTAGTAACTCATCACGTTTTCCTCTGATTTTAAGACCTCTGCACTTTAGCCAGCGCTTTAGCTGCTCCACAGTAGAGTTCTTTGGGTCACTGTCAAATTTAGAGCCAGGAACGCCGTCATTTTCATCGAAAATCACGTTTAAATTAGACAAAGAGGAATAACTGTTCGCACTCTTCGCCATTCCTTCACTATAAAACCTGGTTTGTTTGTCCGAATCGCGACAGGGGTCCAATTTTCGTGACGTAATAACTGCGCTGCGCCATTGAAATCGAACAGATAACTTTACTTTAAACTTTCCCATTTGGTGTGCTATACTGGGCTTATTATAGTACATTGATTGGTTTGTCGCTATCAGCCAAAAATCAAAAGATATTTATATAATAAGAAAAAACATTGTACAGAAAGTTTGTTTATCGTTCAGCATAATGAGAACATCTTGTAAAATTCAGATTCATTGGGTAAGGTAACTTCATGTAACAGCGATTTCAAAAAGCATACTGCTGGCCAATAAAAACTACTAGGACACACCTTAAACCTCAATACAAATAGTGCATTGACTTACTCTTTTCCCTCCCTTGTATTTGTAAATAATCTGTGTTGTTCTTTGTTCTTCCTCAAACAGCTTGTAATCTAAATCAAACATGTTGTATATACACACTTAATATATTAACTAAAGACATTTGGTCTGAGAACCAACAGTCTTCATCAGTTACCAGCATGCTAATTCAACACACCTCACAGATATATTTAATGTTGCATTTTATTATTTAATTATTTTTTGTTTTTTACCACAAAAATTTCCATCACACTGCTTACGATAAGTGCCAAAATTGTCAACTTTAAAGTCCTTTTGCTCAAAAAGTGACTGTGACCCATAATTGTTTTAGCTTATTTAATGTACGTGTCTAACTTTATGAACTGGATAAAAGCAAACAGTCTTTATAGTTTTAAAACTTTTAAAATATGATTGTTGTAGTCAGGATTTATGATGAAGGCTAAAGACTTAGCCGAAACGTCTTCAAATTTAGTCAGAGAAAACCTAATTCTTTTATAAAAAATCTTTATAGTTAATGCTTGTATAAAGTATTTATAAGAACAAACTTACATGTATGTTGTACTCTATCAAGGATATTTTTTTTGTGTTAAATAAATGTCTTTTTCTAAATAAATGTAATTAATGACATGTAGCAATATAATAATTTCAGCATGCTTGTACAATGAATCAGTTCAGTTACCTGAGATGTCAACTGACTTTAGTCTACTTGGAGATGCTGTTGCTTCTTCATCATGTTCACTTTCTGATGACAAGTGAACACCTTTATGCTTCATTTAGACAACCACTGCTAACATCACTATCTTGACATCATCAGCCTGTTTAAAAAATTAAACAATCAACAACTTTATTATCGTAGTTCGGGATACTCGGATTTCTTCAATGAATTTTTCTATAAATCCTGTCATTTATAGATCATTGTTAGGCAAGTCAAAAAACGTGAAAAAAAATTGGGGTCACCGTATTGGTTATAGAGTTATAAGATATAGTAAAAGTAGGTTTTTGCAATAATTTGCAGTGATTTGCTCAAAAGTACCTATTCAAAGCAGTCAAGAGAATGCGAACGTATTCTCCTAGGAAAAGCATCATATTATATCAAACGATAGATCTAAGGGTTATCCAACATTTCCTGTCATAAAAATCTTGAATCATTTCCAAATATGGGTATTTAAGTAAACCATATAGAAGCACAATTCTACACCAATTACGCACACTACTTGTGTATAGAGTTGTACCATTTGTAAAATTTCAGAAAATCCAATCAATGAATATTTTATTTTTTTATTCTAAATCGTAAGAGTAGTAAATGCAGTCTTGAATAAAAAGAAAAAAAATGGGGGTCCCCCTACTAATATGCGAGTTATAAGTGACCGAATCCATTTTTTTGTAAAAAAAAAAACACGGCAACGGTCCGCGCGGGACTGGGTTCTAGTACTTTAAACTTCTGCTTGAAACTTGTCAAATTATCCTTGTCATCTCCAGAAACCCTAAAACCTATTTTGTATTAGTTTTACGGCTAAACACGTCAAAATTATATTTTATCTATTCATTTTTACAAAGTTGTAAATTTGTTGTTTTGAGACAAAACAGCGACCTTGTCAAGTAGTGAAAATCTGAGCATGTTTCAAAAAATGTCCCATTTTACCTTCAAAGTTGCATGAAATGACATAATACTTTCTTAAGTTATAGATAAGGATTCAAATTAAAATATTGTTTAGATAAATTTTCAAAAACACGCAAATAAATGATGGAAAACGAGATGCGCGAAATGGATGCGCAGTAGCAAGAGTCCAGAACTACCTTAAAGTCTCAAATCTTCTAAGCCAGGATTGTCAACATGGTGTAAAAGAGTCAGTTCAACACTATCTTCTGTTTGGCCCCAGTGCTCTGCTCAGCGTGATATGCTACTTACATTTGTACCTCTTCTGCACAACTTATCAATAATTGGTGTAATTTATCTTTCAAGAAAACACTTTTTCTATTGGACGTTGCAAAGAAATATCTTTTTCTGAAAATGAAACATTATTTTTTACGATATATATTACTTTTATTTCAACGAAGGGCAAAATCTCAAAACGTCAGTAAAGTTAAGTCAACATTTTTTACAAATTGCATTATATTACCTATCGCCTATATCTATGCTCTCTTTGTAACAGTTTTTTTAATTGCGCAGGAAAGATTTACAGAAGATATTGCAACACGCAATAGGTCCACTGGCAAGGTCCAGTTTTCTAATAGTGGTCTAATAGCGGTTCCTTGATGGAAGTGCTTAGCTTTGACCATAAAAAGGGCCAAAGCATCTAATTGAATATTTTCCGTATTTTACTGTCACAAAGCGTGGAATGAAGAAATCAGAGTTACATGGACTGTATGTTAATTGTTGTAGAGTTTGCAAAAATTTCCATGTACATGTAGCAGTAATAATCTGTTCTTAAATATTGAGCAAACTTAGATTTGCCCCCTTCCCCCATTAAATACCAAATGGCCCGCCCCTAAATTACTAGACAAAGTTTAACTGAAGTTATACAACCAGGGCTCCAAAAAGCAAAACAAATTGGCCTGACACTGCTTTTTATATTATACTTTTAAAATACAGTGGAGAGCTTAAGTCAAGGGCCACTCCGACCTCAAAACAGTCCTCAGATAAAGAAACAGTGATGATGATTTCCAGTAAATTTTGACTGCAATTTTATTATCGATAGTTACATTATCGATAGTTACATTACTGGCATTTGGCCATTTCGGGAAGGCAGATATGATATCACATTCTGTATAAGGCCTCGTCTACACCAATCCGATCCGGCTGAACCGCATAGAAATATTTGCGTCCACACGAATCCGCGTATCCGGAGGATTCAAGTAAAAGTATGCGGTTTCGGTGACCGGATTCACTGGATTCGTGTGGACGATAGGCCGATTCGCATCAAAAAGTATGCGGTTTCAAAAGTATCCGGATCCGTGTAGACGGGGTCTAAATGTTTTTGATAAACAAAACCATTCATTAATCAATATTTTACAAACAAATATTTACTAGTAAATATAGGAGTATTGCATTACAAGCCATGCAAAAATCAGTGGACTAGATATCGGATTGTCACAAAATAAGGGACTGGTCATAAAGTATAGGGGGGGGTGGGCCGGAAAAATCTGGGGGTGGGCCGTGGTTTTTCATGCATCCCAAAAGGGGTGGGCTAGAAAATATCATGCACCACTAAAGGGGTGGGCCATGCAATTTCTGTCCTTTTTTTTTTTACTCTGCTTAAGACACATTGTTTAATAGTAGTTGAAATTTTAATAATAGACACCATTGGAAAAATGACAGAATTCAATCAGTATAAAATAAAAACATAATTTTTTACACACCTAGAGGAAAAATGAGTATTTATTTCAATGATGACTCATTAGTTCATCATGGTTCTGTTGATGACTTCTTTTTACACATAACTCATTTTTATTTGTAAAGAAGAAACAAAACAACAACAACAACAACAACAAAAACTGCAACAACTTCACCTCCACCTAGAATATCGATGAATTAGTACTAGTAGAATCTCAATGAGAATCTTCAGGAATAGATAGTCAGTCTTTTTTCATGCAAACATACTAACAATTTGTAACCAAGTGATCTTTTTCAAGGTCCTTTTTTCATGTTTTCAGGATATAACGATGTTAAATACCAATAAAATATAACAAAACAAAAAACAAAAACAAAAACAGAATTACTTGACAGACCTAGCCAACGTACTGGCCAGTATGCTGGCTATAGCAGAAATGACTTAATTTTCAATCCAACATTACAATCCAAATATGGGGAAATGTCACACAACGAAACTTACACAATTATTTAACCTTGTCACAAATTAATCATCAACATCAATCTCATACACAAAGTCTTCACTTTCATCAGAACTTCTATCACTGAATGATAGATCAGTGAGTGACTTGATCTCTAAAAGTGCATTGTCTGGAAACATCTTCCTGTCCATGAGCATTTTGAGCCGTTTTAAATCACTTTTTTTAATCTCAGAAATCCCAGTATAGTTGAGTGTTGAAAATTTTTTTTTTTCCATTTGAAAATATAGAAGCTTGTAAGCTTTGTAATCCGGCTCTTTCACGGCGAAATTAGAATGGTGTAAACCACGGAATAAAAATGGTTATTTTATCAAATACAATTTTTATTGTTACGATCAGAAATGTCATGCCATGCCATGCCAAGTTATTAAAAATTCCCATAAATTTGATGCCTTTTATATGCTCTCGATGCCCCTCAAAACGCTAGAAATCGCATTTCCGAGAGTTATAATTTCAAAATTTCGTGGGGGGGAATGCCCCCAGACCCCCCTTATACCTCCCACCTCCGGCTGTCGTAAGCCCCCCCCAATCAAAAATATGTGGCGCGGCCCCTGTAGCCTTATTCTCTTTTTGTCTTTGTTTTATAAAGGATGTTGGTCGATTTTTTTTAGGGGTGGGTCATAATTTTTTGTGCATTCTACAAAGGGTGGGTCACTTATAATAATGTGCAGTCTGGGGGGTGGGTCACATTTATTCATTCATTACGATTTCAGAAATTTCCGGCCCACCCCCCCCTATAGTTTATGACCAGTCCCTAATCAAAAACTTACTTTTCGTAAGCTTATTTTTTCTGAGACAAACCAACCAATAAAAACTCCACTTTAACGTAGTAAGCATTTAATTAGACCTCGGTAGGAATCATTAAGGTGATAATAGTTGACATAATCAAGTATTGATTGTTGATAAAACAATATTAGAAATGATTCACCAAGCAACCAACAATAAACCAACTCCAAACACGGCACGAAATATCGAAAAGAATTACCATTAAACAACAAGACATACTAAAAGCTTACCTACCATAGAATTATACTTGTAAATAAGACTTTATCCATTGTTTGATTTGTAAAATAAGAGATTTTCACGTGGTATTTTTTGCAAAACATCCTCCATTTCTATACATGACTTGACAACGCGCGTTAAAACACACCGACCCAGGCCTTCTCAGCGTGCAAAGCCGTTCTCGTACCCAGATCCAAGCTGGTAGAGCGCGGGAAAAATTATAGTTAACTGTTTTCATCTACTGGGGAAGATTGCCGTGTCGATATTAATATTTTTTGCAGTGTTGTGATGAAAAATGTTCAAAGTGCTGTGTTGCGGTGATCTGTGGTGTGCGGTTGCTTATTTAAAGCTGCGGTGTACGGTGAATTTTAAATTGTTGTGGTGTTCGCCGGGGCATCTAGTAAAACCAGGACCCCGGACTTAAAAAAAGATTAAATATAAATAAATGAATAATTAAACAAATAAATAAATGTATAAAATAAAAATTAAGAATTGATCTAATTAAAAAATTAATCAGATTCAATCCAGGCGGTGTTGGTGTTGGACACGCCCCGCAAAGCACGATAGTACTAATTGAACTGGATGGATTTCAAAGTTTAAACAACTATGCCGCTCTGTGATTCAATGTATATTAAAGGTCTTCTTCAATATTTTCGACACATGATATTCCCTATACACATAACCACGCTTTCTGGAAAATCTATAGGGTTGTTGGATCGACAGAGAAGAGCAGTTTTATGTGCATAAGATTGGCTGATAAGCAGCTGTGTTCCTTTAAACCGAATTCAGAATTTCAAAATCGGTATTTTTACTTGGCTATGTGAGCAAAAATAAGCTTAGCTGCCAAGAACGCATTGTCGTACTTTTAGGGTTTGAAATTAACAAGGTTAATAGATTAAAGGTTAATATCCATGCATACCTATTAGGGGTCATTTGCAAAATCGGCCGCCGATCACCCCTACCACTTGGACAAAGGGAGTACTGCTCCCGGGGATTCCTGCAAGCTATTTTTAATTTTAAAGAATATAGGCAATTGTTAGCCTCAATTAATTTGTTCCCAAAACCAGGCGTACAACCCTATAAGATTCTCTGTTCTTTTATTCCCAAAAGGTAAGATCCATATGATATATATGGCATGGATTTATTTTTGATAAATCGTGCTTTGTAGAATTCGTAGCAGTGACCATTTGATAAAAATGGGTTGAGAAAGTTTTCTTATGATCATTCAATAGTGAATGTACTCTACATGTATTTAGAACTTGCAACACTTTTCCTACTCTCGACCTGTACTCTCGGCTCTGGACTGTCGACCAAAAGTCACACTTCCAAAAACCTTGATTGACATACTGAATGATAAGAAATAAGTATGTTGGAATAACAGCAACATTCAACCTTGGCTAGCCATACTTCTGCATAAGTAAACATATCGGACAAATATAGAGGTTAGGCTAAAGTGGTTCTTATATAATTGGTATTTAGTGAGAAATTAGGCTAAGGTGTTTTTTTAACTGGTTCTTATTTACAAATTAAAGCAAAAACAAATTTCCCTTATATAGTCTTTTTTATGTTATATAAATTGTTTTCGGTAGAAGCACCTGAATGATGAATCTGTTCTCATTGAGAACTAACTGATAATACATTTGCAAAACATTTTTCTTGCATTGAATTGATTTTAAATTTGGTCATATTCAGACTCAACTTATATATTTTTCAAATGGCCAAATAAATATTGAAACCTTTCATATAAGAACCAGTCTAATTTTTTAGCCTAAAGTGGTTCCTTTTTAAGAGGTGCTTAAAAAGCAAATTAGCCTAGGGGTTCTTAATCCACTGGTCAATCTTTAATATATGCGGGTTTTTACTGTAGCTCAAAAGAGTATCTTTTAAACGGTCTTTATTCCTTCTGATAACAAGAAGTGTTGTATGCATCCAAAAAAGCTGTCACAAAGAAAGATTTTTCGCAAATTGGATTTTGTCTGAAAGTAAAACAATTTAAAATCTATATCTTAAAAAAGAAAATCACACAAAGGCCAGAACTGCTAATGCATGAGTCAACGATTCTCTTGTAACTGAGATTTCTTGGATTCTCTGCATGCTACTTACAGAATATCATACGATATGGCTGATCTTTAAAGGGGCACTTGGACCAAAATTAATGAAAATTGAAAATAAATTTTAAGTTCCTGAAACCTATCTATATTGCAACAATGATTACCATCAAGCAATTTTGCTTACATCAAAAACACTGACACATAAAAATAGTCAAGGTTTTTTAACATTTAAATTTGGTATGTATGACGTCATACATACAACCCTATTGTTCTTTGAGATTTTGAACCAAAATTTCTTTAGGTTAATGAGCTTTAGATGCACAATTTGTAATGAAATTTGGTTAGTTTTCTATCTACAATCATTCTCATGTATACATTGTCGCTTTCCAATTTATTTTAAATTTCTATTGTTTTTGGTCCAAGTTGTACTTTAACGCAGCTGTCTTCTTAGATGACAATTCATTTCGAATGAAATGTTTCTTCCAAATTTGTTTCACCTTCTGCCTAAACACATTTTCGTGATCCAAATTCAGCTTGAGTGATCTTCTTTTAATTAATTCCTTTTCCACTAAATTTCAAATGTCAGGACTACGTTCTTGCAATTAGGTGTATATACCGCTTCCGAGAAACTTTGTCACCAGTGAAGTGAAAAGCCTAAAAGCTAGTAGCGCAGAGGATTATGGGTTACCTATGTATACTTTATTAGAACGAAGGGATTTCATGGCCACATTGCTACACTTGTCAATATGTTATTGAGAAATGTCCGTTTTGACTTATCAAGCATCAGGAAAGGCGTTCCGAATGCACATTTAGTTTCTGAACTGATCCATGATCCTTTGCGCCACTAGCTTGTGTGCTTTTCACGGGTGACAAACTTTCTCGGAAAGGGTATATTAATTTAGGGTCCGGGTCCTGGTTTTACTACATGCCGAAAAGCATTCATTGTGATGCAGTGTTGTCAAACAATTGTTTGCGGTTCTAACGGGACTCAGTTCTGGACTTTTCCTTACTTAACGGGAACTTCTATTCGCACAACTGAAAATATTCAATTCCCCGGGGGGTTCAATGGCTATCAGGACTATCAAGTTTTTCGGGGTTGCACGATTCAAGTTAGAACCCTGCAGCTGGAAAAAAAGACCGACACCAAGGGCTGCGCAGGATTGGGCTACATTGATGTGAGTCCGCCTTGAATGATCCCAAAGGAGGGGGGAGGTCAAATGAACAGCCTTAATTAAAAAAGAAGAAAAAGAAAAAAGAAAACTAACAAATGTGACATTTAAAAAGAATTATTTATTGAGGATACCTACATGTACAACTTACTTCTAAGCAAGCTAGGGCTAAAGCTCAACGTCAGTAAAGTTAAGTTAAACATTTTTTACGGTGTTATAAATTTTACTATATCACCTACAATTTAGCAACATCAACACTACTATTTAATGAATAGGCTCACCATTAAGTAGACCTTCAACATTATTTAAATCACTCAGTTATATTTCTTAAATATATAATGAAACTACTGGTCTATAAAACAATGATCTCGATATTGATCAATACAGCAATTGTATTTTTTTTTATTCCATAGAACAGGAACGGCAGGAACATTCATTGGAGTTGTATCTAAGTACATATAATATATAAATCTACATCAGGTTTTTGTTCTCGTTATCCTTTCCTCTTTCATGTTCAAATTCCAAAGCTGTAAGTCTCCCTAGTTGCCGTCCGTGAACCCCTACCACTTGGACCCTGCCTCAATTCCTCCTCTCGTTTCGATGGTTTGCAGGATTTTGACGACATCTCATCCTACGAACGATCTCAGCCCTGAACTCACGCATGCGTACTACGTAGACGATGAAATTGACGAAAGAGTTTCCATAATGAAGGCATTTAAGTGGATTTAGAAAAGAATCAGTAAAAACCTGTTTGTAATTTGGACAGTTTACATAATGTAAACAGAGATTCATATAGACTGATAACCCCATGAATGGAATCCATGCAACCAAACTGATAAGCGTGACAACATGGATTGCATGATTCTGTGGTACATTCCTCTTGAAGGAGACTTTTATCCAGATAAGGCAATATGAAATTGCGACAACGGAAATTGGAATTGCAATTGCTATGATTGGGTAAATCAAGTGAATCATATTTGTGATCTGCCGGTCGTTAATGTATTGTGCCAAGTATAGGCACAGTGCAAACACGAGAGCAATAGCCCACGCTACACATATCCCAACACCATAAACGACGGTACCCAAAGTGCGGTGTTTGAAGGGATAATATGTTGCATAAACTCGTTCAATGGCTACTATGGCTAGGCCAGACAAAGATGCCATTCCAAAGAAGGGATCCTGTGATCTATAAATGTAGTCTAATGTCTGACTTACAGCCGTGCGCCCAACGATTTGAATGTAAGCATACATGGGCACAGATACCAAACCAACAAAGAGATCAGCAACAGCCAGGTTAACTATCAATGAGTGTTTACGACAACGTAGGCGAGGAGTGCTTGTAAATATCACTATAGCTAGCAGCGACGTTGACTGTTACTATGACAACTGCTTGTGCTAGAAAAACCAACGCCATGAAATGCATTCTGGTAAATGTAGTCCTGCAATTCAGATGAAAAATTTGAATTAAAAATGACAAAGGCTGACAGTTATTACAAAAAGTGTAGTTGTATAATTATGCAATTCAATATAACTATACACCTGGGGCCGGTTGTACGTAGCCTGGATAGCGCTATCCACCCTATCCAGCGGATAAAATCTATAAAAAACCTATGAAGTGGATAACTTTTATCCGCGAATAGCGCTATCCAGGCTACGTACAACCGGCCCCTGGGGCCGGTTGTACCAAGGGTGCACGTGGATAAAGTTATCCGCGGATAAAAGTTATCCACTGCATAGGCTTTTTATAGATTTTATCCGCTGAATAAGGATTTATCCGGTGGATAGCGCTATTCATCCTTCGTACAACCGGCCCATGTACTTTAAAATAAATTGAGTTTTGCAAGTTCAATTCATCGAGACATTTTGTTGTCACAGAAATATATAATCATGTCAATTTAAACACGCATTAAAAAGGGTGAGAGGAAAAGAAAGGAAGTAAACATGAAATAAATACAGAATGATCGATGGAAGGAGGAAAGGAAGTATGGATGGAAGGGTGGACGGATTTAAGTAAGAAACAAAGGAAAAACGAAAAGAAGGAAAGAAAGAGGGAAGGAAGGAAGAATGGAAGAATGGAAGAAATTAAAAAAATTAAAAAAGGAAGGAGGGAACAGAAGGAGAAGAAAGAGAACAGAATGAAATAAAAAGCAAGACAAGGAAATACAAAAATAAATGTACGTATAAATGTGAAGGTAGGGAGTGCATAGTATTCTTACCTGTGTGTAACCTCTAAAGTGATGATGAACGTAAACAAGCAACCAAGCAGATCGTCAACTTATTTATACATTGAGTATTTTAATATTCATTGAAAAATATGTCTCGGAATCAACAGCATCTGTATTTCTACATCGAACATGACTGACCATTTAATTCAATGTATAGTGTATGAAATAATGAAGAAAAGCGAAAAACAAAATGATTAAGATTATATTAAACTAGACGCATAACTGCGTGAACTCGGAATTCTCTTTGATGCTCTAACTACGTTTAATCATAAGTCAGACAATTTATGAAAATAGACGCCTGCGTGAACGCGCACTTTCATTAGAAATTTGTTTATCTACTTATATCTCATATGAATAATTTGCACTATATTGAAGTTCATAATCAGTATTAAACACATTTAATCTTGTGGGTAGTTCTGATTTCATGAGAAATTACTGTCATGCTGATTGTGACAATCAGAACTGATCCTCAATATTCATTATCATTACAACATCATTTGATGAATTAATTTCATTTTTGTTATTATAAATTAAAGAACATAAACTCATTTCAACACATTGTTGTACTGTATTTTGTCCAAAGATAAAAGCAGTACCAGCTATATGGTGTCATTGTCTTGCTTGGATCAACATATAGTGTGCATAATATAGTTTACACTTACAGTAATTAATTCATTACATGTGACCGAGTCTTATAGAGAGACGACGGTCTATTAAAGAAAGGGACGATATACATGTACATGGCTTTACATTTGAACCTTCTTTGAGAAATAAATGCTTGCGCCCCAATCCCCTTGAACTTTGAAGAATAATGCTCGATTTTGACCTTGGCACAGTTAATATAATTATGTAACTTAGAAGACCTGGGTATATTTGAGCGTATTCTATGATAAACAAACAGTCTAAGCTTCCTACTTTTGGTGTTTAAACGACGTTATTAATCGTGTTGGTATTCTACTTGGCTCACGACTACCCGGGCACGACTATGATGACAGCGAAAATGTCTATAATTATAATAAACAAACCTTGAATAACGAGATCTGGTATTATTTGTAATCTTTATTGTGACTTCTGCTTATTCATTCATTTATTCATTCATTTATTCATTCATTTCTTAATTCATTTTTTAAGGTGTATGGATAGTTGAATAACTGAATAAATCGCAAAAATGTAATGTAAACGAGACAATTATAACAAAGCCAGAGTGAAATAGAAGTAAAAGTGAGTTTGATGTATTTATGTATTTTTGTAATTAATTATAATTTTTTTATTCTATTCATAATTTATTTATATTATTGAGAATATATTTAAGTCCGATTCCGGCTCAGGTCCGGGTCCGGATCCGCGTATTACCACATGCCGAAAGGCATTGTGCTGCTGTGTTGTCAAAACATTGTTTGCAGTGTTGAGGACTCAGTTCTTGTCTTTTCCTTAGTTAACGGGAATTTGTACTCGCAGAACTGAAAATGTTCAAAAGCTATCAGGATTATAAAATGTTTTTCGGGGTTGCACGATTGAAGTTAAGCTCCAGCGCAGCTTGAAAACAGACCGACACCAAGGGCTGCGCAGGACTGGGCTAGATTGAAGTGAGTCTCCTAACACAGCGGTCAAACGACTGCCCAAACGTGGCAAAATGTTCACAGCGGTAAATTTGCCATTGTAAACATTAGGAATTTCGGACTACAGTGTTTGAAGTCGATTTATAAAAAAATTCCCTGAATACTATCAGCTTGAAGTTTATAGAAATGGAATTAACCCAAGAGGAGGAGAGGACTTAACCGAGATGTCTTAACGAAGAGGAAAACCTTACCGGAGATGGAGAGGACTTCCCGGAGAGAACTTAACGGAGAGGATAACCTTACCGGAGATGGAGAGATGGAGAGGACTTCCCGGAGAGGACTTAACGGAGATGATAACCTTACCAAAGAGGGAGAGGTCTTAAAGGAGAGGACTAACCGGACTAGAGGGCGGGATTAGTGGGGAGTTTTCGGGGAGTTTCCGATGATTTTCCGAAGACTTTCCAGAGAGCATGGGTTGATCCAATGACCACCCCTCTCCCATCAATCAATTTTTCTGTTTTTTCGAATTCCAAACAAGTTTGATTCTTCCATCAACACCAATTTTCATTTATAGTTGATTTCCAAAAATTGTTGAATTTACTGTTGTATGCATCCAAAAAAGCTGTCAGAAAGAGAGATTTTTCGCAAATTGGATTTTGTCGACGGAAAGTAAAACAATTTAAAATCTATATCTAAAAAAAGAAAATCACACAAAGCCCAGAACTGCTAATGAGTCAATGCAACGATTCTCTTGTAACTGAGATTTATTGGATTCTCTGCATGCTACCTACAGAATCTCATACAATATGGCTGATTTATCGCAGCTGTCTTCTTAGATGACAATTCATTTCGAATGAAATGTTTCTTCCAAATTTGTTTAACCTTCCGCTTAAGCACATTTTGGTGATCCAAATTCAGCTTGAGTGATCTTCTTTTGTGTTTTAATTAATTCCTTTCCCACTAAATTCCAAAAGTCACGACAACGTTCTTGTAATTAGGTGTATATTAATATAGGGTCGGGGTCCTGGTTTTACTACATGCCGAAAAGCATGCATTGTGGTGCAGTGTTGTCAAACAATTGTTTGCGGTTCTAACGGGACTCAGTTCTGGACTTTTCCTTACTTAACGGAGGCCTGTTATTGGTCCAAATCTCGCCTAATCTCGCCAAGCCTCGCCTAATCCCGCAAGCAGAAAAATCCCAAAATGTCTAATCTCGCCTAATCTCGCCTGATCCCGCCTGATCCCGCCTGATCCCGCCTAACCTCGCAAATTGAAAATCCCAAAATGTCCTAATCTCGTTTTGAAAACGACCCCTAAAAGGTACGCACAGATGAAAATAACTGATAAAGTCTTGTCGATTTCTACACCAACAAAGCAACAAAACAGAGTAAAAATGACTCTTACAGGTACGAAATCATGTTACGTAACTGATTTTTGAATCCTAAAAGGACCCTAAACGTTACGCACAGGAAATATTTTTACCCTAAAAGGTACGCCGATCACCCCTACCACTTGGACAGAGGGATTACCCCCCCCTTTTTTTTTCAATGGCGCCTATCAGGACTATCAAGTTTTTCGGGGTTGCACGATTGAAGTTAGAACCCTACGCAGCTGGAAAAAAAGACACCAAGGGCTGCGCAGGACTGGGCTACATTGAATCGAGTCCGCCTTGAGTGATCCCAAAGGGGGGGGAGGGAGGTCAAATGAACAGCCTTAATTAAAAAAGAAGAAAAAGGAAAACTAACACATGTGACATTTAAAAAGAAATATTTATTGAGGATAACTGCATGTACAAATTACTTCGACGAAGGGCTAAAGCTCAACGTCAATAAAGTTAAGTTAACATTTTTTACGGTTTTATAAATTTCACTATATCACCTACAATTTAACAACATCAACACTATTATTTAATCAATAGGCTCACCATTAAGTAGACCTTCAACATTATTTAAATCACTCAGTTATATTTCTTAAATAATGAAACTACTGGTCTATAAAACAATGATCTCGATATTGATCAATACAGCAATTGTATTTTTTTTTATTCCATAGAACAGGAACTACAGGAACATTCATGGGAGTTGTATCTAAGTACATATAATATATAAATCTACATCAGGTTTTTGTTCTCGTTATCCTTTCCTCTTTCATGTTCAAATGTAAGTCTTCCTAGTTGCCTTACGTGAACCCCTACCACTTGGACCCTGCCTCAATTCCTCCTCTCGTTTCGATGGTTTGCAGGATTTTGACGACATCTCATCCTACGTAAGATCTCAGACCTGAACTCACGCATGCGTACTACGTAAACGATGAAATTGACGAAAGAGTTGCCATAATGAAGGCATTTAAGTGGGTCTAGAAAAGAATCAAAAATATCCTGTTTGTAATTTGGACAGTTTACATAATGTAAACAGAGACTCATATAGACTGATAACCCCATGAATGGAATCCATGCAACCAAACTGATAAGCGTGACAACAGCCAGCGTGACAGTAAGCTTCTTGTTACTTTGATGGATTGCATGATTGTGTGGTACATTCCTCTTAAAGGAGACTTTTATCCAGATAAGGCAATATGAAATTGCGACAATAGAAATTGGACTTGCAATTGCTATGATTGGGTAAATCAAATTAAAGATCTGTTCGGTCTGCGGGTCGGTAATAATGTATTGTGCCAAGTATAGGCACAGTGCAAACACGAGAGCAATAGCCCACGCTACACATATCCCAACACCATAAGCGACGGTACCCAAAGTGCGGTGTTTGAAGGGATAATATGTTGCATAAACTCGTTCAATGGCTACTATGGCTAGGCCAAACAAAGATGCCGTTGCGAAGAAGAGATCCTGTGTTCTATAAATGTAGAGAAATGTCTGGCTTATGGCCCCAACGATTAGTATGTAAGCATACATGGGTACAGATACCAAACCAACAAAGAGATCAGCAACAGCCAAGTTAACTATCAATGAGTATTTACGACAACGTAGGCGAGGAGTGCTTGTAAATATCACTATAGCAGCGACGTTGACTGTTACTATGACAACTGCTTGTGCTACAAAAACCAACGCCATGAAATGCATTCTGGTAAATGTAGTCCTACAATTCAGATGAAAAATTTGAATAAAAAATGATCAAGGCTGACAGCTATTACAAAATGTGTAGTTGTATAATTATGCAATTCAATATAACTATACACCTGGGGCCGGTTGTACCAAGGGTGCACGTGGATAAAGTTATCCGCGGATAAAAGTTATCCACTGCATAGGTTTTTTATAGATTTTATCCACTGGATAAGGATTTATCCGGTGGATAGCGCTATTCACCCTTCGTACAACCGGCCCATGTACTTTAAAATAAATTGAGTTTTGCAAGTTTAATTCATCGAGACATTTTGTTGTCACAGAAATATATAATCATGTCAATTTAAACACGCATTAAAAAGGGTGGGAGGAAAAGAAAGGAAGTAAACATGAAATAAATACAGAATGATCGATGGAAGGAGGAAAGGAAGTATGGATGGAAGGGTGGACGGATTTAAGTAAGAAACAAAGGAAAAACGAAAAGAAGGAAAGAAAGAGGGAAGGAAGGAAGAATGGAAGAATGGAAGAAATTAAAAAAATTAAAAAAGGAAGGAGGGAACAGAAGGAGAAGAAAGAGAACAGAATGAAATAAAAAGCAAGACAAGGAAATACAAAAATAAATGTACGTATAAATGTGAAGGTAGGGAGTGCATAGTATTCTTACCTGTGTATAACATCTAAAGTGATCATGAACGAAAGCAAGAAACCAAGCGGATGGTCAACTTATTTATACATTGAGTATTTTAATATTTATTGAAAATTATTTCTCGGAATCAACAGCATCTGTATTTCTACATGACTGACCATTTAATTAAATGTATGAGAGTGTGCGCATCACGGTGAAAAGAAATGTTTGTACATAATGATAGTATAATATACAAAGTGAATGTATGCAATAGACCTTTTCACTGTTTGAATCGAGCAACCCCAGACTCGATAGCGTGTAATATATTCTTCACAATTTGACTACAGCCCGTGGAATATTGAAGTGTTTCAATTAGCTCCAATTGATTAATAATGTGTACATTCCTTGAATTGCCCCGAACTAGTTAAATTGTAAAGATATATAAATAGGTTTCTATTTTAACTTTTTTATTATATTGTTTTCAAATACAAAATAAAAAAGAATACATAGCCTTGAAATATAACAAAGGTGGAATAACCAACAAAAAGGCAAAATATTTACAATATTTTTCTTTAGATAGTATTGTTTAGTATATGTGTTGCACACAATGCCGAAAGGCATTGTGCTGCTGTGTTGTCAAAACATTGTTTGCAGTGTTGAGGACTCAGTTCTTGTCTTTTCCTTAGTTAACGGGAATTTGTACTCGCAGAACTGAAAATGTTCAAAAGCTATCAGGATTATAAAATGTTTTTCGGGGTTGCACGATTGAAGTTAAGCTCCAGCGCAGCTTGAAAACAGACCGACACCAAGGGCTGCACTGGACTGGGCTAGATTGAAGTGAGTCTCCTAACACCCGTCAAACGACTGCCCAAACGTGGCAAAATGTTCACAGCGGTAAATTTGCCATTGTAAACATTAGGAATTTCGGACTACAGTGTTTGAAGTCGATTTATAAAAAAATTCCCTGAATACTATCAGCTTGAAGTTTATAGAAATGGAATTAACCCAAGAGGAGGAGAGGACTTAACCGAGATGTCTTAACGAAGAGGAAAACCTTACCGGAGATGGAGAGGACTTCCCGGAGAGAACTTAACGGAGAGGATAACCTTACCGAAGATGGAGAGATGGAGAGGACTTCCCGGAGAGGACTTAACGGAGATGATAACCTTACCAAAGAGGGAGAGGTCTTAAAGGAGAGGACTAACCGGACTAGAGGGCGGGATTAGTGGGGAGTTTTCGAGGAGTTTCCGATGATTTTCCGAAGACTTCCCAGAGAGCATGGGTTGATCCAATGACCACCCCTCTCCCATCAATCAATTTTTCCGTTTTTTCGAATTCCAAACAAGTTTGATTCTTCCATCAACACCAATTTTCATTTATAGTTGATTTCCAAAAATTGTTGAATTTACTGTTGTATTCATCCAAAAAAGCTGTCAGAAAGAGAGATTTTTCGCAAATTGGATTTTGTCGACGGAAAGTAAAACAATTTAAAATCTATATCTAAAAAAAGAAAATCACACAAAGCCCAGAACTGCTAATGAGTCAACGATTCTCTTGTAACTGAGATTTATTGGATTCTCTGCATGCTACCTACAGAATCTCATACAATATGGCTGATTTATCGCAGCTGTCTTCTTAGATGACAATTCATTTCGAATGAAATGTTTCTTCCAAATTTGTTTAACCTTCCGCTTAAGCACATTTTGGTGATCCAAATTCAGCTTGAGTGATCTTCTTTTGTGTTTTAATTAATTCCTTTCCCACTAAATTCCAAAAGTCACGACAACGTTCTTGTAATTAGGTGTATATTAATATAGGGTCGGGGTCCTGGTTTTACTACATGCCGAAAAGCATGCATTGTGGTGCATTGTTTGCGGTTCTAACGGGACTCAGTTCTGGACTTTTCCTTACTTAACGGAGGCCTGTTATTGGTCCAAATCTCGCCTAATCTCGCCTAGCCTCGCCTAATCCCGCAAGCAGAAAAATCCCAAAATGTCTAATCTCGCCTAATCTCGCCTGATCCCGCCTGATCCCGCCTGATCCCGCCTAACCTCGCAAATTGAAAATCCCAAAATGTCCTAATCTCGTTTTGAAAACGACCCCTAAAAGGTACGCACAGATGAAAATAACTGATAAAGTCTTGTCGATTTCTACACCAACAAAGCAACAAAACAGAGTAAAAATGACTCTTACAGGTACGAAATCATGTTACGTAACTGATTTTTGAATCCTAAAAGGACCCTAAACGTTACGCACAGGAAATATTTTTACCCTAAAAGGTACGCCGATCACCCCTACCACTTGGACAGAGGGATTACCCCCCCCCCTTTTTTTTTCAATGGCGCCTATCAGGACTATCAAGTTTTTCGGGGTTGCACGATTGAAGTTAGAACCCTACGCAGCTGGAAAAAAAGACACCAAGGGCTGCGCAGGACTGGGCTACATTGAGTCGAGTCCGCCTTGAGTGATCCCAAAGGGGGGGAGGGAGGTCAAATGAACAGCCTTAATTAAAAAAGAAGAAAAAGGAAAACTAACACATGTGACATTTAAAAAGAAATATTTATTGAGGATAACTGCATGTACAAATTACTTCGACGAAGGGCTAAAGCTCAACGTCAATAAAGTTAAGTTAACATTTTTTACGGATTTATAAATTTCACTATATCACCTACAATTTAACAACATCAACACTATTATTTAATCAATAGGCTCACCATTAAGTAGACCTTCAACATTATTTAAATCACTCAGTTATATTTCTTAAATAATGAAACTACTGGTCTATAAAACAATGATCTCGATATTGATCAATACAGCAATTGTATTTTTTTTTATTCCATAGAACAGGAACTACAGGAACATTCATGGGAGTTGTATCTAAGTACATATAATATATAAATCTACATCAGGTTTTTGTTCTCGTTATCCTTTCCTCTTTCATGTTCAAATTCCAAAGCTGTAAGTCTTCCTGGTTGCCTTACGTGAACCCCTACCACTTGGACCCTGCCTCAATTCCTCCTCTCGTTTCGATGGTTTGCAGGATTTTGACGACATCTCATCCTACGTAAGATCTCAGACCTGAACTCACGCATGCGTACTACGTAAACGATGAAAGTGAGGAAAGAGTTGCCATAACGAAGACATTTAAGTGGCTTTGCTAAAGAAACAATAATATCCCATTTGGCATTTGGACAGCTTACATAAAGTAAACAGACATTCAAATAGACCATTAATCCCATAAATGGAATCCATGCTATCAAACTGATAAGCGTGACAACAGCCAGCGTAACAGTAAGCTTCTTGTTACTTTGATGGATTGCGTGATTGTGTGGTACATTCCTCTTGAAGGAGAATTTTATCCAGATAATGCAATATGAAATTGCGACAATAGAAATTGGACTTGCAATTGCTATGATTGGGTAAATCAAATTAAAGATCTGTTCGGTCTGCGGGTCGGTAATAATGTATGGTGCCAAGTATAGGCACAGTGCAAACACGAGAGCAATAGCCCACGCTACACATATCCCAACACCATAGGCGACGGTACCCAAAGTGCGATGTCTGAAGGGATAATATGTTGCATAACCTCGTTCAATGGCTACTATGGCTAGGCCAAACAAAGATGCCGTTGCGAAGAAGGGATCCTGTGTTCTATAAATGTAGTCAAATGTCTGGTTTTTAGCAGAGTCCCCAACGATTTGTAGGTAAGCATACATGGGTACAGATACCAAACCAACAAAGAGATCAGCAACAGCCAGGTTAACTATCAATGAGTATTTACGACAACGTAGGCGAAGAGTGCTTGTAAATATCACTATAGCAACGCCGTTGACTGTTACTATGACAACTGCTTGTGCTACAAAAACCCACGCCATGAAATGCATTCTGGAAAATGTAGTCCTGCAATTAAGATAAAAATTTGAATAAAAATGACATATGGTATATATATTATACACTGACAGCTATGACAAAAAAATATATAGTTTAAATTAGTATTATGCACTTCAATATAACAATACACCTGTACTTAAAGATAAATTGAGTTTAGCAAGTTTAATTAATCAAGACATTTTATAGACATATCGTATCCATTTACACATATAGACATACATTCCATTTATTACTTTCCGAGTAACAAACACCAACTGCATTAAGATGGATATTTATTCTGATATCCCAAACAACGCAATCGGAATTTCAACAAATTTAGTCCACGGGATGTTTTTTTGGAAAGGATACAAGTCGGCAAAACTTTGTCAGTTTTCGTGCAAAACTTTTAATTTTTACTGCTGAGCACGCTAACGAAAAAATCTGAGATAGATTTTTTTTATTTTTTAGCTATCAAAAGTTTATCATATTTTCAAGTACGCCTCTAAATTTTATATCGATTGAAATATTTTGAGGCGGTCAAATAAAATTCGGAACGTTGGTATATTTGCCTTCGCTTTGCAGCGGCAGGTTTGTTTTTATTTCACCTTCTTCGAGTTATACATATTTGCATGCTTTTTTGCGAAACGCACGCTGACTAACCAAGCGTCATAATTCAATATTTCAAAGTTTACAGAAGGTATTAAAACTTCAATTTAGTAAACTTACTACAGAACCTGTTTCCTCTCTTCCACGTTTCATTCTTTTTATATTTTCTTTGTTAGCCAAACAAATATCTGCCCTTCGTTTGCGTGATTTGCTATTATTGACCATTTTCTGCTTGTTTTTATAACACAGGAACCATATCAAGCGAAGATTTATACATGTGCAAACATTAGTGAGCATAAACAGTAGTAATATTCTAGCTTTCCTTATAATCAAAGTTTTGCGAGGTGTGATTTAAAATATCGGCGTACTTGAAAATATGATAAACTTTTGATAGCTAAAAAAATAAAAAAAAGCAGTAAAAATAAGAAGTTTTGTACGAAAACTGACAAAGTTTTGCCGACTTGTATCCTTTCCAAAAAAACATCCCGTGGACTAAATTTGTTGAAATTCACAGAAAATTTAGAAATATGTCCTGTTAATACCTGGCTGGAAGGATTTAGATGTATCTTTTCAAAGTCCGTTGTTATCGGTAAATATTATAAAACGATGAATTTTTGCACTGAAAAAAATTGTCCCCTTTTTATTCAAAATCGGTGAGATAATTTGTTTTTAAACTTTGCCAGATTGTTGACCTAGATAACAGCTTTAAAGTAGGCTATGTCGTTTTAAAAGTTTAGGTCGATTTTTCCCAAAAATAGGCTACGTCATAGAAATTAGGCGGCGTTATCATTTGTCTGCTAAAATATTATCGATTTTATTAAAAATAACTTTTTAAAAAACTTTATTCTATATGTAGACAAATGTTAACAAATAATGTCAAAATACTCTCCGACGCGGGAACTACGGCCTTTCAAACGTCGCTGGGTGAACGCGAAAATTAATGACCCGAGCCTCCTTAAACAAAATAATGCTCTTAAACGGTTAAAATACATCCAAAATGACACCAAATACATTTAACAACAACAGATATGTTCAAGTTTATTTCAACAATAAATATGTATTTTTACTATTATTTTGTCTCGTATATTTACTGTAAAAATGAATTGTTTGGGCTGATTGTACAATACCGCACAAAATATTAATACCGCAAAAAATTTAACAAAAACGAAAAAACCTACAAATTAGTAAATGTATTTTGGAAATACCACAATACCGTAGTTAATCTTTCCTTTTAGCGAATATCGGAGCCCAAAACGACGAAAAACCTTGTACCGCAAATACGTAAGAAACCCCAATACCGTAGTCAAATTAGAAATTACCAAAATACCGTGCCTGGAACGACCAAACCGTATCACCGCAAGTCCCAATGATCCCAAAGCTCGTGAAAGACACACAGGGAAGTGATATACGTCAAATAATGTTGTTTTATCAATAAAAAAATACCACACAAAAATACTTTGCAGCAAGTCTTATAACAACAAATTGTGAAGCACGCAGTAGTAGGGTAAGGTGAAAATCAAATTCTTACAGGTTCTGGGTTCGAGAATGCCTACAGTTGTTCTAAACATATTTGGGAATTAGAAAGAGACAAAGGAAGGAAGGAAGGAAGGAAGGAAGGGACAACAGAATAGATTGTATAATTTAAGACAGAAAGAGTTCTTACCTGCAACAGTGTGTATTTCTACTGTTAACACCAGTGATCTTGAAATTTGAAAGTAAGCAAGCAAGCAAGCAAGCAAGTAAGCATGTAGATGGTCAACTTATACAGTGGATATTAAATAAGTCTTATGAAAACAGCATGCAACTGCTATCAAACATGACTGACCGTTTAATGAGACATACAGTTAATGAAATAATGATGAAAAGGAAATAAAAAGTTTACAACACTAACTTCAATGGAAAGAACAAGCGAGGAGTCAGGAATCCTGATCATCTTATTCAAAAGTCATAAGCCCGTTCGTCATGTTAAAAAACAAATTGCATATCCAAGCTGGTAGAGCCACAGGTAGCTTAATTACTCGAACTGATATGATGATTTTTAAAAGCAAATTGTTTTTATTCATTGAGCGCGAGGACGGGTTTCCTGTGGTACCTGTGATTGAGTGCGCAAGGATGGGGTTCCTGTGGTGATTAGCAATCGATTTTAAACAATTATTGGATGAGGTTTTTGAGATATCCAGAATAAACAAGGTCGACACTTGCCAAGACCTTGATTATTGGGATGTCACAAAAACAAATTCAATAATTGTATTATTATATATTGTTTACGAAAAAAATTATAAAAGAAATATTTTTGATACAAAAACTCAGCTATTAGCTTACAATATGCTTCAAATAATGTTTACATTGTCGCGATTTTAAAAGGAAACTCATTGCTTATAATGTCGAATATTGTGCCTCTTTAATTTACAATCCTGTTTAGGCTGGATGCTTTCTAGGTCCCATCGAGCAAGGCAAGAAGTGTCCTTTCTTTTCTCGACATAAAAAGACTTCAAAACATTGGCTAAATCTTCGTTTCGTTTAGCTTTTCAAAGTTTGTCTCTCCCATGTATTCCGCGTAGATTTCTATTGCAACATTTGTCGACCCTTCAGTATTGTCAGAGTTTTATCTTCCACTTATTGACTTTTTTCTTCCTCACTTAGCTTGAAGAAGCAAAGCGAGCAGCCATCTTTATCGGATGTATGCAAAGCTGTCATCATTGAACTTCGGTTTTCTACAAACTTCAGTGAAGTCACCCCAGTCGCTTTACAAACTTTAGCGAGGTCATCCTTGTCGCTCTACAAACTTTAGCGAGGTCATCCCTGTCGCTTTACAAACTTTAGCGAGGTCATCCCTGTCGCTCTACAAACTTTAGCGAGGTCGCCCCTGTCGCTTTACACACTTTAGCGGGGTCACCCCTGTCGCCTACAGCTCTAGCGAGGTCACCTCTGTCGCTCTACAAACTCTAATGAGGTCATTCCGGCCGCTTAAAGGTCACAACAGCAGTATGAACGAGTTTGCTCCTAAACACAGTATTAGCGAGGCCACCCCTGTCGCTACAATACTCCAAGAAAAACAAATTTTAGCGAGGTCACCCCGAAACATCGCATTGGTCCCCCACAAACTCTGAGTAAAATTACTACGAATTTAGCGAGGTCCCCCCAGTCGCTTCACTGGCCGAAACATTGTATTGGCGAGGCCACCCCCTGTCGCCACATACTCTAAGTACAAATACTATGAATTTAGCGAGGTCATCCCCGTCGTTTAACAGGCCGAACCATTGTATTGGCGAGGTCCCCCCTATCGCCACATACTCTAAGAAAAACACTTATGGATTTAGCGAGGTCGCCCCCGTCGCTTCACTGGCCGAAACATTGTATTGGCGAGGTCCCCCCTGTCGCCACATACTCTAAGAAAAACACTTATGGATTTAGCCAGGTCACCCCAGTCGCTTAACAAGCCGAAACATTGTATTGGCGAGGTCCCCCCTGTCGCCACATACTCCAAGAAAAAATACTATGAGTTTAGCGAGGTCATCCCCGTCGCTTAACTGGCTGAAATATTGATTGGCGAGGCCACCCCCTGTCGCCACATACTCTAAGCAAAATATAATGACTTTAGCGAGGTCACCCCAGTCGCTTAACTCGCCGAAATACAGTATTAGCAAAACAACTTGCATGGTCACCCCAGTACAACATAAACTAAATACGGTGAACAGAAAACTCCTATATTAGACTTCTATTAAGCTAGTGCCACCAGGTTCCACAATAATAACTAAATCACTACAACCCAAAAACCGAATAAATGCTAATACTAGGGCACAATAAGAAACTAATGACTAAAAGAAGACTAATGAGCTAAACAATGGCACGAAGACCTATAACGAAAACCTTACAAAAGAAATGAAAACCTGTATTTAGCCGAAGTGCATACCTATGCAAAATAAGACGGTGAACAGAAAACCAAACGCTAAACTTATGACGAGTTATAGCGGTACGAGTAATAGTAACTGGTTCTCTATGAAACTAGACAAAACACTATAAAAACACAAGGAACAAATAAATAAAAACCGAATAAAAAGCTAACGAAACCGTCTATTATAACATAGATAAGTTATAACGCGCGCTCTGATTGGCTTTTTAGCTATGAACAAAAAATGTATGGAGCACGCGAATGGAGCACGCTGATGTCAATTTTTTTCAAAAAATTTTTTCGATAGAACGCGCGTTCTGATTGAGCGCTAACCAGTTCAACGTCATTTTTGAGCGCGCGCTCAATCAACTGTAGGGTTTTTCGTTGTTTTGACTTTTCGCGCGCGCTTAGTAGTCAGTTTTGAGAAAAGGTACACAAAAAACAGTTTTTATCATGTAAATGTCCTAAAGAACTTACTGAATGAAGTTGTTCCAAACAAATTTCAGCCATTTGTTCTAGGTCACCAGTAACTTGATTGATTAAACTCGAAAATTTTACGAGAATATGTGATTTGATCAAATCAAAATAGACAGTTTTACATTATGATAACTTTTTGTCTATGTTATAAAAGAAATGGTTCATAAGTAGTTGTGCGTCCATCGTGTTATGGATGCACTTGGGAGGTTGCCTAAGCACTCAAGAAGCTAGAGTTGCACTCCGCTTCGCGTCGTGCAACTCATTACGCTTCTTTCGTGCTTAGCAACCTCCCGCGTGCATCCATAACACGATGGACGCACGCTACTTATGAACCATTTCTTTAATAACACCTAAAAACGGAGCGAAAGCAAATAAAAGAATAGTCTACACACATGAAAATATAGGGGAACACTACAAACATACCTATGCAAATAAAGAAAGAGAGCGGAAAACTAACTGGTAAACTGCAAGAACTAAGAAATAATGTCACCAATCCGACTAATATAGCAAAGGATAAGAAAAATCTAGCCCTAGAAGTTAAAATAAACGGCGAGAAACACCAAGCAAACCACACGTGGTTCTAGACACCGCGGGGAGCCGGCTAGTAAAGGAAATGCATTAAAAAAAAAAAATATCTCTTCGTCATGAATGAACATGAATGAAAGTGTTTCAATTAAATAATAATGTGTCCTCTCCTCCTCTCCTCCTCTCCTCCTCTCCTCCTCTGGAGGTTAATTTCATCCCTTTAATGCTACTCGCATGTTTGGTCGTTTGACCGCTGTGTTGAGTCTGCCTTGAATGATCCCAGGGGTGGGGTGGGTGGAATTCAAACGAACAGCCTTATGGTGGCTCGACTGAGTATTTTTGAGGGGCCACAGTCGCTGTTTGATCGCAAAGTACGTCGCGCGTAGAAAAATAATTTCAAATTAATTTCCATAGCGAGTTCAGGCATAGACTGAAGTTTGTTCTGATGTTTCAAATATTGCAATCGGAACTAGCAATAATTTTTTATGATAGAAAAGTAGTTTTGACAAATACGACAATTTTAGGCGAAATAGAGTTTTCTATAAAACCGCATTGGTTGTTTCACAAACTTCAGATCAAGGTCTTCGTTGTTGCTGAAAATAAAAGATTTATATGGAGGCATTTTTGAATAAAACGCTTTTAAACATTTACACAACAAATAAATTAAATTAATCAAGCATCCATTTCACTCGATCAAAAACATCACTATAAAAGCTCAGAAAAAGTTGCTTTTGATCTCATTTGGTCAACAAATGTCTTAGTTATACGTCTGGCGAACATGAACGAAATCACTTCAGGTTATTAGGACATACATGATTTTTCGTTTGGTGAGATATAACTGCGCTTTTTCTTCTTTTGTCTAATATTGCACACATTTTTACAAAATATTTCAAAACTTAAAGTTTGATAAATTTTTTTCTTACCGCAGCATTGGCTTTTTGAAATAGTTACTCATCGAGCCCTGTAGTTTTATGACCATTGATAGATTGGAAGATATCGAAAATAATTTTCAAAATAGGTAAACTTTTCGACCGCTTACTCAAGGCTCGCATTGTTTTGGTTGTCCGAGTTCGCTATTGTCTATATTTTTTACTCAAGTTGTGAATTCCGATATGCATTGTCACCTCACAAACAACACTTGACTACCGTTCGTTAGCCGAGCAGCTCCGAATGTGATCGTTTGAATATTATATTATAATGACTTATAATGACTGAAAATTATATTATAAAGGACGGTTACGATGGGTGCTTGTAACGCAATTCCAGCTGACATGCAGTACTTCGAATAACATGCCTCTAACTAAACTTGATAAAAAGCGAAAAATCACTGAGCAAAGATTCGAAGTACAGCATATCAGCTGGAATTGCGTTACCGTCCTTTGTCATTACACTCGGAGCTGCTCGGCTATAAACGAACGGTAGTCAAGTGTTGTTTGTGAGGTGACAATGCAATTAAAGGAGAAAAAAAGGAAAATAACCCATGCGACATTTAGAGGAATATTAATTGAGGATACGTACCTACATCGTATATAACTTGTTTACAGTATGGTCCTCCTACTAATGTACAATCACCAACATTTCCACAATTATTTAATCAAAAGGCTCACCATTAAGTAGTCCTGCAACATTATTTAAAAAACTTAAATCTCTTAAATCATAAAATATATTCATTGCTGGCCTATAAAACAATGTGCTCGATATCAATCAATACAGCGATTGTCTTTTGTTCTCTTGTATTACATAGAACAGGGAATACAGGAACATTCATTGGAGTTGTAACTAAGTACATGTAATATATAAATCTACATCAGGTTTGTGTTCTCGTTATCCTTTCCTCTTTCATGTTCAAATTCCAAAGCTGTAAGTCTTCCTGGTTGCCTTCTGTGAACCCCCACCACTTGGACCCTGAATCAATTCCTCCTCTCGTTTTGATGGTTTGCAGGATTTTGACGACATCTCATCCTACGTAAGATCTCAGCCCTGAACTCACGCATGCGTACTACGTAAACGATGAAATTGACGAAAGAGTTGCCATAATGAAGGCATTTAAGAGGCTTTGCTATATAAGAATCAATAATACCCCGTTTGTAATTTGGACAGTTTACATAATGTAAACAGAGATTCATATAGACTGATAACCCCATGAATGGAATCCATGCAACCAAACTGATAAGCGTGACAACAGCCAGCGTGACAGTAAGCTTCTTGTTACTTTGATGGATTGCATGATTGTGTGGTACATTCCTCTTGAAGGAGACTTTTATCCAGATAAGACAATATGAAATTGCGACAATAGAAATTGGACTTGCAATTGCTATGATTGGGTAAATCAAGTGAATCATATTTGCGATCTGCCGGTCGTTAATTATGTTTTTTGCCAAGTATCCGCACAGTGCAAACACGAGAGCAAATGCCCACGCTACACATATCCCAACACCATAAGCGACGGTACCCAAAGTGCGGTGTTTGAAGGGATAATATGTTGCATAAACTCGTTCAATGGCTACTATGGCCAGGCCAAACAAAGATGCCGTTGCGAAGAAGGGATCCTGTGTTCTATAAATGTAGTCAAATGTCTGGCTTTTAGCAGAGTCCCCAACGATTAGTATGTAAGCATACATGGGTACAGATACCAAGCCAACAAAAAGATCCGCGACAGCCAAGTTATCTATCAATGAGTATTTACGACAACGTAGGCGAGGAGTGCTTGTAAATATCACTATAGCAACGACGTTGACTGTTACTATGACAACTGCTTGTGCTACAAAAACCCACGCCATGAAATGCATTCTGGAAAATGTAGTCCTGCAATTAAGATAAAAATTTGAATAAAAATGACATATGGTATATATTATACACTGACAGCTATGACAAAAAAAACTATAGTTGCAATTAATTATGCAATTCAATATAACTATACACCTGTACTTAAAGATAAATTGAATTTTGCAAGTTTAATTAATCGAGACATTTATAGACATATCGTATCCATTTACACACATACAAACATATATTCCATTTATTACTTTCCGAGTAACAAACACCAACTGCATTAAGATGGATATTTATTCTGATTTCCCTAAAAACGCAATCGTCAATTCACGCTCGTCAAGTTTGTAGTTCTAAGTTTACGTTTTGCATGTCCCCTCTATTAACTATGATGTGATAGAGAGGAACAATGTAGGGGTATAGTGAAAACAGCAATATCCACAGGCACCCCAAACAATTATCCATTTTTACAGTAACTATATAAAACAAAATAACAGTAAAAATACGTATTTATTGTTGAAATAAATTAAATTTGAACATAACCCGAGTCCTGTGTTGTTGTTAAATGTATTTGGTGTCATTTTGGATGGTTATTAACCATGTTATAGCATTTCTTTTTAATGTTTGTCCACCTGTATTGAAACAAAATAATGCTCTAAAACGGTTAAAATACATCCAAAATGACACCAAATACATTTAACAACAACAAATATGTTCAAATTTATTTCAACAATAAATATGTATTTTGACTATTATTTTGTCTCATATATTTACCGACTGTAAAAATGAATTGTTTGGCCGGGCTGCTTGTGCAATACCGCACAAAATATTAATACCGCAAAAAAATTTAACAAAAACGAGAAAACCTACAAATTAGTAAATGTATTTTGGAAATATGTAAGTCAAATAATTTTGTTTTATCAATATAAAAATACCACACAAAAATACTTTGCAGCAAGTCTTATAACAACAAATTGTGAAGCACGCAGTAGTAGGGTAAGGTGAAAATCAAATTCTTACAGGTTCTGGGTTCGAGAATACCTACAGTTGTTCTCAACATATTTGGGAATTAGAAAGAGACAAAGGAAGGAAGGAAGGAAGGAAGGAAGGGACAACAGAATAGATTGTATAATTTAAAACAGAAAGAGCACAAAGTGAAATAAAAAGCAAAAGAGCGGAATAGAAAATAATCAGAAATGTAAGGAATCTAGATGTTTATAACTTGAAAATAAGTGTTCTTACCTGCAACAGTTTGTATTTCTACTGTTAACTACCAGTGATCTTGAAAGTAAGCAAGCAAGCAAGTAAGCATGTAGATGGTCAACTTATACAGTGGCTATTAAATAAGTCTTATGAAAACAGCATGCAACTGCTATCAAACATGACTTACCGTTTAATGAGACATTCAGTTAATGAAATAATGATGAAAAGGAAATAAAAAGTTTACAACACTAACTTTAATGGAATAAAACAAGCAAGGAGTCAGGAATCCTGATCATCTTATTCAAAAGTCATAAGCCCGCTCGTCATGTTAAAAAACAAATTGCATATCCAAGCTGGTAGAGCCACAGGTAGCTTAATTACTCTAACTGACATGATGATTTTTAAAAGCAAATTGTTTTTATTCATTGAGCGCGAGGACGGGTTTCCTGTGGTACCTGTGATTGAGTGCGCAAGGATGGGGTTCCTGTGGTGATTAGCAATCGATTTTAAAGGCCCAGTATCGACCGGGATGCTTTGCGTGCCTCGACCTAATTTCGTGTATCACGAAATTATCAAAGTTCATAATGCCTTCTCAATCCAAATAATCCTAAGTAATCCTGCTAGTATCTCAAAACATTTCACTGTATTTAAGTTCTCTATGTATTTTACAACATCTGTGCCGCAATATTTTGTATATTTTCCGTAAATAGATGTATAACAAGCTTTGATGTTTGAGTAGATTACAATCAACTCGGCCGCTTCGCAGGCATCTCATTCCGATCCACGGACTAGCAGTTAAAATATGCCATAGAGCTGCTCAGACGAGACGATAATATACTATGGACATTAAAAATACTTATTAACTTTATATTTGGAGCTCAACTTTCTTAAACATATTTTTACTACAACGATTCTTAATAATAACAAAGCGGACAAATCGAGTTGATCAATATCGTTACTTTGATAATACTGACAACAGAAATACACATAACATACCATGCCCAATCCTTTATTATATTCACCGCATACTATTACACGATAGTTTTCTTCTCAGGGATGCATTTAAGGATATTCAGAAACACTCAAAAGCTCAAAGGTTCGTCGAAAGAGTTCGCTACTTTCATGTATGTTGATATGTGATATTTTTCGCATCTCCGTACGGCCATGGACTTTGAACTCACACGGTTTTTGGCCAATTAGAGAGCGCCATTTAACAATAACGCTATTTCAAAACAAAAACAAACGGCCGCAAAGCATCCCGGTCGATACTGGGCCTTTAAGAGGCTGTCTCGCTAAAAACCACCCACTCGTTTTTGCTTCAAAAATGGATTTGCCTGAAACTCTGTCGACTGAAAGGGTTTACTAAGACTAAAACAAGAATGCATTTAGTTTGGTAAGAAATGATTTCGTTGTTGAGCTAGAAGCCGTTAAACATTTTTGCCCGTCGGGTGCATTCGCGACACTTTGAAAACTGAAAATAAGCCATTTTTTTCGTAGCGCCGTATAATACTTGATTCGCAGCATAAACCAATAAATTTTATATCAAAGTCTTTTTAAATCACTCGTCTTTACAGCTAAGGGGTTTATGTGTGTCTAAATTTATTTTTAATCGAGTAATCAAGATTATAATGACCCCTATTTATCGCTTATTCAAATAGACTCAAAATGGCCTTATTTCAATGTCTGATTTCTAAATTTCGGGACTTAGTTAAAAGTTTCAACCAATGCAGGTCAAAAGTATGGTATTTCATTTGCACAAATTGTGAAAATCAGATGTACGATTTTTGATTTTCCAAAGTTATGACCGTTTGAAGTAGCACATGTTCGACTAATTGCGATTTTCTGTCTATTGTATAAGACCACTATGGTCGAGCGTTTTTATCGCAAATACAACTTACATGCTCCAAAAGTAACGCTTATTTCCAATGTAAAGACATTTGGCAGTGCCTTAGACTGCTGAATGCTACCAGTAATCCAGCAAGTAGGTCTGTAGATAGTTAAGTCGAGTTGATTGTTTGCGAGTTAGATTCGATCTCACAGGTGTTTCTACTTTTAACGCTGAATTATACTGTTCAAACATCGTTCTAGAATCACTTTCCTCGAGAATCGGTTCAAAGTATTTCAAAGCTTCTTATTTTGGAAGAGATATCTGACTGGTTTTTGTTTTTAGAGCAAAATGGCATGCCATATCAATCGAGCATGATTAGTCGAGTGCATTGTTGTTGCTTTCGTAGAGGTTCGCATATGTGTGAAACCGCTAGGTATTTCGCTCGCGCACGGTTACTAGTAACAGTTTCAAGTTGTGATCACAAATAAATTAAATTAAATGTTCTTGGTTTTTTTTTTGCATTGAAGCTTTCCATCCTAGCTGGAATTGACATTGTACATGTACGTGGCTTAAAAACAACTTGTCTAGACTTTTTTGCTACAAAAAGAACAAGTCAGGCCATCCTCATATTTAATTTTGTTTCCCATCGCCCGCCAGCCCGACACTCTGCGACATCAAATATTCAAGTGGGTGGGAAACAACATGTTAGGCCCAACATTACCAAAATAAAATTAAAAAACGGACAAAAAAACAATTTCCTCTCCCTTTTTTTCTTTATTGGAATTGTCATCTCATCAGCGCGTGGCAAAACAGTGATGAATTGCAACAAGTATATTGTCAATATACTGACCGCTGATTTCATTCATTCATTTATTCATTCCACTCACTCAAATTCAATTCCGTCATCTTTTTTTCAAGGTAAATTACAAAAAAAAGTGTTTGCATAACAGACATTCATGTTAATCATACTCCTATCGGTACACGCTGCTCCAACTGACTAAAAGACATATCTAATGGAAAGCCCGGGGGGGGGGGGAGAAGGAGGGGGAGCGGGGGGGGGGGGGGGGAGCGGGGTTGGGTACTCCCTTTGTCCAAGTGGTAGGGGTGATCGGGGTACCTTTTAGGGTTGTAAATATTTTTTGTGCGTACCTTTTAGGGTTCTGGCTTAAAAGCAGCTAGTTTGTACTAAACCCAGGGGATGTACTCGGGGGGAAACATGACATTACACCCAAAATAATACATGGCATGCAATGCAATATTTCTTTACGGAACTCACGCCTTGCTGAAAACAAATTTTAAACGAATAATTTTCTGATACACGGATCGAAACAAAAATTGAATTCGGAGTTGTGGGCACCCCAAAAAATTCGGGTTTCATTTTAAGACCTAAAAAAATACTTGGCAGGTCTCTTGACCCAAAAAAATACTTCAGACCTCCCCGTCATATTACCCCAAGTACATCCCCTGGGGTACTACGCTTTCTTTGTCTTTAAAACTATGTGAAACTTGTACTAATTGTTGTCAGCGATAATAAGCACTTAATGACTGGTCCCGAGGGAAACAGTTAGTTTTGTTTCCCGAGAATCTCAATGTTTCCCGAGGCTCCGGCCGAGGGAAACATTGAGATTCTCGGGAAACAAAACTAACTGATTTCCCGAGGGATCAGTCATTAAGTGTTTTATTATATACCCTATTCAAACGAAGAAACATTTTCTCTCCATTTTGAATTTATTTTTATTTACGTGGATTTATTCCCCTCTCACGAGGGGAATAGATCGATTTATTTCCCTCCACGTGACGTACTCTCGACCAATAAGAAAACGAGTTTGAATAGGATATATAATAAAACTATTTAGCGGTTTCACACATATGCGAACCTCTACGAAAGCAACAACAATGTACTCGACTAATCATGCTCGATTGATAAGGCAAGACATTTTGCTCTAAAAACAAAAACCAGTCAGATTCTCTTCCAAAATAAGAAGCTTTGAAATACCTTGAACAGATTCTCGAGGAAAGTGATTCTAGAACGATGTTTGAACAGTATAATTCAGCGTTAAAAGTAGAAACACCTGTGATATCGAATCTAACTCGCAAACTGAAGCAACTCGACCTAACTATCTACAGACCTACTTGCTGGATTACTGGTAGCATTCAGCAGTCTAAGGCACTGGCAAATGTCTTTACAATGGAAATAAGCGTTACTTTTGGAGCATATAAGTTGTATTTTTGATAAAAACGCTCGAGCATAGTGGTCTTATACAATAGACAGAAAATCGCAATTAGTCGAACATGTGCTACTTCAAACGGTCATAACTTTGGAAAATCAAAAATCGTACATCTGATTTTCACAATTTGTGCAAATGAAATACCATACTTTTGGCCTGCATTGGTTGAAACTTTTAACTAAGTCCCAAAATTTAGAAATCAGACATTGAAATAAGGCCATTTTGAGTCTATTTGAATAAGCGATAAATAGGGGTCATTATAATCTTGATAACTCCTTTAAAAATAAATTTAGACACACATTAACCCCTTAGCTGTAAAGACGAGTGATTTAAAAAGACTTTGATATAAAATTTATTGGTTTATGCTGCGAATCAAGTATTATACGGCGCTACGAAAAATGGCTTATTTTCAGTTTTCAAAACGTTGCGACTGCACCCGACGGGCAAAAATGTTTAACGGCTTCTAGCTCAACAACGAAATCATTTCTTACCAAACTAAATGCATTCTTGTTTTAGTCTTAGTAAACCCTTTTAGTCAACAGAGTTTCAGGCAAATCCATTTTTGAAGCAAAAACGAGTGGGTGGTTTTTAGCGAGACAGCCTCTTAAACAATTATTGGATGAGGTTTTTGTGATATCCAGAATAATCAAGGCCGACAGACCTTGATTATTGGGATGTCACAAAAAAACAAATTCAATAATTGTGTTATTATATATTGTTTACGAAAAAAATTATAAAAGAAATATTTTTGATACAAAAACTCAGCTATTAGCTTACAATATGCTTCAAATAATGTTTACATTGTCGCGATTTTAAAAGGAAACTCATTGCTTATAATGTCGAATATTGTGTCTTTTTACAATCCTGTTTAGGCTGGATGCTTTCTAGGTCCCATCGAGCAAGGCAAGAAGTGTCGTTTCTTTTCTCGATATAAAAAGACTTCAAAACATTGCCTAAATCTTCGTTTTGTTTAGCTTTTCAAAGTTTGTCTCTCCCATGTATTCCGCGTAGATTTCTATTGCAACCTTTGTAGACCCTTTAGAATTGTCAGAGTCTTTATCTTCCACTTATTGACTTTGTTCTTCCTCAGTTGTAAGAAGCAAAGCGAGCAGCCATCTTTATTGGATGTATGCAAAACTGTCATCATTGAACTTCGGTTTTGGTGCCTTTGGCCAACAATGCATTGCGAGCACAACCTACAGATTAGTGAATTGGCTTGCTAATTATTTTTCACTAATCAGGAGGTTGTCTGATTTGAAAATAGAATACCGGCTCTAAGCCAATCAGTTTCTAGATAGCGAGTACAATGTATAACTGATATCGAAAACTCCTACGTTTTCGAAGAGAGTAAAACATTGATTTCTGTCGTGTGTGCAAAAGTTGCATGCGATTCCGCACGACAAACCAATCACCACAGGAAACCCACAGCGCGCGCAAAAAATAACAAGACTTTTCTAATATGATTTTTTTTTTAAATTCCTTAGATCGACTAGTTGGGCTGCCTGTGGTATAGCGCAATTAAGAAAAAAATAGTTTTCATCCCACTTAGTTCGGGGTTTTACTCGCAGAACTGAAAATGATCAGTGGCTATCTGAGGACTATCCAGATCTACGGGGTTGCATGATTGAAGTTAAGGTGGCTGACTACTATACAAAAACTAGAAAACTGCGTATAATTTCGCGCACATATGACATCGCGTCACGGTAGTGATAAAGGGAGTCCAAACATTCATTTTTGTGCCGTATATTTTAAATCGCTAGACAACTAAATAGTCATTTCTATTATTGTGATTTAGAGATGACGTCATTTGAAAATGATCGGTTTCACCCTGGTGGTCGAACTAGCGATTCTTACACTTCCCTTTTACGAAAAACTGCAAAATAGTACTCAAAACGTATCCATTTATGAAATAAAACAAAAACATAAGCATTATATAAAAGGCATTTTCTGTCGAAAAGACAATTTTTGAGCACGTTATTGAAAAAAAAATGGATATGAAACTTGGAATATGTCAAAAAGATTTGCAAGGGGGGGGGGGGGGAGGGGAATAATTTAAACAAGACAACGAACACTCGAAGGTATACATAGCGACATTAGCTACTCCTTACAGAAAATTGTCATTGAAAAATTAATCGCAATTAATCCTTCTTGTATTAGTGTGAACTACTAAGAAGAGTAATTAACCAAGATAAACCTATTTTATGGGACGTTTTTTTGAAAAACAAATACTTATGACAAACTTTCCCTAAACATCGCACGAGTGGTGCGCGAAAAGATGCCGCAAGTCTTTGGATTGGATAAAATATGTCCAATCAGAAATTACGTTTCTCGTTACCAGGAATGGCAGAGTAGCCCAAATGGTGGGAAAAGCTGATTTTAGGTTCGTTTTTCTCTGTAAATTAAATTGTTCCCGAGACACTATGAATTTTATATTGATACTCAGGAAGAACAGGTAAAAATCGTTCTATTGACAAACTTTAAGAAAGTTGACATTTCTACAACTATAAACAAAAAGTACTGTGTCAGCTAATATAAATGTTCGTTTATGCTCGATTTTTTGTTTTTTGAGCATACATATTACTTATTTTTTCACCTCAATCATAAATCCCAGAGGATGAGGTTTCCTGGAGTTAATTCAAAACATTAAAAAGTCTTAAAAAAAGAAAAGAAAAAAAACACATAAGACATTTAAAAATAATATTTATTTATTAAGGATACCTACTTCACATGGTGGTTTACAGAAGGTTCTCCTACTAATTTACAATTTAGCAACATTAACAAAAGAACAACTAAAAGGAATCCTTCACGGGCCTAAATTCCTCCTCCCGTTTTGATGGTTTGCAGGATTTTGACGACATCTCATCCTACGAACGATCTCAGCCCTGAACTCACGCATGCGTACTACGTAGACGATGAAATTGACGAAAGAGTTGCCATAATGAAGGCATTTAAGTGAGTCTCCTGAAACCTGCTCAGCAAAAACCTGTTTGTAATTTGGGCAGTTTATATAATGTAAACAAAGATTCATATAGACCATAAATCCCATAAATGGAATCCATGCAATTAAACTGATAAGCGTGACAACAACCAGCGTGACAGTAAGCTTCTTGTTACTTTGATGGATTGCATGATTGTGTGGTACATTCCTCTTGAAGGAGACTTTTATCCAGATAAGGCAATATGAAATTGTGACAATAGAAATTGGACTTGCAATTGCTATGATTGGGAAAATCAAGTAAATCATATTTGTGATCTGCCGGTCGTTAATTTGTTGTGCCAAGTATAGGCACAGAGCAAACACGAGAGCAATAACCCACGCTACACATATCCCAACACCATAAGCGACGGTACCCAAAGTGCGGTGTTTGAAGGGATAATATGTTGCATAAACTCGTTCAATGGCTACTATGGCTAGGCCAAACAAAGATGCCGTTGCAAAGAAGAGATCCTGTGAATTATAAATGTGGAGAAATGTCTGGCTTATGCCCCCAACGATTAGTATGTAAGCATACATGGGTACAGATACCAAGCCAACAAAGAGATCAGCAACAGCCAGGCTAACTATCAATGAGTATTTACGACAACATAGGCGAGGAGTGCTTGTAAATATCACTATAGCAACGACGTTGACTGTTACTATGACAACTGCTTGTGCTAGAAAAACCCACGCCATGAAATGCATTCTGGAAAATGTAGTCCTGCAATTAAAATAAAAATTTGAATAAAAATGACATATGGTATATATTATACACTGACAGCTATGACAAAAAAACTATAGTTTAAATTAGTATTATGCAATTCAATATAACTATACACCTGTGACTTAAAGATAAATTGAGTTTAGCAAGTTTAATTAATCGAGACATTTTATAGACATATCGTATCCATTTACACACATACAAACATACATTCCATTTATTACTTTCCGAGTAACAAACACCAACTGCATTCAAATTGATATTTATTCTGATATCCCAAACAACGCAATCGGAATTTCAACAAATTTAGTCCACGGGATGTTTTTTGGAAAGGATACAAGTCGGCAAAACTTTGTCAGTTTTCGTGCAAAACTTCTAATTTTTACTGCTGAGCACGCTAACGAAAAAATCTGAGATAGATTTTTTTTTATTTTTTAGCTATCAAATAAAGTTTATCATATTTTCAAGTACGCCTCTAAATTTTATATCGATTGAAATATTTTGAGGCGGTCAAATAAAATTCGGAACGTGGGTATATTTGCCTTCGCTTTGCAGCGGCTGGTTTGTTTTTATTTCACCTTCTTCGAGTTATACATATTTGCATGCTTTTTTGCGAAACGCACGCTGACTAACCAAGCGTGATAATTCAATATTTCAAAGTTTACAGAAGGTATTAAAACTTCAATTTAGTAAACTTACCACAGAACCTGTTTCCTCTCTTCCACGTTTCATTCTTTTTATATTTTCTTTGTTAGACAAACAAATATCTGCCCTTCTTTTGCGTGATTTGCCATTATTGACCATTTTCTGCTTGTTTTTATAACAAAGGAACCATATCAAGCGAAGATTTATACACGTGCAAACAGTAGTGAGCATAAACAGTAGTAATATTCTAGCTTTCCTTATAATCAAAGTTTTGCGAGGTGTGATTTAAATTATCGGCGTACTTGAAAATATGATAAACTTTTGATAGCTAAAAAAATAAAAAAAATATATCTCAGATTTTTTCGTTAGCGTGCTCAGCAGTAAAAATTAGAAGTTTTGTACGAAAACTGACAAAGTTTTGCCGACTTGCATCCTTTCCAAAAAAACATCCCGTGGACTAAATTTGTTGAAATTGACAGAAAATGTAGAAATATGTCCTGTTAGTATCTGGCTGGAAGGATTTAGATGTATCTTTTCGAAGTCCGTTGTTATCGGTAAATATTATAAAACGATGAATTTTTGCACTGAAAAAAATTGTCCCCTTTTTATTCAAAATCGGTGAGATAATTTGTTTTTAAACTTTGCCAGATTGTTGACCTAGATAACAGCTTTAAAGTAGGCTATGTCGTTTTAAAAGTTTAGGTCGATTTTTCCCAAAAATAGGCTACGTCATAGAAATTAGGCGGCTTTATCATTTGTCTGCTAAAATATTATCGATTTTATTAAAAATAACTTTTTTAAAAACTTTATTCTATATGTAGACAAATGTTAACAAATAATGTCAAAATACTCTCCGACGCGGGAACTACGGCCTTTCAAACGTCTCTGGGTGAACGCGAAAATTAATGACCCGAGCCTCCTTAAACAAAATAATGCTCTAAAACGGTTAAAATACATCCAAAATGACAAATACATTTAACAACAACAACTATGTTCAAATTTGTTTCAACAATAAATATGTATTTTTACTATTATTTTGTCTCGTATATTTACTGTAAAAATGAATTGTTTGGGCTGATTGTACAATACCGCACAAAATATTAATACCGCAAAAAATTTAACAAAAACGAAAAAACCTACAAATTAGTAAATGTATTTTGGAAATACCACAATACCGTAGTTAATCTTTCCTTTTAGCGAATATCGGAGCCCAAAACGACGAAAAACCTTGTACCGCAAATACGTAAGAAACCCCAATACCGTAGTCAAATTAGAAATTACCAAAATACCGTGCCTGGAACGACCAAACCGTATCACCGCAAGTCCCAATGATCCCAAAGCTCGTGAAAGACACACAGGGAAGTGATATACGTCAAATAATGTTGTTTTATCAATATAAAAATACCACACAAAAATACTTTGCAGCAAGTCTTATAACAACAAATTGTGAAGCACGCAGTAGTAGGGTAAGGTGAAAATCAAATTCTTACAGGTTCTGGGTTCGAGAATACCTACAGTTGTTCTCAACATATTTGGGAATTAGAAAGCGACAAAGGAAGGAAGGAAGAAGGAAGGAAGGATTAGGAAGGAAGGAAGGAAGGAAGGAAGGAAGGAAGGAAGGAAGGAAGGAAGGAAGGAAGGAAGGAAGGAAGGAAGGAAGGAAGGAAGGAAGGAAGGGACAACAGAATAGATTGTATAATTTAAGACAGAAAGAGCACAAAGTGAAATAAAAAGCAAAAGAGCGGAATAGAAAATAATCAGAAATGTAAGGAATCTAGATGTTTATAACTAGAAAATAAGTGTTCTTACCTGCAACAGTGTGTATTTCTACTGTTAACTACCAGTGATCTTGAAAGTAAGCAAGTAAGAAAGCAAGCAAGTAAGCATGTAGATGGTCAACTTATACAGTGGATATTAAATAAGTCTTATGAAAACAGCATGCAACTGCTATCAAACATGACTGACCGTTTAATAAGACATACAGTTAATGAAATAATGATGAAAAGGAAATAAAAAGTTTACAACACTAACTTTAATGGAATAAAACAAGCGAGGAGTCAGGAATCCTGATCATCTTATTCAAAAGTCATAAGCCCGCTCGTCATGTTAAAAAACAAATTGCATATCCAAGCTGGTAGAGCCACAGGTAGCTTAATTACTCTAACTGACATGATGATTTTTAAAAGCAAATTGTTTTTATTCAATGAGCGCGAGGACGGGTTTCCTGTGGTACCTGTGATTGAGTGCGCAAGGATGGGGTTCCTGTGGTGATTAGCAATCGATTTTAAACAATTATTGGATGAGGTTTTTGTGATATCCAGAATAATCAAGGTCGACACTTGCCAAGACCTTGATTATTGGGATGTCACAAAAAACAAATTCAATAATTGTATTATTATATATTGTTTACGAAAAAAATTATAAAAGAAATATTTTTGATACAAAAACTCAGCTATTAGCTTACAATATGCTTCAAATAATGTTTACATTGTCGCGATTTTAAAAGGAAACTCATTGCTTATAATGTCGAATATTGTGCCTCTTTACAATCCTGTTTAGGCTGGATGCTTTCTAGGTCCCATCGAGCAAGGCAAGAAGTGTCGTTTCTTTTCTCGACATAAAAGGACTTCAGGCAAAACATTGCCTAAATCTTCGTTTCGTTTAGCTTTTCAAGGTTTGTCTCTCCCATGTATTCCGCGTAGATTTCTCTTGCAACCTTTGTAGACCCTTTAGAATTGTCAAAGTCTTTATCTTCCACTTATTGACTTTTTTCTTCTTCAGTTATAAGAAGCAAAGCGAGCAGCCATCTTTATCGGATGTATGCAAAACTGTCATCATTGAACTTCGGTTTTGGTGCCTTTGGCCAACAATGCATTGCGAGCACAACCTACAGATTAGTGAATTGGCTTGCTAATTATTTTTCACTAATCAGGAGGTTGTCTGATTTGAAAATAGAATACCGGCTCTAAGCCAATCAGTTTCTAGATAGCGAGTACAATGTATAACTGATATCGAAAACTCCTACGTTTTCGAAGAGAGTAAAACATTGATTTCTGTCGTGTGTGCAAAAGTTGCATGCGATTCCGCACGACAAACCAATCACCACAGGAAACCCACAGCGCGCGCAAAAAATAACAAGACTTTTCTAATATGATTTTTTTTTAAATTCCTTAGTTCCACTAGTTGGGCTGCCTGTGGTAGAGCGCAATTAAGAAAAAAAATAGTTTTCATCCCACTTAGTTCGGGACTTTTACTCGCAGAACTGAAAATGATCAGTGGCTATCTGAGGACTATCCAGATTTACGGGGTTGCATGATTGAAGTTAAGGTGGCTGACTACTATACAAAAACTAGACAACTGCGCATAATTTCGCGCACATATGACATCGCGTCACGGTAGTGATAAAGGGAGTCCAAACATTCATTTTTGTGCCGTATATTTTAAATCGCTAGACAACTTAATAGTCATTTCTATTATTGTGATTTAGAGATGACATAATTTGAAAATGATCGGTTGCACCCTGGTGGCCGAACTAGCGATTCTTACACTTCCCTTTCACGAAAAACTGCAAAATAGTACTCAAAACGTATCCATTTATGAAATAAAACAAAAACATAAGCATTATATAAAAGGCATTTTCTGTCGAAAAGACAATTTTTGAGCGCGTTATTGAAAAAAAAAATGGATATGAAACTTGGAATATGTCAAAAAGATTTGCAAGGGGGGGTGGGGGAATAATTTAAACAAAACAACGAACACACGAAGTAATACATAGCGACATTAGCTACTCCTTACAGAAAATTGTCATTGAAAAATTAATCGCAATGAATCCTTCTTGTATTAGTGTGAACTACTAAGAAGAGTAATAAACCAAGATAAACCTATTTTATGGGACGTTTTTTTGAAAAACAAATACTTCGAGTAGATGACAAACTTTCCCTAAACATCGCACGAGTGGTGCGTGAAAAGATGGCGCAAGTCCTTGGATTGGATAAAATATGTCCAATCAGAAATTACGTTTCTCGTTACCAGGAATGGCAGAGTAGCCAAAATGGTAGGAAAAGCTGATTTTAGGTTCGTTTTTCTCTGTAAATTAAATTGTTGCCCGAGACACTATGAATTTTATATTGATACTCAGGAAGAACAGGTAAAAATCGTTCTATTGACAAACTTTAAGAAAGTTGACATTTCTACAACTATAAAAAAAAAGTACTGTGTCAGCTAATATAAATGTTCGTTTATGCTCGATTTTTTGTTTTATGAGCATACATATTACTTATTTGTTCACCTCAATCATAAATCCCAGAGGGTGAGGTTTCCTGGAGTTAATTCAAAACATTAAAAAGTCTTAAAAAAAGAAAACAAAAAAAACAACACATAAGACATTTAAAAAAATATTTATTTATTAAGGATACCTACTTCACATGGTGGTTTGCAGAAGGTTCTCCTACTAATTTACAATTTAGCAACATTAACAAAAGGACAACTAAAGGGAATCCTTCACGGGCCTAAATTCCTCCTCCCGTTTTGATGGTTTGCAGGATTTTGACGACATCTCATCCTACGAACGATCTCAGCCCTGAACTCACGCATGCGTACTACGTAGACGATGAAATTGACGAAAGAGTTGCCATAATGAAGGCATTTAAGTGAGTCTCCTGAAACCTGCTCAGCAAAAACCTGTTTGTAATTTGGGCAGTTTATATAATGTAAACAAAGATTCATATAGACTGATAACCCCATGAATGGAATCCATGCAATCAAACTGATCAGCGTGACAACAGCCAGCGTGACAGTAAGCTTCTTGTTACTTTGATGGATTGCATGATTGTGTGGTACATTCCTCTTGAAGGAGACTTTTATCCAGATAAGGCAATATGAAATTGCGACAATAGAAATTGGACTTGCAATTGCTATGATTGGGAAAATCAAGTAAATAATATGTGTGATCTGCCGGTCGTTAATATCATATGCCAAGTATCCGCACAGTGCAAACACGAGAGCAATAACCCACGCTACACATATCCCAACACCATAAGCGACGGTACCCAAAGTGCGGTGTTTGAAGGGATAATATGTTGCATAAACTCGTTCAATGGCTACTATGGCTAGGCCAAACAAAGATGCCGTTGCGAAGAAAGGATCCTGTGTATTATAAATGTAGTCGATTGTCTGACTTACAGCCGTGCGCCCAACGATTAGTATGTAAGCATACATGGTTACAGATACCAAGCCAACAAAAAGATCAGCAACAGCCAAGTTAACTATCAATGAGTATTTACGACAACGTAGGCGAGGAGTGCTTGTAAATATCACTATAGCAACGACGTTGACTGTTACTATGACAACTGCTTGTGCTACAAAAACCCACGCCATTAAATGCATTCTGGAATATGTCGTCCTGCAATTCAGATGAAAATTTTGAATCAAAAATGACAAAGGCTGACATATTATACGATACAAATTTGAATAAAAATGACAGCTATGACAAAAAAAACTATAGTTTAAATTAATATTATGCAATTCAATATAACTATACACCTGTACTTAAAGATAAATTGAGTTTAGCAAGTTTAATTAATCGAGACATTTTATAGACATATCGTATCCATTTACACACATATAAACATACATTCCATTTATTACTTTCCGAGTAACAAACACCAACTGCATTAAGATGGATATTTATTCTGATATCCCTAACAACGCACTCGTCAATTCACGCTTGTCAAGTTTGTAGTTCTAGGTTTACGTTTTGCATGTCCCCTCTATTAACTATGATGTGATAGAGAGGAACAATGTGGGGGTATAGTGAAAACAGCACGGGTAAACGGTTTGAACATTTGCTTCAACATCCGTTCGATTTTGTTGATTGGCTATGTTTAAACGCTTTTAAACTATTTCAACATTGTTGAAACATGTTGAATCGATGTTGAATTGATGTTGAAAGAGTTTACAAGCGTTTAAACATTGCCCGCCATTCAACAAAATCAAGCCCTTAGTCAATAACTTCAAATTGTGAAGCACGCAGTAGAAGGGTAACATGGAAATCAAATTCTTACAGGTTCTGGGTACGAGAATACCTACAGTTGTTCTAAACATATATGGGAACTAGAAAGGTACAAAGGAAGGAAGGGAGAGAGGGAGGGAGGGAGAAAGGAGAAGAAAGAGAACATGCAGAATGAAATAAAAAGCAAGACAAAAATAAATGTCTGTAATGTGAAGGTATGGAGTGCATAGTATTCTTACCTGTGTGTAACATCTAAAGTGATCATGAACGTAAACAAGCAACCAAGCAGATCGTCAACTTATTTATACAGTGAGTATTTTAATATTCATTGAAAATTATGTCTCGGAATCAACAGCATCTGTATTTCTACATCGAACATGACTGACCATTTAATTCAATGTATAGTGTATGAAATAATGTAGAAAAGTGAAAAACAAAATGATTAAGATTATATTAGATTGAATAGAAAAGGCAGGAACCGACCACCTGATGTTCAAAAGTCAAGAGTGCGCGCATTACGGTGAAAAGAAATGTTTGTACATAATGATAGTATAATATACAAAGTGAATGTCTGCAATAGACCTTTTCATGGTTCGTATCGAGCAACCCCAGACTCGATCGCGTGTAATATATTCTTCACAATTTGACTACAGCCCGTGGAATATTGAAGTGTTTCAATTAGCTTCATTGATTAATAATGTGTACATTCCTTAAATTGCCCCTAGCTGTAGTTAAATTGTAAAGAATATATATAAATAGGTTTTTATTTTAACTTTTATATTATATTTTTTTCAAATGCAAAATAATAAAAAAGAATACATAGCCTTTGAAATATAACCTAGGTGGAATAACCAACAAAAAGGCAAAATACTTACATTATTTCTTTTTAAGTAATATCGTTTAGTATGTGTTGTATACAATTAACTGTTAATTATTTATATTTTAACTAAAAGTAAAGTCTCTTCACGTCAAGGTATATCAAAAAGTCTAAGTGTCCCCCCCCCCCCCCCCCCCCTCCCCATTTCTCCAAATGAAATAAGAAGTTTTGACTGTCCTTAGCACATTTTCGTTTTAAAATTTCGTATTGTTTTATAAATTTACATTATAGTTTTACAAGTAAGGGGCACTTCAACTAATTATTTTGAGTTTCAATTTATTGATCATTACCAAATACTGAAATTGTCACTCTGTATCGATTGAACGTGTCAAAAATTACAATTCTGGCCGTTCGTTTTAAATTTTATATTATTTTTCGATTTTTGCGAAAACAAATCCAAGATGGCCGCCATGACAACCACCAAAACAAGGCCATGGGACACGATTTTGCAATGGGAACATCAAAATCTTTTCAATACACACTATGAGGATTTTAAAAATTTAAGTTAAAAAATATATATTTTGGGTGCATGGGAACCCCTCTTTCCGACTAGACTATGCTGTTGTTTAAAAACATCTACAGATTGGCTATTCCTAATGTTAAGAGGAAGTAAAGTTAAGTGAATTCAAAATTTGTGGGGCATTTATTGAGAAGGCTCTGTAGCCATACGTCTTTAATTTATGTTGGTGAGTTTCTAACAAGTTCTCAGTGGCAGAGCGAACTCAACGCTTATATTGCGAAAGACGATCACCAATATAACATTTATGTATAATTATTGAACTTTTATGTATTTATTTATTCATCCAAATCGTTTCATTCATTCATCCATTGTCTATTTTTATATTTATCTATTTATCCATTCACTTGAATTCATTCATTTATTCATTCATTTCTTAATTCATTTTTAAGGTGTGTGGATACTCAAGCATGTTAAGAGAGGCAGTCCGAGAATATCGACAAGAGCTTGCAATAGGCGAAAAATCCAAAATGCTCATACTTTGCCAGTTGATAGCATTTGGGGAGCTAGTCACTCAAAAAAATTTAGAGATTCCAAAAATAATTATTTTTGGAGAAATTCGACTTTTTTGGATTTTCGGCTTTTGGTCGGGTTTTTACGAGTTTTTACAACACTTCTTAACCGGGCTCTTTTAAAGTTAAAGATCTATCACACATTTTATCAAATTACCTTCGAAAAACACCAACAAATATCCTAGGTTTTAGTGTATATAGCTTTCCAATCGACCTAGTCTTTACTATTTTATGGATTTTTCAATATTGGGTATTTTCTCATTTTTTTCCGAAGCCAAACATATACAAAATTAAGGCACAAAAAAACCAAATTGCCACGATGAATCAACGCATTCGGCTATAACCAAGGTGAAGCACTGTATTTCGACTTTTCAAAAATGTAATAAAATTTTTGGGCTACTAAAATCCAAACGTTTTACAGCCTTTAATGTTCATGACTTCAGAGCGAAAATTTGACAATGTCACGGTGTTGCGTGACACCATGTCTGGAATGCCATTGCAAAAAATATTTCGAAATCACCTTTCCTGGCCTAATTTCTACTTGTTTTACAAAAAAAGATGTTACAAATTTTGTTTTACCTTGTTTTAATGTTGTTTGTGACAGTTTTGGAAGACTTTAGTAGCATATTTGCAGTTAATATAACGACAGGCCGTCAGACCACTAATGCGTGTTGACGATATTTACATATCGCTGCCACTCGCATGAGAATTCGAATCACTCACATCAATTCAGCCAACTCAAAACTATTTTTGGTAGTAAGTTTATGACGACGAAGTCATTTAAGCCTGAAATGAGCTTGATACCCGTTAGGGTCAAACTTTGCAATTGGAAAAGAAATCCGTTCGTTTGTTTTGTATCCTACGCAATCTTTAGCCGTAGGGCTAATGCACTAGTCAAAGTAAACCCCCACCCCCCCCCCCCCCCCCCCCCAACCCGGGACAGGGTGGGGATAAGTGGGGCATTTGAAAATTTGACTTGGCAAATGTTGGTAAATATACTTAGTGGGAGAGAAATGGAAATCAAATCCCCGACCCCCTGGAGTCAAAAATGATAATAGAGTAAAACTGTTAGAATATACGTGAAACTTTATAAGTGAAAAAAAAAGTGATTTTGTACGAAATCCTTTGTTTTCTATAGCTTAATTAGCACTCTTTTGTACAAAATTGCATTTTGTGTTTCACGGATATATTGTTTACACTTTTATAAAATAACAAAAATAAAATTATCTTTAGATAAGTATATATATATATGGTTGAGTCATCATCATAGCAAATAGTTTTTATTTCAAATTTTAACATTTTAAGCATACTGGGCAAAACCATTGACCAGGTGGGGCTACATGCCAACACAGTCGAAATGAAACCATACAATCTTGCATTGATTGCTGTCACAAATTTTTTTTAATGTGGTCGTACCTTTTAGGGTCTGAAATCACTATCTAAGTTAATTTATGCGTACCTTTTTCAAAACCGTCCGTCAAGCACCCCTATCATTTTTTGGAGGGAGTCCTCCCCAACCCCCCCCCCCCCCCCCCCCCACAGGGAGCCCAAACTATCTTTGAAGTGATTTTTCGTTTCCAGTCCTTCTCCTAAGAGAATGTTTAGTTTCCAGGCCTCTTCTTAATACTCGAACCAATCCCGACCTAATACCCCACTATATTAACACACTAGTAAAATATTCACTTTATCCCCACCCCCTTGGGCACCATTGCTTGACAAAAGTGATCCCAAGCCCCACATTGCCCCCACCCTGTCCCGGGTTGGGGGGGGGGGGGGGGGGGGGGGAGTGGGGGTTTACTTTGACTAGTGCATAAGGTATTCCCCTCACTAAGGTAATAGGTTCTTAAAACGTTGGGATAGTCATTGAGACACAAATTGTGAATATGCGAGATGATAACGACCCGAGAACCATTTGCAGTACTTTGAGACAATTTCTGACGACAGGTGACTTGCGATAAATTTAACCACACTGTAGCCCAAACTCAGTGTTATAGTATTCATTATCCCTGATTAAAAGAAATGTATGCGCAAATAAACGCTATTCTCTAACATCAACATTCCAGTCAACTTCAGGAAAATCGTCTGAAATTCATATAAGAGGATTGCAAAAAACGAGAATAGACATTGACTGATTGATGAAGCCAGAGAATATTAAGTTAATCTGTCATCCAAACATGATCACAAAAATAATTATTCACAGAGTTTTCAAAGTAATAAAAACGAATCAAAAGAAAAGAAGCAAAAGGTATGTGTAGCAAAAAATAATGAATGGAAGAGAGAATAAGGAAATAGAGAAAAACGAACGAAAGAAAACAAAAAGGTCGAAAGAATGCAAGAAATTGCACAATTAATTCCAAACATTGTTTTTGCTTGCTTTGCTTGAAGCTGATTATTCTTTTATTGTCAATGGAATATTTATATTACTCTGTTTCAAAAATTTGATATTTTCACGTGACCTGTTATTTTTTTTTATTGATAAATTATATAATAAACAGAATATTACATGGGCTCTTGGAGGCTATCTTTAAAACGGGGAACGGGGAACGGGGAACGGGGAACGGGGAACGGGGAACGGGGAACGGGGAACGGGGAACGGGGAACGGGGAACGGGGAACGGGGAACGGGGAAGCTATCAAGAAAACTAAACCTATCAAGTAGCTTATTTATAACTTGGTCAGAATACAACCATTTGATACAATGTTAAATGGTGAATAAATAATCCCGGAAAAAAAATAGTTCAAAAGATGTGAAAAAGATGATTCTGTTCTAGAACTGCTTATTCAAAAGCATGTAGAAGTTGGGCCCTGTGAATTATAAATTTCTCAAACTCTAATTATCCGAGAAAAGATATTCCGGTAAATCTAATCCCGCTATAATAAACAATACGAATGGCTGACAATCCAAACTGGGAAATGTCTACTTTCATTGCAATCTTAATTGCATAATAATCAAAATAATTAATTGCATAATCATCGGTTTTCAGTTGACGCCATAAAAAAAATATTTCAGTTCGTTTCATACTGACCTAAACAAAATAAAAGCACTTTTACGAGGATGAGTCAATAAAACTGTGTGATCAACGTTTATACATACAATAACAGAATCAATTAATCACTGTACCCAGAGAATGTAAGATCAAGTATATCAACAAACGTTTTGAAAATAGGGAAATACAAGGATATACAGTAGTTTGTCGATGGTTTATCAGGTCGGTTTGAACTGCAATTATTAAGCTTGTAATCTACGATTACGTAGGTAGCAGATAAAATTATAGAGATCGGCACGATTCGAACGCACGAATAAGTTTATTGTGTCAATCAGATATGGTTGTAGCGGTAGCGTATTTCAATCTATGTATATTGTGTGGTTCGAACTGCAATAGATCAAAAAGGCTACGTTACAATATAATTTGCTAATATATCTAGTCTAAATGTCACAATTATTCGATTATAAGCTGTATTATATGATGAGAATCAAGTTCTCTGGTATGTATACAAACGGTCAAAGATAATTATACAATCATAGTCGATAATCAACTAAAACTTCACATGAATGTTACTTAAGTGTAAACAATTAAGGTCACTTACTTTGGTGTGCCTTTGTAGCTAAATAGACGGTTAAATTTGATTGAATTGGTAGACAAGTAGCAATAGTAGCAGATTCACACGTGTGTAAAAACATAGAGAAGAGAATCGAATTACAGTACGTGACAGTAGTACTCTAACTAGTTAAACATTAATCATAAATCAACAAAAAACAATCGAATCATATCTTGTGAATAACATTCTGGCCCCTTAAAGGCGTTACTGCCTTTACCTCAATACTAACTGGAGCTGAATAAACAGTAACAGGTGCATATATAATTGTTCAAATGTTCACTATAGCTATATATAAGTCATTGTCTCTGACTATTGTAAGGTGTCTTGTGTACTCCTCTTTATGCCGCGACGTTAGCTTCCTCTAGAAGGATGATCTTGCTCACTGGGCGCACAAGGGTAGATGTCTTGGTCTTTACCTTGACGGAGCGTACAAGACCATCGTTGCTGTTTTGATAGACCTCAAGAATTCTAGCCAGCGGCCATGTAGAACGGGTGGTAGACTCATCTGCAATCAGCACAATGTCGTTAGGTTGAAGATTTCTCTTCTTGTCAACCCACTTCTGACGAGACTGTAATGTCGGAAGGTACTCCTTTACCCATCTCCTCCAGAAGACGTCTGCCAAGTACTGGACCTGACGCCACCGACGGCGGCTGTAGACGTCTTCTTTGGCGAAGACTCCCGGTGGTGGTGTTGCACCAGAACGAAGTAGCAGCAGGTGATTTGGGGTGAGCGGCTCCAAGTCGCGTGGATCATCGGATACCCTTGTGAGGGGGCGTCCGTTCATAATCATTTCCACCTCGCACATCAGGGTTGACAGCGTCTCATCATAGATTGTTTGTTCTTTGAGGAGGGCGTAGAGGATCTTCCTTATGGATCTGATACACCTCTCCCACACACCTCCGTGGTGGGAGCCTGCAGGAGGGTTGAATGTCCACCTGATGTTCTTCTGTAACAGGGCTTCATGGATAGCTGTCTGGTCGAAGGCTTGGATGGCTTCACGGAGTTCTCTCTCGCCGCCGACAAAGTTAGTACCGTTGTCTGTTCTGAACTCCTTTGGTGGGCCTCTCCTTGCGATAAACCTTCTTAGCGAGTTGATAAACGAGTCAGTGTCGAGGCTGTGAGCGACTTCTATGTGTACCGCTCGCACGGTCAGGCAAGTGTAGATTACACCGTACCTCTTCACTGTAGCTCTCCCTCTCCTAACCTGGAATGGTCCGAAGAAGTCGATGCCCACGTACGTGAATGGTGGATTGTCGGGAGTTACACGGTCTCTCGGCAGGTCGGCCATCTTCTGCTGTTGAACCTTTCCATGATGTCTTCTGCAGAGGAAACAAGAGCTGACAACTTTGCGCACTGGCACTCTTGCTCGTACGATCCAGAACCTTTCTCTTATTTGAGACAGCACGTACTCAGTACCACAGTGACCACTGCTCGTATGGTAATGTCGAATTATCATCTCAGTAACGTGATTCTTGGTTGGTAGAATGACCTGATGTTTCAGCTGGTCGTCAACAGGCGAGTTAGATAGACGTCCTCCAACACATAGCACGCCGTTCTTAAACTGTGGGCTGAGATTGTAGATGGGACTTGATCGTTGTAGTGTCGTTGTCGATGTTGATAATACGCCGGCTTCATCGGGGAAGGCTTTCGATTGCACTTGCTTGAGTATTTCCCTTTCAGCAATGTCGATTTCGTCAATCGTTATTGGTGCTAACTTTGAAGCAGCTGCAACGGGCGCTTTATTGTGACGATTGTTGCAGACATTGCGTAGATTTGATTTTAATCTCAGCATCCAAGCAACGAACTTGCGTAGCCGCGACCAGTCAGAGAAGTGTAGAAACAGTTTTGTAACGTCGTACTCTGGCTTCGTTAGGGTAGCACAGACTGCAACTTCCCTTTTAACTTCTGGGTCATCATCTTGCAGCTTTACAGCAGGGAGATGAGGCCAGGTGTCTTTTGGTCCCCACAGGAAATCTGGGCCGTTGAGCCAACGGCTGTTAGCATCCAAAGCCGCCTTCGGTGGTAGGCCTCGTGATGCGTCATCTGCAGGGTTGTTGTTAGTGTCTACGTACTGCCATTGGGTTGTTGAAGTTTTCTCTTGGATTGCTGCGATTCGATTCGCCACAAATGTGTGGAAACGTTTGTCGACATTGCGTATGTAAGCCAGCACGCAAGTGCTATCGGTCCAGAACTTGGGCATATCCGTCAGTGGTATGGAGAGTTCCTTCAGAGCCATTTGGTTGAGTCTTGTGCTGAGGACGGCTGCTGAAAGTTCTAGTCGTGGTATTGTGACAGATTTTAAAGGCGCCAGTCTGGACTTGCCATGGACAAAGGCGCAATGAATCCTACCATTCTGGTTGACAAGCCTGAGATAGGTTGCTCCTCCGTAGCCCAACTGAGAGGCGTCAGAGAAATTATGCAATTGTGCCGACACGACTTCACCAAAGTCCTTTGGCTTAAAGCAGCGATCAATGGCTAACTTCTCGAGGTGAGGTAGATCTTGTAGCCAGCTTTGCCAGCGCTGCAAATCTGTTACCGAAATAGGATCATCCCAGCCTAACTTCTGACGACATAGGTCCTGTAGTAGCATCTTTGCTGGTAGCGTAAACGGGGCAACTAACCCGAGAGGGTCGTATATGGAACTCACAGTGGAGAGTATACCTCGTCTTGTAGCTGGCTTGTCTTTAATGGCAATCGAGAAGCCGAATGTATCGGACGATACATTCCATTGTATACCGAGAGCTCTTTCGATGTGCATTGAGTTGAAGTCGAGACTTCTCGTAGATGGCGCTCTTTCTTCTTCTGGGATCGAGGAGATAACTGCGGCAGAATTTGACATCCATTTTGTCAGGCGGAATCCTCCCTTTGCAAGAAGGCTGCGTAGTTCTTCTGCAAGTTGTACTGCCGCTTTTTCTGTCGCTACTGACTTAAGACAGTCATCGACATAGAAATTCCTTTTAACTGTTTCTATGGCTTGTTGGCTGAATTCACCTTCGTTGTCATCAGCAGTCTGTCGGAGGGCAAAGTTAGCGCAGCTGGGAGATGATGTTCCTCCGAAGAGGTGGACATTCATCTGATACTCTTCGATGTTACCATCGATGTCACCATCCTTGAACCATAAGAACCGTAGGGCGGGGCGGTCTTCCTCTGGTACTCTCACTTGATAGAACATGGACTCTATGTCGGACATGAAGGCAATTGGTTCCTCGCGGAATCTCGTAAGCACTCCAGTCAGTGAGTTGGTTAGATCTGGCCCCTGTAGAAGCTCGTCGTTGAGCGATTTCCCCTTGAACTTCGCTGAACAGTCGTAGACGACTCGGACCTTGTCGGGTTTCTTAGGGTGTATTACGGGATGATGAGGTAGATACCACGTCACCTTTACTTGGTCAGTACTGTCGATGACCTTACTAGCGTGGTCCTTTTCCAGGAGATTACTGATGAATGTTGAATACTTCTCGTGTAGTTTGGAATCCTTAGACAGCCGTTTCTTCAATAGCGTTAGACGATGCAGGGCGACGCATCTGTTGTCTTTGAGTTCTGGGGGGTCGTTTTTCCACGGTAGCGCTAGCTCGTAGTGACCGTCTTTAAGCTCAATGGTATTTTCCATTATGCCCAGCGCTTGTTTGTCTTGCTGCGACATCGTTGTATCGTCATCGTACTGCGCGTCGTTGAATTCCATGTTGCAGTATGACTTAAACTTGTTATCAAGGTCGGCGTCTGAGCTAACGAAGTTAGACGTGTGGAAGGTACTAGCTTTCTCCTTTATCGGTCCTACGACGCTCCATCCTAGGAGTGTTTTCTGCCCGTATGGATCACCGTCTAGTCCACCTCTAACCTCTACTGGTTGTAGGGCTTGAGGGACGTCACTTCCGATAAGCAAGCCAACGTCGGCGTTGATGCTCGGCAGGTGAAGATTGCGTAGATGTGGCCATCTGTTAACGTCTATTTCGTCGGCGATGCTTTCGGTCGATACCGGAAGCCTGGCGATAGAATAAACTGTGGGTAGATTAACTTGCATATCGTCGTCGAGGGCGGATACTTGCAGACTCATGACCGTCGTTTCCTTTTTACTGTCAGCCTTTTCGATTGTCGTTATAGATAATGTCGTCGCGTTCCCTTTGGCGTTTAACGCGTCCCTCAACTCTTCCGTACAAAAGGTAGTATTTGATCCTCCATCAAGGAATGCATAAGTACGTACCGTCGTATCGCAGCCATGGACTTTAACATTTACTGGTACAATTGGAAGGGCCGTTGCCTCTCGCGAACGGACGGCTGGATGGCCTTTGACGTAACCGTTGCGAACGTTACTTGTAGCTGGGAGGTATACGCCGTTCGTCGCAGGATTGCTATTCTGTATTTCCTTATTGAGGCTCGACTTTGGGTGTAGGAACGTGGAATGTTTCTGCGTACAACCGTCTACTTTACAGAAGCTTGTTTTTGAGCAGGAACTTGCGTTATGGCCGTATGTTAGACAGTTGTCGCAGAGCGACTCGTTTCGAACAAATTCGTGTCTCTCGTCGAGGCTCATTGCCTTGAAAGTAAGACATTGTGATAGCCAGTGATTTTGCTGGCATGACGGACATTTTCCTGCTTTGGACCGCCTTTCGTGGTCGTTTGAAGATGATGTTGCAAAGGTTACTGCTCGTCGTGTGAGAATCTTGTTGCTGTCTCCGGAGACGTTGCCAAAGATGGGATGAGCGGCAACTCTTGCACGATCTTCTACAAAGGAAGCGAGGTCGTCGATCGTTATCTCTCTGCACTTCTTCTCGGATATTGCGTCAGCGACTTCGCGCCATTTCAGACGAATACCGTAGGGTAGCTTATCGACGATACGCCTCATGGTGTCTGGATTCTCAATTTTGCTCGAGCAACCAAGTTCCTTTAGGGTATTTCTACAGCTTGTTAGAAGAGTAGAGAATTTACGCATGGCTTCTACGTTTTCGGTTTTTATTGGTTGGTGTTCCGTAAGTTTGTTTACGTAGGCGGTGGCTATGTGGTAATCTTGGCCGTATCTTTGTTTTAGCTGTCTGCGTGCCTCCTTATAGCCGTCGTCTTTATTCATCATAAGGCAGCTCTGCATTAGCTCTTGTACATCTCCTTTAGTGTACTGTATGAGGTAGTACAGTCTCGCGCTGTTACTCGTCGTTTTCGTTTCGATTAGGCTTTCAAAGGCCCGCACAAAACTGCAGTAACTTAAAGGGTTGCCGTCAAAGGTTGGGACTTCAGGTTGTGGCAGGGTCAGCGCTAGCGTACTTTGTCGTTGTTGAGTCAGCATATCCTCTATTTGCTTTGTCTGTCTTTGTTGAGCCTGAAGAATGTTGATAAGTGAGCCGTGGTATTCAGTCTTGACATCCGCAGTTTGGTCTTCCGTGTCGCATTCGGTTTTAATGCATTCGGTTTTAATGCATTCGGTTTTAATGCATTGTTGATCGTTTTTATCGTCATGAGGTTCTTGTGGCGGGAAAGTTTGTTCCTTCTCTAAGTCTATGTAAGCGTTCTCTTCGGCTGCTATCTTGGCGATCTCAGTCTCGAGCTCTAATTTCTCTATTCTTTGCTTTAGGCGCAACTCCTCTTCTTGTAGAGCTTGGCGTTTTTTCAGCATCGCTGCCTGTGCCTCAAGGGCCGCCTTTCTCGCCGCTGCGGATGATCTAGAGCTTGATCGAGAAGAATGGCTTTTCGAAGAGCTAACTGTACTCAAGGCATCATCTGCTTTGTGATTGTCAACGGTTTCCTTGGCCGTGGTTAGCAAGTCGATTCTCTCTTTTAGATTGCAGACTCTAGTCATTTCGGCATCGAAATACTGCTGCGATTCCTCGATATCGCATTCGTCCGATAGATTTGCGTGGTATGTCTCATGCGCGGCTTCAAACGCTTCAAACGCGGTGTCAAGTTCTGGAATTGTATCTTTGATAGAGTTAATATTTTCAACATCTAACAAAAGTTCCTTTATTTTGTTTTGTATTTTTGTGATAGAGCCTTTAGCGGCACTTCTTGATCGTTTTAGTTGCTTTATATTTTCTTCCATTGTACAATTAGTGTTTGTTTATCAAAGAAATGAGCGTTGTGGTTATACAATTACTCCATTCCATTTAACGAAAGCGTGATACACATTCCAATCATTCCATTGCAGTACAGCAGATCAATAATGCGGGATTGATCGATAAGCGTAGAATAAATGATAAGTAACTAAATCCAAAGGTACAAATTCGAACTAATGTAATCTACGATTACGTAGGTAGCAGATAAAATTATAGAGATCGGCACGATTCGAACGCACGAATAAGTTTATTGTGTCAATCAGATATGGTTGTAGCGGTAGCGTATTTCAATCTATGTATATTGTGTGGTTCGAACTGCAATAGATCAAAAAGGCTACGTTACAATATAATTTGCTAATATATCTAGTCTAAATGTCACAATTATTCGATTATAAGCTGTATTATATGATGAGAATCAAGTTCTCTGGTATGTATACAAACGGTCAAAGATAATTATACAATCATAGTCGATAATCAACTAAAACTTCACATGAATGTTACTTAAGTGTAAACAATTAAGGTCACTTACTTTGGTGTGCCTTTGTAGCTAAATAGACGGTTAAATTTGATTGAATTGGTAGACAAGTAGCAATAGTAGCAGATTCACACGTGTGTAAAAACATAGAGAAGAGAATCGAATTACAGTACGTGACAGTAGTACTCTAACTAGTTAAAAATTAATCATAAATCAACAAAAAACAATCGAATCATATCTTGTGAATAACAAAGCTAATTAAGTTAAGTTAAGTTAAGCAGATACAACTGAGCATATTAAAATCAGTATATAATAGTAAGTGATATTTTTTTCAATAAACTTTTAACATACCTGGAGTTTAAAGTCCCGTTAAATGTCTATCACAGGTTTAACAGTATATTTTTTTCCCGTTCCCCGTTCTCGTTTTAAAGATAGCCGCGCTTGGAAATACGGATCAGTTTTATCTTCTGTGTTAAAAAATCTCTCACTCGTAAAAGAAATTTTCAAAACTTGAAGATAAAATTCGTATTTCCGAGTGCCCATGTAATATCCTCTCATTCCTTACGTTTATCAATCATTTCCTAAATTTCTCTAAGCTTGTGCACAGTCAACCTTTTTCCCTTTTAAATTTCCTTTCGTGGTTCTTTAATTATCAGCAAAAAAAATATTTCCTTGAGGTGCGGTAATACGCACAACAAAATCGTACACATGGTTTTGTTGCAAGTTACAGGGCGATGTTTACCGCAGTTCTAACCCTTGAACGCAACAAGTACTGTGCCACAGTTCCGTGATCTAATTTATTGACATTTAGTAATTGAAATCGGTAGAGAGTGGCTGGCTCTCGGTTTTTGTACTTGAGAACTGACGAGTCTGAAAACCATTAGTCTCCCCGGGGGAGTTTACTACAAAGCCATAGGTAGTTCTATGCTTTAATCTTACTTCTTTTTTCCCCTCTTTTCGTTCTTTTTATATTTATCCCTTTCGTTCATGTTATATTCATTATTTTGGCGTGTTACACTTATACCTTCTTTCGTGGTCCTTCCTCACATGCTCTTTTTCTTTCCTTCTTTCTTTCTTTCTTTCTTTCTTTCTTTCTTTCTTTCTTTCTTTCTTTCTTTCTTTCTTTCTTTCTTTCTTTCTTTCTTATTTGATTGCTATCCTTGAAACAATTATTGTTCATATTCCTCGAACGAAATAAATAAATAATATCTTGTCGAGGGAGAGAAAATTTTCCACTACTCACTCAAAACTGAAACTTCACAGAGGGTCAAAGTAAAACAAACATACAAATTTTGCATACTTTTAACATCGCCGCATATTCTCCCATAGAACGCTTTATATAGTTAGCTTGGTGAGTCAATTTGTGGCAATATTATATCTTGTTATTATATGACCGTGTATCTTGGAGTCTGGACACTAGCAAATGGAGCAATCTGATTGGTTAGATTCGATTTTGGACCGGTTAATATTATCCTAGGAAGACCGCGGTCCGAAAGTGATATTAATTTTTGAAAAATTTGAAAAATCTTCTTAGGTAATTGTTAATTATGGTAATTTATCGAACAAAAATAGTAGGAGAAACGTTTGTTCGATCCAGAATGCGATGAATAGACAAAAACCGAGAGAAAATTATAGGGTAAGCTAGTGGCGAGCATTGGTTGTTTTTGCAAACATTTTGACAAGCAAAAGTTGAGAAAATCAAATTAATATTGCAGAAACTCATGAGAGAATACATAAAAGGTTTTTTTAATTCTCTAAAGAACATAAAGCTCGTTCACATACCTCAATAATAGTTGAAAAGTGTACTTTTAGTTTTTATCTTTCCTTGTAAACAACACGGCGGTGAGTTGAGCTGTCTTTAGTTGAGATACGTCGTTGCTTTTCAGTCACTTTCAAAAACTGTAAAATTCACGATAATTAAGTTGTCTACAAAGTTAACAACCTTTTTGAAGTCAGTAAGTGTTATTGTCTTTCTTTTTCTGTATACAAAAGGTTCAAAGGTTCGTTCATAGCCGTTTAGCTCGATTCAAAGTCCTGTCAGCGATCCTCGTCCTTTCATCTTCTTCATAGGCTACGACACAGACAAATTAATTCCTTCAACAGTTGGCAGTGATTTCGATTAAAGTTCTTATCATTATTTATGGAAAAATAAGCTTTCGTAGGCTTTTTTTCTCGATGCAAACATCCACAAGACCGACGAATTTCAACTCGTTTCAACATCCATCGTGTCACTTGTTCTTGTCAGCTAAAATCCTTTGTAAACTTGTTTTTTGTTTCCTGACTTTCTTTGAAGTTGAGATATAAACAAAACTCTTTGTCTTTAAATGATCTTTGATTTGGAATGGTGAAGAAAGCTGCAGTAATTTTGATATGTTGGCCTTAAAAGTTCTGTAAGTTTGTTGAGCCGGTAGCCGTCACACGCTGAATGAAAACCGGTTTTTTACAACCCGCACTTTTTCAGTAAAACTACTGGGAAGCCATTTGAAAGCAACGCGCGTCGTAAAAATATCAAAGGAAATATTACTTTTTTATCGAAAATAGTTGTGGTCATATAATAAACATCTTATTAACCGAGCTTGGTCGGTCTGTACAGGAGAATCTTGACCTTGGTCGGGTACAGACCTCACTGCGTTCGGTCTGTACTTTCCGACCTCGGTCAAGATTCTTCTGTACAGACCTCCCGCTCGGTTAATAAGATCTTAGTATTTCGCAGTTTGTATTTCAACATACTTGATAAGACGGCCAACAATAGTGGGGAAAACCCTGCTTATACTGTCACCAAAAAAGGCAAAGTTTGATCTCTAACGTACGTAGACATATTCAAAGCAGACGAATTACTAAAAGGACTCTATCGATCAACATAACATATAGATTCCAAAAATAGTTTTGAGTTGGCTGAATTGATGTGAGTGATTCGAATTCTCATGCGAGTGGCAGCGATATGTAAATATCGTCAACACGCATTAGTGGTCTGACGGCCTGTCGTTATATTAACTGCAAATATGCTACTAAAGTCTTCCAAAACTGTCACAAACAACATTAAAACAAGGTAAAACAAAATTTGTAACATCTTTTTTTGTAAAACAAGTAGAAATTAGGCCAGGAAAGGTGATTTCGAAATATTTTTTGCAATGGCATTCCAGACATGGTGTCACGCAACACCGTGACATTGTCAAATTTTCGCTCTGAAGTCATGAACATTAAAGGCTGTAAAACGTTTGGATTTTAGTAGCCCAAAAATTTTATTACATTTTTGAAAAGTCGAAATACAGTGCTTCACCTTGGTTATAGCCGAATGCGTTGATTCATCGTGGCAATTTGGTTTTTTTGTGCCTTAATTTTGTATATGTTTGGCTTCGGAAAAAAATGAGAAAATACCCAATATTGAAAAATCCATAAAATAGTAAAGACTAGGTCGATTGGAAAGCTATATACACTAAAACCTAGGATATTTGTTGGTGTTTTTCGAAGGTAATTTGATAAAATGTGTGATAGATCTTTAACTTTAAAAGAGCCCGGTTAAGAAGTGTTGTAAAAACTCGTAAAAACCCGACCAAAAGCCGAAAATCCAAAAAAGTCGAATTTCTCCAAAAATAATTATTTTTGGAATCTCTAAATTTTTTTGAGTGACTAGCTCCCCAAATGCTATCAACTGGCAAAGTATGAGCATTTTGGATTTTTCGCCTATTGCAAGCTCTTGTCGATATTCTCGGACTGTCTCTCTTAAGGCCTGGGAAGCCTCGTGGGGGGTCTAAAATCGTTTTATTTCTGCTATATCGTTGTTTTTAACTCAAACTTTACCAAACTTAGTATAATCACATAACTTTACGACCTTAACATTTTGAAGGGAAAAAGTTAATGAAAATCGGTCACGTGACCTTGATCCATACGTCGACAGACCCAAAGTTTTTGAATCAAAATGGGGAGATGGAGATTATTTGTACAAAATTACTTTTAGTGTAGTTTCACTTTACATCATACAAGGTGTAAGGATCCGCTTTAATACCTGAACCAACATTACAAGTTTAGGAGATATTTGCCAATGTTTTATTGAACAAACTGGTCACGTCACCTGTTTTGCTAAATATCCCCTAAACGACTATAGTTGGCTCAGGTATTAAGGCGGAGTAGAATAGTACCTATTGAAAGAATCACAAAAATATAAAAGGCTTTCATGCTAAGATAATAACCGTCTCCCCATTTAAGGTAAGTTTTGTACATTTTGTAGTCCAGATAAAGGTCACGTGACTAATTTTTCAGAACATTTTCCCCTTCAAAATGTTAAGGTCGTATAGTTATGTGACTATACCAAGTTTGGTTAGGTTTGAGATAAAAATATAGATATAGCAAAAATAAAACGATTTCAGCCATAATTTCTTTCAATCCAGGCCTTAACATGCTTGAGTAGTTGAATAACTGAATAAATCGCAAAAAAATGTAATGTAAACGAGACAATTGTAACAAAGCCAGAGTGAAATAGAAGTAAAAGTGAGTTTGATGTATTTATGTATTTTTGTAATTAATTTTTTTTTTTTATTATTCTATTCATACATTTATTTATATTATTAGTCGGGCTAGCCATAGGCGACTTTAGTTCTACCGTTTCGTCAATCTATGTATCTATCTATGTATCACGTCGCGTTTTGACCACCTTACGTCATGAGCATGCGCAAATACCACAGGAAGCCCAAGCAAATCGCCATCTTGGATTTGAACCTGAATTCATTTGGATCTCTCGTACTTCACATCGATTTACTTTTCCAAATCAGCGTTGGATTTTGGTATATTGTTTGCTCAATCATTATACAATTGCTAGCTGTTATTTTCTAACGTTTTTACGGAAAGAGGTTTTCTAAAACATGTCTATCAGACAGTCAGTTATACTCGAGCCAACTCGATCCTCGACTTCCCAGAAAGCAGATTAATCAGCCAAGTAGATAAAAACAACGACACGAAAGCTGGATTATTCCAATACGAACTGCCACCAAAGCAAAGAAACAAGTAACTAATATAATTTGATAAATATCAATATTTTCAAAACATAATTCATCTTTTTAATAGTTAATCTACATGTACTATAGGCCTTCTCCTTCTCCCTATTAAACACCGCCTAAGAATTTAAGAGCTTTTTGCTAAAATCACCTAACATCGACTAAGATCGCCTTAGATTTATTTGCAATTAAGATTTATACATATATATATATTGTAATTTAATGATATCTTACGTTTATTATAGAAAGTTCAGAATTACATTAACTTCAAATCTATTATAAATAAAGTTTTATTTGTTTGAAATCAATGCCATATCTTTTCAATATGCTAACATCATTATTTTCATATGAAATTGTGAGATTTTTTAAATATAACTTACAAAGTCAACATTAAAAGTGGTCTAAACACTAAGCGCTTTGAAAATGTTCTAACAATGACCCACGAGTTGGCCATAGGGGGCCTTTGATTTGTTTTTACAACATTTTTACGTCGTCATCATAGCTATTTGTACCATTTATACAGTTCACTTTATAATGCTCTTTTAGTGTATTTCAAAGGGATCAGTGCGTTAAAGTCATGAAATACGGTGTTTCTGTAATATTTTTCATCTACACTTTACAAATTTGTCTTGAACAGACAATTAAGATTAATACTCCAGTTTCGGGATCTCTTTTACTCAGTGTTAGCCTCAAAACCATGTAATATATTCTTTTGTTCAGTAACAGTCCGTGCAAATGAAAGAGATTTGTGAGCATAGAAGACAATAAAAATATATCGAAATCTCACGAGTTTTATCTAAATTTCTGCATATTTTACAACACTGAGTAAAAGAGATCTCGAAACTGGAGTATTCATTAAGATTATTAATATCTTCAGAGTATATCCAAGGGGCATCAGTGTTATAGCTCCAGTTATCTCTAGCTGTCAAAAACTGGGTCCAACCACTCCTACTGGGCTAATAGACTAAACTGCATAATCGTCAACTAGCCCGACTTCACGCTCATAGAGCTTCTAGTTGATAATATTTTTAAGTCCGATTCCGGCTCAGGTCCGGGTCCGGATCCACGTATTACCACATGCCGAAAGGCATTGTGCTGCTGTGTTGTCAAAACATTGTTTGCAGTGTTGAGGACTCAGTTCTTGTCTTTTCCTTAGTTAACGGGAATTTGTACTCGCAGAACTGAAAATGTTCAAAAGCTATCAGGATTATAAAATGTTTTTCGGGGTTGCACGATTGAAGTTAAGCTCCAGCGCAGCTTGAAAACAGACCGACACCAAGGGCTGCGCAGGACTGGGCTAGATTGAAGTGAGTCTCCTAACACAGCGGTCAAACGACTACTCAAACGTGGCAACATTTTCACAGCGGTAAATTTGCCATTGTAAACATTAGGAATTTCGGACTGCAGTGTTTGAAGTCGATTTATAAAAAAAATTCCCTGAATACTATCAGCTTGAAGTTTATAGAAATGGAATTAACCCCAGAGGAGGAGAGGACTTCCCGGAGAGGACTTAGCGGAGATAATAACCTTACCGGAGATGGAGAGGACTTCCCGGAGAGAACTTTATAGGAGAGGATAACCTTACCGGAGATGGAGAGGACTTCCCGGAGAGAACTTAACGGAGAGGATAACCTTACCGGAGATGGAGAGGACTTCCCGGAGAGAACTTAACGGAGATGATAACCTTACCAGAGAGGGAGAGGACTTCCCGGAGAGAACTTTATAGGAGAGGATAACCTTACCGGAGATGGAGAGGACTTCCCGGAGAGAACTTAACGGAGAGGATAACCTTACCGGAGATGGAGAGGACTTCCCGGAGAGAACTTAACGGAGATGATAACCTTACCAGAGAGGGAGAGGTCTTAAAGGAGAGGACTAACCGGAGAGGGCGAGATTAGTGGGGAGTTTTCGGGGAGTTTCCGATAATTTTCCGAAGGGTTTCCGGAGAGCATGGGTTGATCCAATGACCACCCCTCTCCCATCAATCAATTTTTCCGTTTTTTCGAATTCCAAACAAGTTTGATTCTTCCATCAACACCAATTTTCATTGATAGTTGATTTCCAAAAATAGTTGAATTTACTGTTGTATATATGCATCCAAAAAAGCTGTCACATAAGAAAGATTTTTCGCAAATTGGATTTTGTCGGAAAGTAAAACAATTTAAAATCTATATCTTAAAAAAGAAAATCACACAAAGGCCAGAACTGCTAATGCATGAGTCAACGATTCCCTTGTAACTGAGATTTCTTGGATTCTCTGCATGCTACTTACAGAATCTCATACGATATGGCTGATTTAACGCAGCTGTCTTCTTAATTAGATGACAAATTCATTTCGAATGAAATGTTTCTTCCAAATTTGTTTAACCTTCGATCCGCTTAAACACATTTTGTTAATCCAAATTCAGCTTGAGTGATCTTTTTATGTTTTTTAATTAATTCCTTTCCCACTAAATTTCAAAAGTCACGACAACGTTCTTGTAATTAGGTGTATATTAATATAGGGTCGGGGTCCTGGTTTTACTACATGCCGAAAAGCATGCATTGTGGTGCAGTGTTGTCAAACAATTGTTTGCGGTTCTAACGGGACTCAGTTCTGGACTTTTCCTTACTTAACGGGAACTTCTATTCACACAACTGAAAATGTTCAATGCCCAGGGGGTTCTTCCTTTGTCCAAGTGGTAGGGGTGATCGGCGGAGGTTTTGAAAACGACCCCTAAAAGGTACGCACACATGAAAATAACTGATAAAGCCTTGTCGATTTCTACACCAACAAAGTAACAAAACAGAGTAAAAATGCATGACTCTTACAGGTACGAAATCATGTTACGTAACTGATTTTTGAGTCCTAAGAGGACCCTAAAAGTTACGCACAGGAAATATTTTTACCCTAAAAGGTACGCCGATCACCCCTACCACTTGGACAGAGGGATTACCCCTCAAATGAACAGCCTTAATTAAAAAAGAAGAAAAAGGAAAACTAACAAATAGTTATTACAAAAAAAAAGAAAAACTAAGAAATATTTATTGAGGATAACTACATGTATACAAATTACTTCGACGAAGGGCTAAAGCTCAACGTCAATAAAGTTAAGTTAACATTTTTTACGGTGTTACAAATTTCACTATATCACCTACAATTTAGCAACATAACACTATTATTTAATCAATAGGCTTACCATTAAGTAGACCTTCAATATTATTTAAATCACTCAGTTATATTTCTTAAATAATGAAACTACTGGTCTATAAAACAATGATCTCGATATTGATCAATACAGCAATTGTATTTTTTTTTATTCCATAGAACAGGAACGACAGGAACATTCATTGGAGTTGTAACTAAGTACATGTAATATATAAATCTACATCAGGTTTGTGTTCTCGTTATCCTTTCCTCTTTCATGTTCAAATTCCAAAGCTGTAAGTCTTCCTAGTTGCCTTCCGTGAACCCCTACCACTTGGACCCTGCCTCAATTCCTCCTCACGTTTCGATGGTTTGCAGGATTTTGACGACATCTCATCCTACGTAAGGTCTCGGCCCTGAACTCACGCATGCGTACTACGTAGACGATGAAATTGAGGAAAGAGTTGCCATAATGAAGACATTTAAGTGGCTTTGCTAAAGAAACAATAATATCCCATTTGGCATTTTGACAGCTTACATAAAGTAAACAGACATTCAAATAGACCATTAATCCCATAAATGGAATCCATGCTATCAAACTGATAAGCGTGACAACAGCCAGCGTGACAGTAAGCTTCTTGTTACTTTGATGGCTTGCGTGATTGTGTGGTACATTTCTCTTGCAGGACATTTTTATCCAGATAAGGCAATATGAAATTGTGACAATACAAATTGGACTTGCAATTGCTATGATCGGGTAAATCAAATTAAAGATATCGATCTGTTCGGTCTGCCGGTCGTTAATTTGTTGTACCAAGTATAGGCAGATAGCAAACACGAGAGCAATAACCCACGCTACACATATCCCAACACCATAAGCGACGGTACCCAAAGTGCCTAGTTTGAAGGGATAATATGTTGCATAAACTCGTTCGATGGCTACTATGGCAAGACCAAACAGAGATGCCGTTCCGAAAAAGGCATCCTGTGAATTATAAATGTAGAGAAATGTCTGACTAAAAGCCGAGTCCCCAACGATTAGTGTGTAAGCATACATGGGTACAGATACCAAGCCAACAAAGAGATCAGCAACAGCCAGGTTAACTATCAATGAGTGTTTACGACAACGTAGACGGGGAGTACTTGTAAATATCACTATAGCAACGACGTTGACTGTTACTATGACAACTGCTTGTGCTACAAAAACCCACGCCATGAAATGCATTCTGGAAAATGTATAGTCCTGTAATTGAGATGAAAAATTTGAATAAGATATTACAAAGGCTGACATGTTGTATAAATTATACACTGACATGACAGCTATTACAAAAAATTATATAATTAATTCAATATAACCAGACACCTGTACTTTAAGATAAATTGAGTTTTTCAAGTTTAATAAATCTAGACTTTAACATACGCATTAAAAAAGGGTGAGAGGAAAAGAAAGGTAGACTGAATATGAAATAAAAATAGAAGGATCGATGGAAAGAGGAAAGGAAGGAAGGAAGGAAGGAAGGAAGGAAGGAAGAAAGGAAGGAAGGAAGGAAGGAAAGAAGGAAGGAAAGAAGCTAGAAAGGAAGGAAATAGGGAAGAAGAAGAAAAGAAGAGAAGAAAGGAACGGAGGAAAGGAACGGACGAAGGAATAAAGTAATGAATTTGTAAGGATGAAAGGAAAGAAGAAAGAAAGTAAGAAGAAGAAAGTTAGAAGAAGAATAGAGAACGAAGAAGAAACTAAAGAACAACATAATCAATTACATGAAAGACAGAAAGAGAATAAAGTGAAATAAAAAGCAAAACAGCGAAATAGAAAAAACTGTAAGGAATCTGAATGTATATAACTAGAAAATAAGTGTTCTTACCTGCAACAGTGTATTACTACCAGTGATCTTGAAAGTAAGCAAGTAAGCAAAGAGCAAGCTGATTGTCAACTTGTTTATACAGCTAGTGAATATTCAATGCATTAGTATTTGAATCAAAAACATCTGTATTTCTATCAAACATGACTGACCATTTAACGAGCTATATCTATAATATATAAGACTAACTTTAATTAAATAAAAAAACGAGCAATGGGGAACCCAGATCATCTTGTTCAAACGTCATAATCAAGCGCGTCATGTTAAAAAGAAACTTTGCATAACAATATGAAAAGATCCAAGTTGGTAGAGCCACTAACTGATGATTTTTTAAAAGCGAATAATTTTTTACCGCACGCTATATTGAAAGGAAAAGTATTGTATTATTCATTGAGCGCTCGGGCGTGTTTCATGTTGTTTCTGTGTTTGAGTGCGCAAAGATGGGATTCATGTGGCATTTAGAAATCGAAAACTCGTGTGATTTCGAAGAGGGTAGAACTTTCATTTCTGCATGTTGTGAGTGCGTTTGATTCCGCACGAAAATGCCATAACCACAGGAAGCGCGCTTAAATAATAACAAAATACTTTTCCTGTATGGCTCTCGGCTGCTAGGCGCCAGGTAAAAAAATTAATTGTATTCGTTTAAACAAAAATTGCTCAGATATCGACTGGTTGGGCTGCCTGTGGTAGAGCGCGAGAAAAAATAGTTTTCATTCCACTCAGCTCGGGACGTTTACTCGCAGTACTGTAAATAATCAATGGCTATCAGGACTATCAACTTTTCGGGGTTGCACGGTTAAAGATAAGAACGTTCGGGTGAAATGTCTACGCACATTCTAATTGAGACGACTAGGAACGCCTGGGTGATTTTGTTGCTTCACATTTCAACATTTTGTCGAAACAAAAAAATGTCCATTTAAACACGCATTTAAAACGAAAATAGGATGGGAGGAAAAGGAAGTAGAAACAAATAAAAAGGATTGATTGAAAGAGGAAAAAAAGGTGGATCGGCTGAAGGAAGGAAGAATGGAAGGAAGGAAGGAAGGAAGGAAGGAAGGAAGGAAGGAAGGAAGGAAGGAAGGAAGGAAGGAAGGAGAAACGAAAGAACAGAAGTAGAAGAAAGAGAACAGAATGAAATAAAAAGCAAGACAATTCAAGGAAATACAAAAACAAAATCTACGTAATGTGAAGGTAGGGAGTGCATCGTATTCTTACATGTGTGTAACATCTAAAGTGATCATGAACGTAAGCAAGCAAGCAAGCAAGCGGATGGTCAACTTATTTATACAATGAGTATTTTAATATATTTAAAGACAAGAGGATACAAATTACGACGTTTCATTGAAAAATATGTCTCGGAATCAACAGCACCTGTATTTCTACATCGATAATGAAGAAAAGCGAAAAACAAAATGATTAAGATTATATTAGATTGAATAGAAAAGGCAGGAACCGACCACCTGATGTTCAAGAGTCAAGAGTGCGCGCATCACGGTAAAAAGAAATGTTTGTACATAATAGAGCGTATAATATACAAAGTGAATGTCTGCAATTAATAAAAGTGTTTTAATCAACTTCAATTGTTTGATAATGTGTACATTCCTTAATTTGCCGCGAGCTGTAGTCAAATTGTAAAGAATATATAGAATAGTTATAAATAACTGATAACGTACGCGTATTTGTGCGTATTTTAAAGAAATACTATTTCTTATACGGTTCAGGGTTACTCAAAAAAATTAAAGGAGCTCAAGGAGCTCATCTGGTTACTCTCACTTGATTAGTTAAACGTTTCTGCAGTGAAATGCTGCAATGCTATTCGAGTGGCTTTTGAATTTAGAGTAGAAGTTAAAAAAATAGAAAAATAATTATAGACCTACTTCAAAATTAGATTAAATGGAAACTAGCGAGTAAACTAGTATAGGCTGCGTCGGTGTTTGGTATAAATGATAGAGCCAGTAATATAATGAAATTTGTAACATCGTAAAAATTGTTGACTTAACTTTACTGACGTTTCGAGCTTTAGCCCTTCGTCGGAGTAAATTAAGTTTCTAGTTTAACTGGTCTATTATCGATATTTTGGTTGAGTGGTCACTGACAAACAAATTCAAAATGAAAATGAAAGTATTGATAAGGATATCAAAACTTCACGGTCACAAACAAATGATGACGATTCAAGTGAAGATGAAGATGAAACTGAAACATAATAATCTTTTTCTTGAAATAGAATAAATGGTAGACCCGGGTTGTTAAAAAAAAGTTTCTCTATCGGAAACGAATAAATAAGTATCAAAAACTATCAAAGCAACAAAAAAAGGAGAAAAAAGAAAAAGGAAAAAGAAAAAGGAAATAAAAAGTAGTGATGTCAGTTGGATTCGAACTCTTAAACATTCCAGTGTATCGCGTTAACCCAGGTGGAGTTAACCGGTTGTGCTATCGTAGTAAACTTGTTACATAACGCCAAGTTTTTGGATATATATTCATTGGTTCCTTTAAAAAGGTTACACTCGGACTTACACCGCACGATGACATAGTGGTTACCTATCTTATAGATAGAGTAACCACAAAAAAAAACGAGAAATAATAATCTGCGATATTTATATTTTCGACTATATAGTCTAAAATTTTATTTAGCATGAAGACAACTATATTTTTCAATAGCTTTTAGCTCAACTTATGAAAAAGGTACTTCGTGTGCATAACGAATTATTAACTAAATATCCAACCTAGTCAAACCATTTTTATTTTAGAAAAAAACTTCGATATCAAATATAGAGTTTCTAGCAAAAACAAATAGAGGTATTCACGCGTATTTGAAAGATTAATTTTTATATTTCATTTTCGAAGTCAAATTGCATAAAAATTCGTGATAAACGTGACTTTGTGTCAATTACCATTTTTGGCGCGTTTGTGAACGCCAAGTCACCTTCAAATTCGCTTCAAACATAAGACAAAGCGCTGAGAAAAATCAAGTTTTTGAGCTTCAAATTGACAAAAACGTTATTTGAACTAGACCTTAATAGGATGGTAACTACGTATTAAAAGGAAAACAGGAAATTTAAATATACCATATATCCTCTTCGACACCGCGCGAGTTTTCGAGCAAATCGAGTGCGAAAAGCCACAGGAATCCCATCCGCGCGCATTCAAACAAATACACCACAGGAAGCCCGCCTGCGCGCTCAAAGAATAACAAAAAATTTTTGTTCAATATGGCGCGCGAGGTGCGCGGTTAAAAATTATTTTATTCGCTTTAAAAAAATCCTCCGATCGACTAGTTGGGCTGCCTGTGACTAAACTTTGCTTTGTTAGTGCTATTTGGCGCGAGCGTCACTTTCGTTCCCGCCGAAATGTAACAGCCAATCAGCATCAATACGTTCAATGTACGTCGGACGTACGCTTGAGCTTCCTGTGTCAAAACCATGGAAAATTGACTCGAGGCATTGCCATTTACATTATCGACAAAATCGCTGAATTTAGCCAGATATGTTTGTGTTCTGCCTACAATGACGTCACAGCATGATTTCGATCCTAGGTTTTTGACAACCGTCCATGTTAAAAAACAGGTACAAAAATATTTTTTCTGGACTTTTTTCACTCTTCATCTTAAATGTCCTATATTAAAGAGAACTGTGTAGGTGATCTTTCTTTACTTGTTTTGCTCTCTTTGACACTTCATAATATGATAATAAAGCACTTATTTACTTGAAACCTCGGGAAAGCAGTATTTTTTGTGGTCCCTCGACCGCCGATGTTTCCCTATCAGCTTCGCTTCGGGAAACATCAGCGGTCTCGGGACCACAAAACATACTGTCTCCCTCGGTTCCAGTAAATAAGTGTTCAATATGTGTTGTATACAATTAACTGTTTATTATTTATATTTTAACTAAAAGTAAAGTCTCTCAACGTCAAGGTATATCAAAAAGTCTAAGTGTTTTTCCCCCCATTTCTCCAAATGAAATAAGATGAAATGAAATGCTGTCCTTTAATAGCACATTTTAAAATTTAAAATTTCGTATTGTTTTATAATTGTAAGGGATATATTACACGCTATCAGCATGTATACATTTTGTCTGCGCATGCGTGTATTTTTACGCTCAAAATTCATTTGCATAACTTTCTATGTCGAGTGTAAAGATTTGACGTTGACATGGAACATTTGGTTTGCAATCTCATCCTTAAAAGTAATGTCCTTGTACCGAAAAACTAAGGCATAAAGAGTCTACCTTCCACTAATGTGCTGTGGATAATTATTTCAATCGAATGCGCAATCTCGTCCCCATTCGCCGCTAGCTCTTACTGCGCATGGCTCGACGAACTATCTTGGCTCTGGCAAACTCCAAACCGGATGCCCAGAATCTGGGCATTTTTGCACTGCGCATGTTTGATTAAAATCCTTCAACCTGATTGGCGTTGCTACGTTGCAATAGGAGATTAATTAGACTATTAATAGAATTTCCGTGGGAATATTCGTCTTCACAGACGTTATTCATAACAGAATGCAATCAAATTTTAACCTGGAAATAATTTCATGTTTAATCAAAAATGCTATCTGTTCAAATATACATTTAATTATATAATATCTTGATCGATCCACTGGTAGAAAATGCTTTCATATAGGCATAAAGGATTAGAAAGGATTTTGATGAGAATATAGCGAGTCAGTGGCTGCAAGCTAAAGTAAAATCAGTCGTTATTTACGGGTCAAGAATAATAACTAAACAGCAGAGCTCACGCGAAGAATTCTGAGAAATTTTGCTACAACAACAGTTCTTGATGATAAACTTTCCTTACCCCGTATTCAGGTGGTTTGTATTAGCAATTTTCTGATATATTTTCGGTTTCGTTGAGAATCGATCGTTATTTTTGAACTTCCGGTCAATCGCTTTGTTTTCTCTAAGGACCAATCATGTGGCCGGATTCAGTTGGGTAAGCCAGAGCCAAGATAGTTCGTCGAGCCATGCGCAGTAAGAGCTAGCGGCGAATGGGGACGAGATTGTCGAATGCGCTACAGATGGAAAAATATCATGCATCAAAGTCAGTTCAAAGTGAGAAATTGGATCAAAACTTCGCACTTTCGAGTAAATGTTTGGGCGCAACATTAAAATATAATACAAACCTAACAGTAGAAGTCATTGCCAACGCGATACTGCTTGGATTGGATCATATTAGGAAATTTAAACACAATCGATCGTCAAATAATTCGCCATGTTTACTTCAACTTCAGCACTTTTGCGTCCGATATTCCCGTTTTTCATTCTAGAAATTTTATACTTTTGACAGCGCCCCCCAGCAAATTTATTAAATATATGGCTTTTTCCATGTTTACTTTTTGCAAAACTGAACTTTTTAGGTAGAAAGTGATGGTCCCGTGTTGTGATCTCAACCAATTTTGAGACGTGATTTCATGCATATTTCTACTCCAGAAAACATGCGAATTTCATTGAGCTATTTATTACTCTAAAACTAAGTATAAATAACGGCATTATAAAAAATGAACTCTTTGGATTCCATAATATTGCAATAGATAATTATATCCTGAATAAATGTTTCATATTATAAAATATACGTGGCTAAATGTAGTCAAATTTGTCACAGTGACGTGCCACGAAGCCGAAACCATGTTGTAAACATTGCCGGCCCGAGATCATATCCAGGGACCACGAGTTTCTACCAAAATAGCTCAGTTTTGCAAAAAGTAAACATGAGAAAGGCCAATCTTTCAATAAATTTGCTGGGGGGCGATGTCAAAGATAGAATAATCTGCGAGAATTTCGGACGATAAGGTGCTGAAGTAGAGGTTTTCATTGCGAATTATATGATGATCGATTATGTTTAAAATTTCCTAATATAATCCAATCCACGCCGTATCGTGTTGGTAATAACTTCTACTTTTAGATTTACCTTATAACTCAAATTTAGAGTCCAAAAATTTACTCGAAAGTACTAAGTTCTGGTCCTTTTTGCTACTTTACACTGACTTTGAAGCATGATATTTTTCCATTTGTAGTGCGTTCAATTGAAATAATTATCCACAGCACACTAATGGAAGGTAGGCTTTTCATTTCTTAGTATCTTGGTACTTCAACATTATTTTGAAGGATGAGATTTCAACCAAATGTTCCATGTTAGCGTAAAATTCTTCCATTCGACATAGAAAGTTATGCAAATGATAAAAATACACGCATGCGCAGACAAAATGTACACATGCTCAGTAGTATAGCTTGCATGGAATTAGACCCCGTGCGGAGCTGCGGAGCTGCGGAGTAGGCGGTGGTGGCTAGCACGTGCGGTCGATGTGCGGATGTGCGGACCGATTGATGCGGAGCGTGACGTCATGACGTGAGGTCCTAATTAAAAACCACCCCACCCCCAACCTTAAATCAAACCTCACTATGCAAGACCACCCCACCCCATCAGTTGTGACACCTGGTCATCACAAAATGTAAACGAACCCACCACCCCCTGACCGCAAGACCACTCTATCCCATCACCATTGAGAAACACCACCAACACCTTCATCAATCTACTCTAGAGATTATATCATGATCACAACATTCTTGAGAAAAAATAATTTAAATGCGTTTTATTTACTTTCAATTTAATTCAAAAATCACTGAAGTAAATCAAAACCGTGTTTTATGAATACTGATAAACCATTCATAATCCTTCTTTTGTGACGTCATTCAGACAAGTATGGACAAGTCAAGTTCTTTTGTTTTCATATACAATTGTAATTTTATTGCTCTATATATGATAATATCATACTCACCGATTTGCACCCCGATGGCAAAAATTCAAAGCAAGCCTTTGAACTTTTTGCCGATTCATTCTCTTGATAATTCATCACTTTGACTTTTGGTTGTAATTTAGCTTCTTGTAGATATTTTCTCCTTTCATCATAATCCAATAAATGCACATCAGTAAGATGATTTGATAGTTTTACAAGATATTTTGCACCGCATCCAGGAATCGGACAATCACGGCAGACTCTGTTGACCATGTTTACAACTGGAGGTTCTAACGCAGAATAATAACTTTGTTAACTTTGTATCTCTCATTGATATCATAGGAATCAGAATCAGACACTAACAGCCAAGGAGATGAGGTAAGGATCAGCTTTTTGGATAACTGATTTTAACTTCTCAAGTCAAAAAAGGTCACTTTAGTAACAATTAAATATGTACCCTATTTCAAGACAAATTGGTAAAATGTACACCCTATCCAAGACTCAAGGGGGAAATCGTATACCCTAAGTAAGACAATTTAAGATGCCAAGGCAAAAAAACATACCATATTTGGCGGAACGTCCCCGTATAGTAAATATAAGGGAGTGCCCCCCCCCCCCCCCCCCCGGGTATATTTGTCTATGTATTTGTTGTTTCCTTGTTATATATGGATGTAACATCCTTGCTTGTAAAAATCTCTCTAAATTAGAAGAACAATGTGTTTATTCAGTAATTAATCTATTATATGGTTTTTGTCTTTTAGGAAAATACTTTCACAAGTCTAATTTCAATACTACAAGAGACCTATGCTAACTCAAAAGAAGAAAATAGTACACCCACTATAATGTCTGATTATGAAAAATTAATCTCTTCGCTGGCATCTGATTATGAACCTGCTCCTCACCCACCTTTACCGTCATCAGCATCAGCATCATCAACTTCATCACCATCATCCGACATTTTACTCGCTCTCCAAAATATTACTGAAAAACTTGAAAATTATGGAACCCAAGCACTGAGTTTACCCACAGACTCTACTAGCCATTCTTCCATCAAACATGCAGCTCGACAAATTTCTTACTGGTCTTCTCTATTTATCAACATGTGTCCACAATCATCCTCACTGCCGCCATCTATTCCACAATCATCCTCACTGCCGCCATCTATTCCACAATCATCCTCACTGCCGCCATCTATTCCACAATCATCCTCACTGCCATCACCCATTCCACAATCATCCTCACTGCCGCCATCTATTCCACAATCATCCTCACTGCCGCCATCTATTCCACAATCATCCTCACTGCCGTCATCCATTCCACAATCATCCTCACAGCCGTCATCCATTCCACAATCATCCTCGCTGCCATCATCCATTCCACAATCATCCTCACTGCCGCCATCCATTCCACAATCATCCACACTGCCGCCATCTATTCCACAATCATACTCACTGCCGCCATCCATTCCACAATCATCCTCACTGCCACCATCTATTCAACAATCATCCTCACTGCCGCCATCCATTCCACAATCATCCTCACTGCCGCCATCCATTCCACAATCATCCTCACTGCAGCCATCTATTCAACAATCATCCTCACTGCCGCCATCCATTCCACAATCATCCTTACCACCATTGCTAAATGTTGATTCCACCACACTTTCTATATACCACGAGTACAACTCTGGAACTCCATTGCCAGAGTGGCTGGACAGCCTCCGCATTCCAAGAAAGGTTGAAACCTTGGAGGATGTAAAAAATGTTTGGGAATGTGGAGGCCCAAACTGTCCACCTCTCTCCAAGTGGACAGCTATGATGCGAAGAAAGCACTCTTCAATTTTCAACCAACGAAAAAAAAATTATTATATTTATCAAACTTATAACTTTAACATTGAAGAAGTTAAGGGACATTATGGTGAAACCAAGCCAGGAAAATTATATAAACTGGTTTCATCCAAGTCAAGACAATGACATGGTTTGTTAATTTTCACCAATTTTTTTTTTTTTTTTTGAAAGTTTTAGGGTGTTACAAGAGAGTATAAAGTTTATGACCAAAAACAAAACAATAATTAGAAATATTCAGGAAGAAACATAGTGTAAATGAAGTTTATACTCAGATATTACAATTTCCACAACTTTTTAGTCTTAAATTACGTTTCAATCTGACAGTAGGTTTAATAAGCTAATTCAATTAACCTTGCCGCTGAAACAAGCCAAAGCCTAATCTTGATAGCGAAAGTGGTCATGGGATTTTAAAATTTCATGAGTTTTCAAGATTCCTAAACCGTAATTTGTGTTTTTGTTTCCACTGAGGAACACTTGCAAATACACGTTGAATGTTTTACACGCTTTGCACGCCTCATTCGCCTCGATAAAAGATATCCCACGATCCCTTTCGGTCTGACGATTAGGCTTTAGGCATTATAAATCAGCGACAAAGTTAATTGATTTAGCTATATACACATTAAAGAAATACTTAGTAGTATCAACAAAGGGTTATTTGTTATAAGAAATCTTAGAAGAGAAGGTGCAACACCTGAAGAAGTAGATTATTTATTCAAATCTATTATCATGCCTAAGTTAAGTTATGGGCTTACATTATATGGTTCTTCAGCTCCAGAATTAACAACAGTTCAAAACTTTTTAGATAGGTGTCATAAGCGTTGATATATTCTAGCACATATGAATATTCAAAGTTTAATTAATGATATGGATACAAAAATTCAATCAAGGACAAAATAGACCATCCGTTAACTGATATTCTTTGAGATGTATTCTTTCCAGAATTAATCATAGAAAATACTTAGAATCTTAGAAAACAGAGTACTTTTAAACCTAAAGTTAATACAGAGCGGTTTAAAGCAATTTTTACAAATAGATTAACCTTTAAAAATTTAGGAATTTGACGTATTATCATTTTAATAGATTTTAATTGTACATAGATAATAGATATGTCTTTTATTTCTATACATTATTATTATTATTATTATTATTATTATTATTATTATTATTATTATTATTATTATTATTATTATTATTATTATTATTATTATTATTATTATACTGATGTAAGAATATATTTGTTGTCAATCCTCAGTAACTTAATCTCTGATGAAAAAGTTATAAAGAATGGATGTTGCATCATGTATAGTTTTATACCTCAATATTAAGAAGAATACTTTAGTTCAATGATCACTATTTTAATAAAAAAACGTTTATCCGATAGATTTGTGTTTTATTCTATGTGTGTTTAAAGTGCAAGCACAAAGTGTGAAATTGTACTAAATCCAAATAATCAAATTAATTCCTTTGTTATCTATTCAGAGTTATTGCCATTTTGTACTATTTAGTAAGAGTGGATTTCCTTCATCAGTGAAAGAATAGCAAAACTAATGGTTCGCATAAATTAATTCAAACTAAATTCTGCTTTAAAAAGTCAAGATCTTTGATTGGGTCGCACCCACATTTTGAGTTGACGCGAACTACGTGGTTCGTTACAAAGACATCTTTTGAGTTGTCGCGAACTGTGTGTTTCAAAGCATGGACTATAGGCCATACTTTTAAACACACAGTTCGCGTCAACTCAAAGTGTGTCTTTTTAACAAACCCCACAGTTTGCGTTATCTCAGAATATTCTTTTTATGTAAAAGCGGGCCTGAAAGTACTCGAAAGTGACTGACTGACAGCAAAAATCATCATTAAATGAAAAGTTCAGTTTGAGTTTCTTTATCAACGTACTAATTCTTTCCTACTGTTAACTGTTTATTATTGTCTATAACTGATATGGCTATCAACATAAAGTTTGGCATACCGAGCCATTGGGGGCAATAATAATAATAAACAAAGAAATATCACTAGCGTAAAGGAGTTTGAAATTTAATGGAAAAAATTAAGCCAACTTCGCTTTGAATTTCTCCAATAATTATCCAATAATTTGCCGGAAGTAATATCCAACACTCGAAAGAGTGTTTCATCAGGTTTTCAAACATCTAAAAAAAAAATTTTGACCCATTTTTCGGTGTTGAAAACCTGATAAAACACTCTTTCTCGTTTTTGGTATATTGCTCCCTGAAACCTGAAGGGGATTGCTTTTAAAATCATAATACCTAGCTGAAAATTACTATCTTCAGAAATTTCAATAACACAGTTTGAAATAACGCAAAATGCGTTTTTCGTTGATCACACTGTTTGAGTTAGCTCAATTCGTGTGTTTTTGCAAAACCCATACATTGAGTTGGTTGCAATCTGTGTTGTATATACGATATTATAAAAGGAGAATGCATTGAAAAGTATAATACCTAGCTGAAAATTATTATCTTAAGAAATTACAAAAATTGAATGACACAGTTTGAAATAACGCAAAATGCGTTTTTCGTGGATCACACTGTTTGAGTTAGCTCAATTCGTGTGTTTTTGCAAAACCCATAGATTGAGTTGGTTTCAATCTGTGTTGTATATACGATAATTGTAAAAGGAGAATGCATCGAAAAGCATGAAATTATTATAGTGTGGATAATTAATTACACTTTATTTAAAGCTGATGCGAAGAAACTATAAAAACGTCTACAAAAAAAGAACCTTATAAAAGTTATTTATATATCACATTCTCAAAGCTATGAGCACTTTTTAAAACAAGCAAATATAGCTGGGATTGGCCTTATTTTTGACTGGGAAAATGGGACAATAGAAAGTGGGAATGGGATTGAAAACTTGGGCAAAACTGATATAAACTGGATTCGGACGACCTCCCCTTCAGGAACCTCTATTGAATAGACATCTTCAATTCTGTATAAGTTTTTGGGATCTGTTCGGGTAATGTACAGATCTACTATACAATCTATCAAGAATATTTGTCAATCGCAATTTAAATAAAGCAACTTCTAGTAAACTTTTATTGATACATGATACAAATATAATATTATTAATTAATGTTTCATTTCAGACTTACAACAATTAGAGTGGTTTTCATTGGATTGTGAAACAATTAATAATCCAGTGCCATGCCTAATAGTCATATTCCAACAGAAGGATATGGTCTCTATTAGCTTAGTAACTATTTCACACTCTGATGAAAATCACTCTTATGTAAGTTGTGTAAGATTTAAGATATATCAGAATCATTGTAGTTATTAAATATTATTGCTTCAGGTTGACATAAATGTAAAAAGATAATGGAAAAATAGGGCAGTTATCGTCATTAAGCTCATGGTTATGTGATATATATCACATAACCCCTCGCTTCAGGCCGATAGCCATTTAGTAATAATAATATTATATTATATTCTAAATATTATAGCTTTATCAACTTACATGTCAATTAATGAACATTTATTGCATACCCCATATCATTTGGGAAGTATGTAAAGAAAATATGAACTTTATTACTCAATATTCCATCATAAAATGTAAATAAACATGGCCATCTAAACACTTTTGTCTCCCACATATAGTTAATCAGGACTTGCTTAAATAGAATTACCATATAACTAAGCTAACCACATCAGTGATTATACTGAGTCATATGAATTGACTACTCAAAACTTCTAAGAAAATATGTTGACAAAGTTACAAGAATTACAATGTCTTGAGTAGCCTGCGTAAACAGACCCTTCATATTAGTGCTTGAAATGTCTCCTGCGAACGTCTTGAGCGCTAATAAGTTTACGCCGGCTTTGTCTTAAGTGACTTCATTCAAACTCTATTCCTTCTCCGCCATCACTACTATTGTCACCACTACTTTCATTCTTGTCTTCACTATCCTCCTCTTCTTCATCAGCATCAGCATCATCATCATCATCACTGTCCTTGATTTTTTCATTATTAGTAAATTTATTATACATTTCTGCTGGAGCAAATCCTGGGTCTTCATACCCCAACATCTCATCATTTGTGGTGTCGTCTTCTTCTTCTTCTTCATCATCATCATCAGCATCAAGTAAAAGTTCTTCCATGGCCTCAAGAAATGGAATTGTCGAACTGAAAAAGAAAAATGCTAATGTACATGTACTGAAATACTGGTATGGTCCTAAAGTGTTGATAGCATGATTTAGACAATCAAAAATAAAATCAATAAAATCAGACAAGTAGCAAATCATGAGGGCCTTCCCATGCTGTTAAGCAGATCAAATTTTCATAAGCCCCCCCCTCCCCCCAAACAGGGTATGTAAATTTCGAGTGACCCCCTTATTTACTCATGATTTTGTTGATGACCCCCCCCCCCCCCCCCCCCCCTTCACCACCTGTCCCACCACCGATTATAAGATGATTTCCTTGATAACACCGGATTCTTTGCGATGGATGCTGTTCCAGCAATAGGGCAATTTTTGGACTCAATTTAACTCACAGTAGTAACAGTATATTTAACACTAAGTGTACTGTTAATGCTTATATTATTAAAATATAATGAAAGTGACATTTTTTTTCTAAAAAACAAAAAAGGAGAACATCTCTTTAGTTTTCAAATCTTATAGTTGTAAATTTACCCACCTGTAACTCATGGCACCCCAGTAAAGTATTTATAAAAAAGTTTGACCCCCCTCTTGTCAATCTGAAATAGCTTTGACCCCCCCTTTTTTTCCCTTCCCCCCCCTCTACATAAATAATGACCGGTCCCTAAGTATATTCTGTATGTTTTTTTTTAATGAAAAATCGATGGTTTGATAGTAAAATTTTAGAAAACTGTTCTTGTGTGACCTTGAAACTATATGCACATTGGTGTTAACAGATTAGTGTCAACATTCAGCTAGGCTAGATTCACGAAAACATGCGATCTTTAGCTCGCTGTTTGGATGTCACACGTTTCAACATATGATAAAAAATTTCATATTTGCACATTACATTGCACCAATAAATATTACCTCCAAAAACTAATAGAAGTGATCTATTTTTGCCGGTGCGCATACTACAAGCTTCGATGTGGCAATTATATAATCAACAATTTAACTACTAGAATCGTGGTATCGATAAACTATGAGTACTATGGCATTTTCACTTACTCTGATCGAAATGTGTTGACAAATCCAAATTTCTTTATCTTGCAATAACGGCAAGTTTTCTGGCATCGCCAACACCTTGGTCGAAGTCGTGTGCTGACTCGATCCAATGCCTCGTCATAGCTTTGACGACATTCATGAAGTGTGTCAGGAATTCGTGGACCATAATTTTCCCTTATATGATCTTTGGACTTCCATAGTTGTATTCTTGAAGAGACCATCTGCAACAACTCTTTTGTTGGATCTCTTCCTGGCTGCCAATTGCCCAAACGCACCTCTGTCAGAGAATCAAACAGGTCCTTTGTTTCCTGCTTAGCGCAGTTCAGCAAGTCACCGAAAAAAGCACATACCCCTTCGACTACGGGATCTCCACGAACTTTGTCTCTGGCCCTGAGCCCCGACTGTGAAGAGAACGAAAACACAGCGAGGTCCACCAATTCCATTATAGATTTTGGAAGACGTTTGGATGACGTTTTCACGGATGAAGCTTCAGCCATTGTTTATATAATAAAACCAGTACTATGATCGCGGGAACGTTTGATGCCGTAGCAATGACCGAGGTGCTCTGGGTACGAAATGCCGCTGGATGACATAATTCCTTCGAATACCGTATATCTAACACGTGGACTTTGCTTTTACGCAAAAGCCGAATTAGATTATACCACGAACGTTATGCCCGCGAATAATCCGCTTGCTTTTTTACGGCCGCTGTACGACATTGCAGTATGGCAATTTTTGTTGATGCTGGGAGCTCGTCAAAGGACTGATGGTCGTCGAGTTCCATTCACTCTTAGGATGCACGAAGTCGTGGCAAGCTTCATGTGCAAATTGCTTGAAGCTAGAGCTTTCAGCCACTTAATGGAGAAGATGGCCACCGAAGACATCAAAAGAGTCACTGGTCATTGGGAAAAGGGCGAGAATCCAACTACGAATATAGTGGAATGGTGCCAAGATCAATGGCGACGAAAAAACCCTTCCCTGCCAGATAGCAATGTAAAGTTGGATTCTGCCAACCCGATGTCCATAGTACCTCTCTTCACAGAGAAACCTATGCCACTGTGCCATAATTGCGGTATACCCTGCCCAAACTGTAGGGATGAACTTGGGTTAACTATCCCAGTGGAGTTGCTGACAGCCCACTCTATACAAGAAAGCTCGAGGCTAACAGAAACTGGCGAAAACGACAATAGAGTAACAATGCGTCTGAGAAACAGAGACACCTAAGAATAACAAAGAACTATATACTGTTGCTGAAACGCAACCTTTTTATTTTAAATTTCGCATGTTGCTGTTTGCTGCCGGTCATATTAGAAAACTCTATTGTGTATATATTCGTGTGATTCCGTGGAAAACAAAACACATTTTGAGTTGTAGCGAACTACGTGGTTCGTTACAAAGACATATTTTGAGTTGTCGCGAACTGTGTGTTTCAAAGCATGGACTATAGGCCATATTTTTAAACACACAGTTCGCGTCAACTCAAAGTGTGTCTTTTTAACAAACACCACAGTTTGCGTTAACTAAGAATGTGTTTTACAATACCATTGAGATAATAATAATAATTGGATCCGCATCGAGTTGGATTCATATTCATATATATTGTCGAGGAGTAAAATTAAGCATTTTTACAGTATTATTTTAGCATTTAATGATAACAAACGCACGCAACATTGTTGCTTCAACATGTCGGACCCGTTTGAACACCCTGTTGGATGATGTTGGATGAAACTCATCCAACATTTCTTTTGTTTTCGTGTTCAACAAACCGTATAGCAACAATGTTGATGTTGATGTTGGCCAACAATGTTGCGTGCGTTTGCTCGGGCCTTTAAAGTCACGTAACAACGGTATTGTTAAGAGAGGAAAATAACAATATTTTCGGTCATGTTAATTTGTCATTTAGAACACAGATATTTTAGTAAAACATAACATTAACATGTTATCGGCTGACCTTACTAAGCGATACGATAAACAAGTGTTTTAACAATTATCTAGCTAATTGCCGATAAGCAGATAATAAGCCTCACGCATCGAAACACAGTTCGACTGTTTTGTGATACATTTATATTCAGAGAATCTTAGTTACTTTTGGTAAGAGTATTCCTCTTACTAATAATTATGATCTATAATCTCATAGCAATTACTTTTCAGTCATTATATTTAAGTCCATATATCATCAACACATTGTGTTCAACCACACAAACTATTCTAGAAATAACCTAAGATAATTGACAGGTATATCGAATGTTGATTACGAAGTTGCATTGTATAGTTAGTATAAATACAGGTCACACTGCCTTGTAACTTCACCCCCTCTCGATCACCGATCACAACCACGATCGCAAGTACACAACCAACTGAATTGTCTTCAATAAAGAACCGATACCAGCACTACCTGAGCAGTCCTTTTAACACTGGTGGACAACCCTGGTAAAGAAGAACAGTTCAAAGAAGAGACAGGTATGAGAATTGCAATGTAGTTATCGTAGAAGCCTCAACAATGATTACCAACATTTTGTTTTAACTCGCATTCTAAAAGTATTCAACGTAATGAATTGTTTTTCATGTAAGCAAAATTTTACAAATTATGTACCATGTCTTGCTTTACGCATAATTTTTTTTCTAACTGAGTTATAATAATAATACACTTAACAAACCACAACAATTTTTTTTCCATCGTGTCGAAACCACACACCCGTAGTTTAATTAGAACACGGCTCTGTAAGTCGTGTACACCTAAAATGGTGTCTGTTAATGATTTGAAAGAACTCCAAGAGGAGATGAGTAAAATGTTCGACCACTCATTCGAAGGGATTAAAACCGCCCTTCAAGCAAACCAGCAGAGTAATGCGCGCGACATTGAAACATTACAAAACACAATTAATCACCTTGATGGGAATAATCACCCCACCCCAAAGGGATTTAGTTCACGCACACCAATATTCAAAGGCGAGGGTGACGACGCCATTAATTTCATAGAGCAATTTGAAATATATTCCAAATTTAGTAAATGGACCGAAGATCAGATGTTGCTAGCCTTTCCACTTTGTCTTTCGGGCACTGCGCGAATTTGGTACTCAGCATTAGACGACGATACGCATCGATCAATGAAAGATTTATGTGAGTTATTTGAAAAACGATTTTTGTCACCATCTGATAATTTTATGCTTCGACAAAAGTTAAATAACCGTAAGCAATTGCCAAGTGAGTCTGTCGAATTATATTCAGCTGACATTCGTAGGAGGTGCCAACGCCTAAAATTGAACAAAAATGAACAATTGCATTATTTTGTGAATGGCCTCAAGCCTGAATTACAATCATTTGTTATTCTAAGTCAACCAAAAACACTCGAAGAGGCCGAACACTATGCACAAATAAAAAGCTCAGTGCCATCGCCAGCCAAATTCACCACACACGATGTGTTGGCTATTCAAAGAAATTTTATTGATGAATTACAAGCTAAACAATTACTACCTAACCATGACAATATTTCAGCTGTACAACAACAACAGCCATTTTCTGATACTAGACCACCAAATGACGGCAGAACCGAAATTCGTAAGATAATACAGGAGGAACTTAGAAATTTTAATCAGGTTTCTCGTCCTTATCAAAGTAATCACTACACACAGCGACCTTTCTATAGGCAAAATACGGCACGCCCAGCTATGTTTAACGCACGCGGTGATTTTGGATATCGAGACTCCCGCACAACAACAGGTCAAATTATTTGTCACAATTGCAAACGCGTAGGACATCATTTTCGAAATTGTCGTGAACGCGTCGATCCGCGCCTTCCGCGCAGGAATTTTGATTCAAATAGACCATCTAGTAGACAGATGTTTCGTTCTCAAAATTCACCTAATTACACACAGGGAAACCGCTAAGGTCTCACGATCGCCCGGAAGCTTGTGAGACCGCAGTTACTTCTGTAAATTGCTCTGTTAGTAGCCATAATAATCCTAACAATCATAGTAATACATGTCTATTACATAGTTCACGAGAGAATAATACATCACACACGTCACAAACGCATCCACTCCTGAGTGAAAATAAGTATGACACCCAATGTCATGATAATAGCAATGAAGAAACCGAGAAAACAGGTTCATTTTCTCACGCAAATAGTGTATTTCCGGACACTATAGCTAATAGTCCTTCACCAAACATTTTAAACAGCGACACACATGATAGGAATGAAACAATTATGAATGATACTCAGCAAACAGTTCACAATAACGATAATGATAATTTCCATCCTACCAATAACAGCAATGATATTCATAACGATGATGATGACGTTACTAATGATATCGATAGCAATGATAATACTAATGATGTCGAAAGTGAAGGTGATCAGAATGACGATGTTGATAATGAAGCCAGTCTTAATGATAATAATATTCTTGATAACATTACACATCATAACACTAATGATGATGTCGAATCAATTAACGTCTGTCCCACATTATCAGATGTTGATTTTCATCCAACCGCTGACCACCATGTCGACTTAATTAACCAAAGTAATGATGTCTTTCACGTGCTAACTATATCAGATAGCATCACACCACATGTCAAAGTACATGTATTACATGAAAACGAAATAGATGTCACAGATGTCACGCATCCACCTAGCGTGCATAGCCATGATGACATATCAGATAATATCTTAAGTATAAGTAGGTTCGATACTATAACAGAGGTTCAATCTATCATAGCACCAATACATTTGAAGTCAATTAAGCCACAAGTAACGATTAAAAAGAGCTATTGCTCATGTTTTTCAATTATGTATTTTATGTTTTTCTTTTTTTCTTGCATGATGAATTTTTTTAAGCCAATTTTTCAAATACCTCGCAAAGGTTGCTCTCGTATCGTTAAATTAACGAAACAAATTTTACAGGATGGGTTACCTGTGGATTCTTTTTCTCAAGTATTAAAGAAAGATAATGTTATGAAATTACAATGTTTAAAACAAATTGATAGCAATGACAGGGATGATGTTTCCCCATGTATTAATAATGAAATAAATATGGACGAAAATTTAAATAGCGCAATGAACGCTCAAGTAAACGCAGTAACGTTTACAAATTTAACAAAGAATCTTACAATTAATGGCACAATAGCAGGGAAATCTTTCTTATTTCTTTGTGATACTGGTGCAAGTCACAGTATTGTTAATTCAAAAGTTTATAATGTATTGCCAGAATTGATAAAACAACAGTTGACCGTAAATCCGACTAGCACGCTTCGGTCTGTCAACGGACAGAGTATCTCTGTATTAGGACAAACACAAGTCCCATTTGAAATTGATAATACAGTATATGAATTTAAGGCATTTATAGCCCACAATATAACTTACGATGTTATATTAGGAAATGATTTTCTACAACATTTTCATGCTGTAATAGATCTACATAATAGGTCGCTTTCTTTTAATACTCCAAGTGAGCCTCCATCCACACATCATCATTGTACCATCCATGCAGACCAAACATATATTTTGCCACCACAATCAGAGTCTCTTATATCAGATTATCACGGATTTCCATTTGATCCAGGGGGATTCCCCACGACACTCATGTGCGCCAAACGATAATACTAAAAATTACATAAGTTGTTGCTAAATGCACTCACATTTAGAATTTCTTGGACAATTTTCAACAGAATTCGAAACAAACAAACTTTTTCAATCATTACTTCGTCTTGTTGAAGTGCAAGATATTGTAACTCAGTTTGCGCATTTGCGTTCTAAACCATTGATCGGGTATAGCGATTTACCGCAATCGGTTATTGCAGCTGTTTCGACGCATTTTCGAACAGTGCCAGGTTTAGCCTTGACCGCGAAAGCGCTCGATGATGGTTTTCCATTATTGATTAAGCCTATTACTGAATACCAACATTCAAAGCGATACATTACATTGAATACTCTAGTCACTGTACCACGTATAGCAAGCGATGATTCTTTTTGCACAATAGAGTCATTGCTTCCTTTACAATATCGTGTCGGAGACAAATGCTATACGGGACCTTTAGTACATAATGATTTAGTTCTTGTGTCATGTTTGAATTCTAAATTAGTTGTGAGGGCTGATACGCTAATTGCATGCTTTTCTCAAACTAATGCTCTTATCTGTCCTGAGACAATTCTCAAAAGTTCCAACGATAGCACTTGGTTGGGATTTCCATGGACACCAGGTACAAAGATGACCTTTGAAAGAACACACGTCGAAGTGACATGCGACGAGAATCTACCCTCAATTTATCATCTTGGAGGAAGATACTATATGTCCACTACAACCACAACTCTTCAGCTCTCAACTGGTCCACTGGCCATGACTCCATTGTCTATCTATCATATACCTTGTAACGAGACTAATCCAATTCTCAAAACTGGTTTTGGATTTTGTCCTTCAACTGTTATGATGTCCATTCCGATATTCCAAAAGATATCAGTCAACTACATTCCATGGACACCACCTACAGACAATGAAGTTTTCAAACTACATTATAAATCATTGAAAATTTCTCCACTTCTGAAGTTCAACAAAACTACTATCAATGCCTTGGATAACGCATTTCTACGATTAGACGGACGTTTGCATTTGCAACTAAAAAAGATAAAAAGTGACATTGACAGTATTCACGAAACTCAAGAATCATCAGCTGCTCTTATCATAGGCAGTACTGCATTAGCACTGTCAGGTGTCAACACTATAATACTTATCACTATTTCTTGTTGCTATTACAAAATCCACAAGCAAAAGATGAAGCAGCAACACAGTGATACACAGCAACCCCGCGACACAGTGAAATATGTTCCATCACAAGAGGATGTTCAACTTCCACTCAACGAAGACCACTGTCTCGATTGTGAACAACCACTTGGTCTCTATGAACCTATAACCCAGGTTCCAGCTACGACTGAACGACAGGAAGAAAGACTTCAACCAAAAAACTGATTGAAAAAACATTGAAACAAGTACAGTAAACTCTGTAGACAGTTATAGTGTAGCTATACTGAACGAACATTATATATTTTATATTCTATATAATCATTTATTCTTTATTTACTCTTTCAATGTTTAACTATGAATGGCAATAGCATTGATCATTTTCAGAGATATATTTTCTCTATGTTATGATATTCATAGTAGAAAGCATAAAAAAAATTACAAAATACTACAAAATTACAAAAAAAGGAATTATATTTCTATCTATCTATATATTACTCAAGTTTATCGGCTTTATCTTAATTGCAGATTAAGTCAAGTACTTTTTGACATATAATCGTTTTATAGCTTTATAGTGTTTTTCTATATTCAAAATTATTGATGTTTCTAATAGCAAACAATACAAAATTGGTAATCGGATGTTTATACTCTCGGAGGACCTCGAAACTGACGAGGGGGAACTGTTAAGAGAGGAAAATAACAATATTTTCGGTCATGTTAATTTGTCATTTAGAACACAGATATTTTAGTAAAACATAACATTAACATGTTATCGGCTGACCTTACTAAGCGATACGATAAACAAGTGTTTTAACAATTATCTAGCTAATTGCCGATAAGCAGATAATAAGCCTCACGCATCGAAACACAGTTCGACTGTTTTGTGATACATTTATATTCAGAGAATCTTAGTTACTTTTGGTAAGAGTATTCCTCTTACTAATAATTATGATCTATAATCTCATAGCAATTACTTTTCAGTCATTATATTTAAGTCCATATATCATCAACACATTGTGTTCAACCACACAAACTATTCTAGAAATAACCTAAGATAATTGACAGGTATATCGAATGTTGATTACGAAGTTGCATTGTATAGTTAGTATAAATACAGGTCACACTGCCTTGTAACTTCACCCCCTCTCGATCACCGATCACAACCACGATCGCAAGTACACAACCAACTGAATTGTCTTCAATAAAGAACCGATACCAGCACTACCTGAGCAGTCCTTTTAACAGTATTGATAGTGTCATTCGTCACATTCAATAACAAGATTAGAGATAACAATTAGCATTTTAATATATCGGAGAGTATACAACACTAGTCACAGAACAAGCATTTAAAAACGCAAGAGAAATTATTGTAAACCTAGGTATGAATGGCTGTAAACTTAGGTATGTTGTTCCTGTTAGAGTTTTGATATAAATATAGGTAAAAAATCGATGTATAGGCAGTTGAATTGCGAATTGTAAGAGGAGTAAAATTAAGCATTTTTACAATATTATTTTAGTCAATTATTTAGCATTTAATGATAACATAACTTAAGGCCTGAGCAAACGCACGCAACATTGTTGGCCAACATTGCTGCGATACGGTTTGTTGAACACGAGAACAAAAGAAATGTTGGATGACTTTCATCCAACATCATCCAACAGGGTGTTTAAACGGGCCCAACATGTTGGAGCAACCATGTTGGTCCAACAATGTTGCGTGCGTTTGCACGGGCCTTAAATTGTTCTTGTGTTCAACAAACCTTATCGCAACAATGTTGGCCAACAATGTTGCGTGCGTTTGCTCGGGCCTTAATTAGATGTATTAGTCACGTTATACCGGTATTGGTAATGTCATTCGTCATATGTCGGGTGAGATATTCAATAACAAGATTAAAGATAACAATAAGCATTTTAATATATCGGAGAGTATACAACTTTATTATATAAACTTCAGTAAAATATCAGGCGATCTCCCGCGCGAAAAAAGTTATATCTTCACACTGTGAAAATAACATGTTAGCAGTCACATGTGAAATAACACGTTACCATCTATTTGTTAAGATTTTTATATCTTTTATGCACATCTTGATAAAACTTTTGCTATTTCATTTGTCATGAGTTTATATAATAAACAGAACATTACATGGAGATATGCACTTTATCTTCTCGTGTTCAAATCATATCTCACTCGTTCGATCACCGGCGCTCACTCGTGAGATATCACTGGAAGATAAAATCCGTATCTCCGCGCGCCCATGTAATACCCTCTATATTATAGTCACAGAACAAGTATTTAAAAACGCAAGAGAAATGATTGTAAACCTAGGTATGAATGACTGTAAACTTAGGTATGTTGTTCCTGTACGTTAGAGGTTTGATGAATATATTCATATTTCTGATAAGAATAATGTTATATTTGACATTAAATTGGTATTGCTTTTTTTTAAATATCGAAAAATTCCAATACTTTACACTTATGCAAATGTATCAGCTGTATAGTCAGAACTAGGGCATGATCGATTCACTTTGTATAATTGTAAGAATTAAACAGTTATTTAGCAGCAAAAACATAATGGAAATTGGCTTTATTATATAACTTTTGAAGTAAAACTACAGTTTTAAATGGGTTTAAGGCAATATTCCTTAATTTGAATTGTGTTACATTTTTAATGTTTTCAAATATCCTTTGTCTGGATAACATAATATAACATGGAACTGGAATTACATCAATAATCAAACATAGTTGATGGCTAAATGCAAAAAGCGCTAAATATTTTTGGCATGCATTCTATATATATATTACGTTACAATTATTATAACAATTTACATTGAAAATGTTTTTATTGGAAACTTTCCGAAAACAAACGTGATAACAACTCATGAATATAAAAGGTAATAAACTTTTAACAGTTCATCAACGAACACAACAGAATGCTTACAAATAGAAAGATTCAAAGGCACCCTATGGCTAACTCGGTGATCAGTTCAAATTGTCCTGGACTAGCATTGCTTATTAAGTCAAATGAAAACATTTCTTAAATTTATAATTTTTTCATGATTGCTATAATTAAGGCTCGAGTATATAAACGGTCTGATATTTATGTTTTAGAAAAACTCTTACAGTAAAAACGTTAGAAAATAACAGCTATGAATTTGTATATTGTCTTGAGCAAACCATATACCCAAAGCCAACGCTGATTTGGAAGAGTAAATCGATGTAGAAGTACGAGAAATCCAAATATATTTGGCTTCAAATCCAAGATAGCGAATTTGTCAAGCCTAGGGTGACTGTCTCAGCTATCAAGCCTTAATTAGGTCAGGATTAGATTAATTAATCATATTAATGATAATTAATAATAATACTAAATATAAAGAGATCTTTAAGGTATCAGCGCAGTGGCTTAAACATCCAGGTTAAGTGATCCTGCACCGGAGTGCCATCATGATGGTCTTTTATCATTTGAGCCCTCGCATCTTGCGTGTACAGCTCAAAGCTGCCTGACTTCCTGTAAAATGTAGGAAAACAATCAAAAATATTAATTTTTGCTAAGTACTTGCCCTACTGCAGTATGACATCATATCAAAACAAGCTAAGGATCATGGTCATTAAGAAAAGAAAATTGCATGTACAAGATGGAGAAGAGATATAAATGACAACAAAATTCCATAAATGTATCAAGGGATATAAATTGGCTCATAAAATACATAAAAAAGATCATATATGAAAGTACGAGTATATACCTGTGACCATTTTACCGAAAATCCTCTACCAAACCCCCCTTTCTATTTAAAGCCACCTCTCCAATAAGCCCCCTACACCCCCCCCCCCCCCCCCCCCCCCAAATGTGCCTGAAATAAATAAGCCTCAGGGGGCTTAATAGAGGATTTACTATAGGAATATCAATATTAAAGCATGTCTGTCAAAGTTAAAGTTCAGACCTACCATCTGCCTGCCCGTTTGATGGTGCTATCATCTGCACCACATCGTGCAGCCCACTTAGCAGCCGACCTTCTTATGCTGTGTGTGGTGTATTTTTTCCCAAAAAGATTTTTACACATCTAAAATAACAAACATCATTAAATTCATTGATTGTTAACATTGAAATACAAACTATATCAACAATCAAATAAATACATTACCTAAAGTCTAAAAAGGATAGATAATCTTAAATAATACAATACAATAACTGAATTAACACCCATTATATACCAAAAAATAGCAAATGAATTAGATTTCAACCATGATGCAAACCTCAGAAAACTGTTTGCGATAGGAGGTAACTCCTCTTGCTGACCCTGCAATAACTTTAAGGTTATTCTTAGCAACCCTTGGAAAGATGAAGCCTTTTTTGATATCTAATAAAAAGCAGAAAATCAATTTTTAAAAGTCATTTTGATATGATTTATATAATATAAATGTTAAGTTAGGATTCATGCTGTGGGTTTTACAGAACAGAAACAATAACGTCATGAAAAATTGCAAAAATTAAGATGCAATTTGCAATCTTTTTATTTCCTAAGTAATGGTCATTTAGCCACAGTGCCTTTCAATTCCAATAACTTTGTTAACTAATGTAATAGCATTATGATATCTAGCTGGGTAAAGGTTTAAGAAACTTAATTCTTCAGAATTAATAGCAATTTCTAAATAATTAGAGTTTGTTTACAGCTTATTGTTGTTAGTTACTGAGTTTATTAGGCTTTACAATGCAAGGTGAAAACGAACCTATAATAACTATCCAAGCAAATAAAGCAGTTACTGGACATAACTCGGGGTTTAACGGATTGGACCACAATGTCAATGTCACACCTGCAACAGAAAATAATGTTATGTTATGATATGATCATATAATTATTAAAAAGTGTGTTGGGCCTGGGTTGGGGGGGGGGGGGGGGGGGGGATTTGCTAATTGTTTAATTGAATTGAATTTTTTTTTTTTTTGGGCTAAAACAACAGACAAAATGTCCAAAAAATACCCTATTCCAGACATTACCCTAACCCAGACCTAAAAGCCGAAAAGCCATACCCTATCGGGCGGCACATACCCGTATAGCAAATATAGGGGAGTACACCTCCCGGGGGTTTTGGGGAAAAGAAAAATAGAACATTAGTACAGCCTACACAGAAGCTAATAAATCAGATATTGAAACAAAATTGAAAGGATGAATCCTGTATGCAGGAATTTCTAAAAACAAGTGAAAGTCTGGAAAATTATGAAGTTCATTTTGCACTTTTGATATGTGCATATATTAACAACTTATCATTTGCAAAATATCCCAGCAATATATGCATGTGTTAACTTTAGGAAACCTGCATGAACGTCTTTTCATACACCATAGTTTTTGATGACATTACCTTTGGCCTTTCTGTCTGCTTTGGACCAAGGGATGCGTACCTCTACTCTTCGAGGCAGTTTACCAGATTGAACTAAAGAAAAAAAAAGAACATACAAATTCAACTAAAACTATACAATAAAATTTGTCATAATCATGTATGTATATAGTGTAGCCATGTAGAGCAAAACAAAGTGAACACACTAAGACTTCACTTCACTTCACTAGGAATTAAAGGGAAAAAATGGTATGTATATGCAATTGACATGCACTATTTTCTTGTAACAGAAGACAACATTCACACATATACATATTAAATTTACCTGAAAAATTATTTGGTAAATTTAGATGCTCTATTTTCAAGCGTAAAGGTTCCTCACTTCTCAGAAACAGAGCAAATGAAAATAAGCTGATGGTCCACATCCATAACCCTCTTATGCCCTAGAAAAAAAATGTTATATTATATCACTTTCATGTGCATTTTAACTTCTGTATTCTGAATTAATATTTTTTTTATGTCAGAAGAAACATATATGTATATACCTCAACTGTTTTAAGACAATAGGTCCTAATCCTTTTCAGCTCTTCCAGGTTAAGAGGAGGGGCCCTTTTTGGTTCATAAGGAACCCTTCCTTTCTTGGTTTCTTTTGTTGTTGGCCTTTTAGCCCTTTTGACCAATTGTTTAATGGTCTCTTTGACAGCTATAATTTAAAAAAAAATAAAACTTACTAGATACTTCATTCACTCTTTACAGTGTGGACACACTAACTGGTCCAACCTTAACAAAACTGCAATACAATGATACCAAAACTAGGAACATTTGATTTATTAAAAAACCAAAACCGTTTTATATAGCGTCAATTGGCATGGGCTTCCTGTGTACAACATTTTGTTGCGTGGTTCAAAGGCTTAAGGACATACATGTACATTTTAAGTTATTTTGATGTGTTTTGATTAGAACTAAAAATATATATATATATAAAACTATCTGTTTGTTTTTGATAAAATAAAACTGTTTCCCATGATAATTTGTTTACTTGAATATATCTGAAAGGCTTTGTTTTCTATATTACAACCACTAGCAGCAATTATAAACTAGTTCAAGTGAAACTTGGAGATCTGTTGCTTTCGTTTAAAATCGTTGGAGCGTACTTTGTTCAACATGTTTTTTTTTTTCTCAATTCAAAACGTACTATCTAACCCTGTATCTATATGCAAAAATGTGAAAATATATCCATTGCCTTAAAATATACATTACCAGGAGCATTCATAGGATTGCCACTTGGAATGATCGTTCTCTTGTTGCCGTGTGTTTGAATGGTCTCCTTGTAAGAATCACAGTGACCAAAGACCGGGAACCAATACCTAAAGGCTGCTGTATGGCCTTTAATCACTGGAGGCTTCAAACCACGGCAACTTAGTGAGCCAATTCTTTTGCCCTTAACTTCTCCCAACATTTCTATAATTAATAAAAAAGGCATAAAAGAGATGCATTTTAGCATTATACGTGGTTTACCTATAAGTTAAAACACATTCTGAGTTAACGCAAACTGTGGTGTTTGTTAAAAAGACACACTTTGAGTTGACGCGTACTGTGTTTTTAAAAATATGGGCTATAGTCCATGCTTTGAAACACACAGTTCGCGACAACTCAAAGTATGTCTTTGTAACGAACCACGTAGTTCGCGTCAACTCAAAATGTGTTTTTCGTTTCCACGGAATAACACGTGCACGAAGCGTTAACTCAAATTTTTTTATAAAAACAATAAGAAGGATAAATCTGTATTTGTCGTTTCCATTGAACAATTTATAATTACTGTATTTTACTAAAATTTGATTATTAAATAAGTATTGTGGCTATGTTTTGAGGTTGTTATAATATAAAGCCCTCTTTAATAAGACTAGCTTGTCTTTGTCGATTATACAAAAGAAAACAATATGTCGCTGTTGACCTCATTATCTTTTATTGTAGAGCACTTTATGATACTTATGGTACTTACGCAAATACGTCTGTATTGTTGCTGCAAGAAATGGTCTTTTTTTGGGTCCAAAAAGAACAGCATCATCACCATTTTCACACGCAAACTTTTCGAGAGCCATGAGGCGGCACTCGTAGATTCTTGATGTCTTTTCATCAAGAACCTGGCTACGGTTCTTTGCCGCTAACTTCGCTCCTGCAGCGAGGTTTTTGTTCAAAAGCCCGCTTACGTCTTCGTCCCTGCCACATGAATCTTCGAATCTTTGGACGTTGGGACTTTTTCCCTTAAAGTTTATACGTTTCGGCATTGTTAAAAGAGAAAAAAAACTTTTCATAGCGTGATCTAGAACTCTAGAACGGATAAAATGTCACGTCACACATTTTCACGTGAACTCTCGTCTGATTGGTCAATAATTGTAGGAATTGTCACGCCCCCGTAGGATTCGTACGAGATTACTACGGCAGGATAATCACTCATTATTTGCACTGTTCCACTCTAGTGCTATCCGCTAAATTGTATAAACAATGCAATTAGACAGGTTTTGTTCTATGGTTAAATGACATGCACTCTCCAGTAAAAATACAATGAAAAATATTCATGGTTGCGAACAAAATATTCTTAAAGTCTACATGTCCTACAGAAATATTATTTGCCTCCAAATATGTACTTCCTATGTCAGCGCACAATACATTTTGGTTTTATATATTCGCTTCCACTTAAAATACCAAAGCTAAAAGAGCTATACCAAACGGCGAAACACATTCACTTTCATTTCAAACAACAGAGGTTCAAAGGTTCAAAGGTTTTTATTTTTCCACACACAAAAAATCAAAGAATTACAAAAATAGAAATAAGAATGAAGTGGAAAGGTGCAGGAAGTACAACCCAAAAGGGGTTAATTAAGAAAGATCCTACACCAATGTTCACAATGTTAAAGAAATAGTATATGGCGGATTGTTTTACTGACAATTAAATGGGAAAATTAAAATCAAGCATTTTCAAGAAGAAAACAGTTATGATAAAAGATTTACATTTATAAGTACATTTATTAAAATGTTTTTTGAAACTTTTAAGCGATGAACTATTTTTTATTTCGAGAGGTACCTCATTCCAGTTTGCAACGGCTGCATATTTTACGCCAAATTCGCCATAATTTAAGTTTTGGCTGGGCAAATAAAAATTCCTTTTCGTTTTAGAGCGCGTGTTATGATCATGCATTAAATTTATATCTCTGAAGTAGTTGACAAAAATATTTGGCAATTGGTGATTTATGTGCCTATACGCAACCTCACAAAGCTGGAGCTTAACTGTCTCGAATATATTTAAGATGTCAAGTTTTTGAAATAATGGTCTACTAGGTGTTCTGGGATCTGAGAAGGTAATTATTCGTAAAGCTCGTTTTTGTAAAATGTGAATAGGCAATAATCTTGATTTATAGTATTTCAACATGAACACAAGACTAGCCATTCAGGAACAATAGTTACTAAAATTGGACAGCATATTTCAATTTAGTCTATAAAGAGAAATAAAAATACAGAAAATTATTACAAACAGCGAAACATATTCGCTTTAGCGAGAAACACTCGCAGCTAACCTGATATTCCGCGAAACACATTCGCTTGTACTTCAAACAGGAAAATTCTAAACGAGCAGCGAAACACATTCGCTTCCGCGAGACACACTCGCAGCTAACCTAAAATTCAGCGAACACACATTCGCTTGTATACTTCAAACAGAAAAATTCTAATCGAGTAGCGAAACACATTCGCTTGAGCGAGACACACTCGCAGCTAACCTAAAACTCAGCGAAACACATTCGCTTGTACTTCAAACAGGAAAATTCTAAACGAGCAGCGAAACACATTCGCTTCAGCGAGACACACTCTCAGCTAACCTAAAATTCAGCGAAACACATTCGCTTGTACTTCAGACAGAAAAATTCTCATCGAGTAGCGAAACACATTCGCTTCAGCGAGACACACTCGTAGCTAGAATATTCGGCGTAATACATTTGCTTCCACTTCAAGCAAGCCAAATACACGGTACACTAAACTCCAAGCACACATGGTCAGTCTGCTGCGCCTTGTCGTATTCCTCCATCGAATGACTCAGTAGTATAATTAATGGTTAAAAATGGGGATACGGCAATGCAGAAGCTCTCGGTTCGAATCCTGGCATTATTACTCAAATACTTTTTTTCGACAAAAATCGCCAAGTCTGATGTTTATTAGTAGAGACGAGGGGAGGGTAATATCTGTGCAAAGAGTTATTTGTAGTAACTGGAAAAAATTGTTCCAGTTACTACTAGGAGGACTAGACCAGGTATCCAGTGTCCTCAAGGGATTACAATCACACCATTTCATTGGCTGAGTAGTAGTCAATGGCCGATTCGGGGACAATTTGCCGTTGAGTTCAAAATTGGATTTCGTTACTGTATCACTTTTCTATACCCACGGCCGGATCTTCCAAAGAACAATTTGCATAGGCTTTCAAAACCCAAGGTCAAATAATATTCCCAAAACCCAAGGTCAAATAATATTCCCAAAACCCAAGGTCAAATACTATCACCAAAACCCAAGGTCAAATTCTGATAGCAAACCCCAAGGTCAAATCCTGGGACAATATTGCGTGACCAAAAATTCTGGGAAATGTCGTGACCTAAAATTCTAGGAAATTAGTGTGATCAAATTCTGGGAAATTAGTGTGATCAAATTTCGGTTAAAAATGGGAATCTAACCTAGGTACCTAACCCTAGGATCGAAAATGAAAACCTAACCTTTTATTCACTATTGGTGCGTTTATTATGTGTTTTAATTTTAAGTTGAAGTGCGTTTACTTAGATTTTATAAAAACTTTTATTTATATATAGAAATGTCTTCGAAAAAGATACTTAAAGATATAGCACCTTATATAAATAATAATAAAATGGCTAATAATATTTATACAATTCAAAATACCAATGTTAAAATTCAAACAAATATGAATAAATTTGCAGATTGGATTCTATCATATGTACCACCAAATATTAAAAAACCAATAAATAATCGCCTTGAGGATTTGAAAAATAAAAACCAAGATATTTTCAATAAGATGGTAATGAAATTGAAAGAAAAACCGAAAATCAAATATGATAATAGACTGTGCAATTTACAACTAGTAACACAACAACAGAATTGTAAAAAATCAGCTCAAGATAGAGATTATTCATTCACTGCTAAAAACCATCAAAATAGAAAATGTGTGAAAGCTATTAACACAAAAACAAATGAAGAAACATTTTATAATAGTCTATACAGTGTGAATCAACATTTAGGTATTAACGCAGGAATAGTAAAAATGATTTGTGAAGGTTTGAATAATGTTAAAAATGGTATATCAAAGAAAGATAATTGTAAATATAAATTCAACTATATTTCAAAAGAAGAATTGCCAGAAAATTATAAAAAATCTGCTAACAAACATCCTAAGAGGAAAAAAGCGGCAATAATATCATAGATTAATCAGTATGAATTTCATAGAAATAAATATATTCTTACATAATTGCTTTTATAAATCAATTATGTAATTTTAAGAACTTTAAAGGCCACAAGACCGGAACACCAATGTTGGTGCATCTATCGAAACATATACCAAACTAGACCAGACACACCAACAGTAATAACAGCTAGATTAGTATCATGTGTTTTAGATGTTGGTAAAGGTTTTATAATTGGTTTATTAAAATGGTCTGTACTATCTTTTTTATCAATGATTTCTGGTTTATTTGGTTTATGATGTGGTAATTTAACTTTTGAATCACCCATATTATGTTTACTACTAGTAGATTTAGTTTCATTATTAATATTATTGACACCAAATTTCATATCAACCGTTGCTCTCTGTAGCTTATTATTATAACCAACAGTTGATTCTGTATTTATAATTAACATAGATGGTAACAACCAACAACCAGGGGATATTGCTAAATCAAGCTTTACTCTAGCGTTATTAATTGCAAATTGGTATCGTTGTATACTTTTCGAAATATCCTTCTCAATTACTGAACTTTCAAATAATTTTAGAAATACTTCTTGTGTTTCTGTAGCAGCCCCTGAATCGCCTATAATTGATGATCGTGTTTGTACTTGTGCGCCTAGAACACAATAAACAAACGCTTCTATACTTTGATTTATTCGTGACAAACCTGCTTTTGTTATACCAACGCCCTTTTGTGGTATAAACCAATTATATTGACTTCTATCCTTGTGTGTTGACTTGTAATATCCGGTTAGTGAATCCTTGTACGGGCTAGTATAATGAAACCCAAACACATCAGAGTTTGTAGATTTGCCCATAAACCGAAAATCAGGGTTTGAGGAATCAATACCAAACTCGTTACACAACTTTATTAAAGCGCCCTTATTATATTGAGTACCATCCCAAACAAAGTTATTATCCCATGGTAATATAACCTGGAGGGCTTTTAGAACTGATCTTATCGTGAAAATAACGTGGAACCTTAATATAGATGCTATTTGAGTATCGGGTTCAATAAGGTTAAACGAAATCCCACAACCAGACGTAGCACACCAGACAGCAAAATTCAACTGCTGAGACCAATTTTTAAAATTCGGATCTTCCATCCATATAGTCCAATCGTGTGTATTTTCTATAGTTGGAGGTGTTAGTTCAAAAATATTGTTAATAGTAGAAGAAAAACTATCACTTGGAGTTACATATATTTTTAGCGTGGATAATAATCTTTTAATATCAGACGGTTCATCAGTAAGATTTACAGCTGGAATTGGGTACTTTGTATTAGTAAGCATAACAGCTTTTGGAAATTTAGATCCAAGAAAATCGTGAATATTTTCTGGTGTATATGTGTGACCATTCCAACTAGGAAATTTGTAAAAGGTTTTCACTAAATTACCATCTTCATCAAAAGGATCATAATCATCTCCATTGAAAATAAACCGAACTTTACCATTCACATTAGTAAAACGATTAGTTTTATAATTTGGGTATTTTTGTTGGAAATCAATAAATTTCATATTATATTATATAATATGAGATTAACTTTTATACGTTTATAAGATTAATATTTGTTTTTTTCATATCGTAATCTATACGTAAATCCACCCATCGTAGTTTTATCAAATGAAATGCTTACTTCTTTTGATTTATTAGTTGATCAACAATTTCCTTTCTCAACTCCTATCTTATTCTTTTAAAAACTCATTATTTCGTTTAGATCTAATATCACTTTTCAATGTTTGATACTTTTGTAACTCTCCAATAATTATTTCAAATTCTTTCTCATCAATCTTGTTATCAGATAAGGCTTTTGATACCAAATCATATATACTATTTTGTTTTGCTCTTCCAAGCTGAATAGTATTTTCATGTTTTGCAACCTTCTTAGTCAGTTTTTTAGTCATAATCATACAACTAGATGATATCAACCCTAAAATACCACCAACACATGATAGAGGAATGCCAACAATAGCTCCAGGTCCTGTTAAGGTTGTAGTTACACCAGAACCAGTAAAAAGTACGGAAAAGATTCCACTTACAACTGCTGTTTTATGAAAGATTCCACGTGTCTTAGAATATTTTTTCCTAACGTTTTCATAATGTTTGACTTCTGACTCTAGTTTAGACATAACCTCATTTACCTTACGTAATCTGAAGTTTTCACCTTCGCCACTATTATCTGTCATTATATAATTATAATCACTATTTTATTTTTATATAATTTCAATTACCATTTGCATTGGATATATCCCAGAATGAATAATATTATTATTATAATCAGCTGCCCATAACCGAATACTATTGATATAACCATTGTTTTTTATTGGTGTGCGCAAAGTATTAATAGGCTCGTGGCGTATTTTTTCACCATACTTACCTAGACAAACATATGCTAATAATTGTGAATAATTATTTTTGAATAAAACTTGTGTAGAATCAACCAGATTACAATATATGTATGCAGTATCAAGAGTTTTACCAATATTTATAACATTTTTAGAATCTTTTTTAAGAACTATTTCTATATTTAATAATTTTGCTAAGCTATCGTTTAATACAATATTAACCTTTGGAGTAAGAATGGAGTTGGTTATGGAAACTTTTTTTTCACCAAGAGAAACCGCTTTATCAAGAACACTTTTAAAAGAGCTTGTTGTATAATTTCCCAAAGGAATACGAAGCAAAACATTACCTTCAGCATCTGAAATTGTTCCTTCTTTTTCAAGATTACATAATTGATTAACAAAATTACAATAAATTAGTGTCATTTTTTCACAATTTGTTATAGGATTTTTCAACCAAATCGTTTGATCAGACTTTGTTATTTCAATATATATGATCATCGTTATAATATATATAATCATTTTTTGTTTTTATATCTTTCCACAACATACAATACCAAACCAACAATAAGAAGCCATGCGTTTTTAGCAAGGAAACCTACCACTTGGCCTGCAGTTCTGAAAATAAAAGAGGCTATAGCACCAACCATACCTGGTAGAATATCACCCAATTTTTTCCCAAGTGACTTCAAACCATTTCCAACACCGGTTGCTACACTGCTTAATCCTGATTTTAGACTAGAAACAATCACACCAATAATAACTCCAACAGATGTAATAATAGCTGTAGCTGTAAAGCCGTACTTTTTAAAAATACGTTTTACACGTTCTTTCAAAGGTAATTTTTCATCTATTAGTTCGTTTTTGTTTTCTAGTTCTTGTTTTTTTAACTCCAACTCTTTAATCTTAGCATCCAATTTAGCCTTCATTATAGTCTGAGCTTCTCTTGAATCAAAAAGCTCGTTATTTTCTTGTATTAGAGTTTCTTTTTGATGTTTTAATACATTGATATGTCCCTCTTCATCAGAAGTCATTGGGTTTTGAGCTATACTTTCAGCATCATCGATAGAATCCTGTAATTTTTGGATAGAGATTTCATTTGAGCTAATACTTAAATTATCACCATCAATTTGTTTGTTAAGGACTACAATTTCAGGATGTAGTGTTGTTAAATGTTTATCAACATCTTTAATAGAATCATCATTTCTATCTAAAATAGTTTCAGCTGTTTCACCAAGATTGCTTTTTATTATATTAGGTAATAGTTTATTTATATCACCATATGTATTATATAGTTTATACCATTTTGTGATTGTTTCATGTGTAATTTCTATTCTATCATTATTGTATCTAAAATCGTATTTATTATCTAAATTATTCTCAGGAAAATTAGTATTAATATGATCTTTAATCTCGTTATAATCTTTTATCTCTTCTTTAGTCTTACCCAAGTTTTCCTTAATCGTCTCAGGCAACGTTTCATAATTATCTATGAAATAAGTTTTAGTACCTTTTTTTAAACGGATCACTACATTATCATAATCATCAAGACTAAACAAAAACAAACTTGATTTAGGATCCCATGTTGGAAAAATCTTTTTTATTCTATTTTTAGCTGTTGTAATACGACGCTCTCGGTTTTTTACTTCTTTCCTTCTTTTAGATAAATCTTCTATTTCTATTTCTTCTCTTATACTTTTATTCCAATTATCATTACTTTCACTAGCATTTTCAAACAATCTATATCCACGTTCTCTTGTTATACCTCTTTTATTAAACCTTCCTTTAGTTCTTTCCCACCATGTTTGCTCTGTTTCTTTTTGCTTCGGTATAAGTTCAGCTAATTCATCATCAGTAATCGGTTCATTAATATCAACAGAACCTTCACCTAGTGCATCAAAATCGTTACCTTCCATTTAGTATTATATGTTATAATAATAAATAGTTTTTAGATCTTTTTATGAATACATAGTTTATCAGATTTAAATTTACGTTTACACAACCTACACCAGATATAAACACCTATCATATACTTATCGATGATTAACATATTTTCATATAAATTTAGATGCCAAATATCCACCAGCTAGCATTCCACCTCCGACATAAACCATTTCATATTGCTTTTGCTTTTTACTTTTTTTATAGTAATCTGAAAACTGCGGTTCTTGATTATTAAAACTCAAATTAGGATGAGCTTTCTTATACAAAACAAATGCTTGATCTGTACTATCTAAGTTTTCATCCGCTAATTTCTTGTCTGTATATTCTTTAGTTAACCAATCTTGATATGTTTGTCTCTTTTTTTCAAAATCACCCATAGCTTGTTGATATGCTTCAAGAGCCTTATCATGTCTTATTTTCTCATCATCTACATGCTTTTTATCCCCGGATAATGATTTAGCTAGGTACATAGACCCGGTAAAAGCTGTTGCATTAAGAACAGCTCCTAATATCATTGTGACTGCAATTGACGCCATTATATTATATTCTATATTAATATTTTTTTAATACATTTACATAGATGATGGAAGAATCTTTTTTGCTTCAAGATATTCCTTCAGATAGATAGAACCAGCTAGAACAACCACCCATTTACCATAGTTTGGTAGAGAGCTACTTGGGTCATTGATGAATGGTTCCTTTAGAATTTTCTTACCAACATAGCCGATTCCACTAGCAATCCCTACGATTACAGCAGCATCCATAACGGTTTTAACAACTTTGTTTTCTGTTTGATTTGACATGTTATAATATTAATATACAATTTTATTTTTATATCTTTATTCTATGGAACCCAGTAATATGATTTCTAAGAGTTGTATTTGATTTGAATTTACCACAACAATATATACATTTAATTCGAACATCACACATATAACTATTAACCTCCCTAATAATCAAATCATAATCATTACTAATCATTACCTTAAAACCGTTATACTTATATTCATCTAATAAATCTTTTTGAGCTTTGGATACTATACCATTGTCTTTTGGCGTCTTAAACTCAATACAGAACCCATTATAATATTTATGGAGATTAGTAATTATAAGATCTGGTTGGCCTTTTTGATAACCCTTTTTATAAGACTCAATTCTTTTGGTGGATGTGTATTGAAGCTCGCCTAATCCAGCTATCAGTAAGCACTTAGGGTAAAACCTTCTAATATATTGCACCACCTTTGTATGTAGGTCATATTCATCCTCCATTTTAAACATTAATGTATTAGAATTGTTAAACATTCTATAATATCCATATTTTCTAATTGTTGGTATCACATCTTCTACAACCCAATCTTGAAACTTTTCAGCAATAGGCATATTTGATTTCATAACTAATCTATATAACCCACTTTCTGTTATAAAAATCGTATGAGGGTGAATGTTTATAAAGGGGTCCCATTTTGGGACCCCTTTGTAAAAGGGGTCCTGTTTCACGACTCCATTCATATTTTGGTATTCTATCTTATTTTTATCAGGCACGTGATTTACTAGAGCTTTTTTAGTATTTGAATAGCCTAATGCAGATGCTACATCTTTCCCTTTGAAATAAATATTCTGTTTGTTATCAATAAAAGTATCAACAGATAAACCAAGATCATTATTATTAAACTTTTTAATATTCATTTATACTATATATTAATAAACGTTTATTTTTATATTTTTATTCCATACCAATTCTCTTAGGTATAGGTATCTTAGATATATCCTGTTTAGATACTACAGATGATGATGTCTCAGATGTCTTTGGTACATCTTTGATATGTTGTGGTTTTACTTCAATATTATTCTTATCCTTATTTTTATATCTTAGGTATAGATCAAAGATAGTTAACCCTATACCAATAATAGTTAATCCAGTTGTTAGTGAAATTTCCGGCAACCATTTTGAATTAGCATTATCTTCTTCAATAACCTCATTATTTTCATGTTCTTTCTCTTGTTTGAGAGCTTGTTTAGCCTTCTTATGATATTCAGCTAATCGTTTCCCAGCTGCTACTTTTTTAGGGTTCTTAACACGTTCTATCTTTTGTTCTGGTTCTCTTGTGATTTGATCAACTTGTGTGCTATCAGTTTCAGTCATTATAAATATATAACATATTTAATATTTATATATTTTTATGCTCAAGAGATTTATAATTCTGCTCAAGAGATTTATAATTCTGCTCAAGAGTTGCTCAACAACTGCTCAACAACTACTCAAGAGTACTCAAGAGATGCTCAACAACTGCTCAACAACTGCTCAACAACTGCTCAACAACTACTCAACAACTGCTCAACAACTGCTCAAGAGTGCTCAAGAGATTATCAAGACAACTCAAGAGTCTGATCAACAGTGTCATGAATATATTTATCCATTTCATCAACTGACTCGTCATTTTTTTCAATTTTTTCAATTTCTATTTTAAAATCAATATGTTTCGCTATTTGAAGTAGTCCGCTTGCTAGGGCCACGAATCTACCACCTTTTAAAACAACATATCCAGCTGCATTATTCAATTCTTGTTTAACCAGTTCATTTTTTTTCAAATCATTACAGAGATCTTTCTTATCATCAATAGGTATCGCATAACTCAGTAATTCAACACCTGTTTCCAAAGCTGTATCAACTAATCCACTTGTTACTTGATTACCCATTGTTACTTGATATCGATTATGATATTTTTCAACGTCTTTTGATGGTAATCTCTTAATATCTCCTAGGCTCATATTATTACCTGTATATGTATCTATTGTACCAAGAACTGCTAAAATAGATAATTGTTCTCGTTTCTCTTCTATATCTGTGTTATTATCATCTTTATTAACCAATTTTCTCTTTTTAATCGGTTTCTTGTCCATTACAATTGGTTCTTCTGGCATTGTTTCTAATTTATCATCAGCATATTGATCTAGGATTGATTCCATCTTATTATATAGTATATATATATTTATTTATTTATATCATTCCAGGTATCTCCACATATGTATGAAATGGGTGACGTAGGCAGAAGCAAATCCTAGCATACTTTTCCGATTTTAGTATTTTCATAAAATGTTTTTTATGCTCATTGTCTAACTCTCCACCATATTCATCAAACAGTGTCTGATTTGATATCCTATTCGGTGTGAAGAAACTAATGATACAACCTACATTCTCCCTAAACGGTTTTGAAATTGCTGTTAACTGTTGTGTTAAAACCCATACTGATATATTTTCATGTCTTCCACTAAATGCTAAATTAATAAATTGATTTGACCGCTGCTTGAGATCTTTACTGAATGCGCAATCGTCTAGAATGACTAATGTATTATAACCGGAAAACACTTCTATGACATCTGATAAAATATCATTAATTTCATCCACATTGCTAGCGTCTGGTGATATAACGATGAACCTATTGTCGTTGTTAGCAAATCCTTGGTATGTTTTATTATGCACATATGTAGGACAAACTAATATGATATACTCAAACATATATCTATAACATGTTCTTAATTGATTTATCAAAAATTCTGTTTTACCGCTATTTGTAGGTCCTGTTATAAGACAATGAAATGGTAATTTCTCTTTTAACTCTTCCATATATATATATTATATACTACTTTTTAATACATAATTGATTTCAAATTGGTGTTTTCAATTTCCATCATAGCATCAGCTAGTACATAAATATAACAATCGAGCTTTCCAGCACCTGTAGTATCTCGTGTTATCTTTAATTGAATACCATCCTTGGTGTTATTAATATGAAGACCGTTACCATGAATATCATCATCAGGATGCAAACGAAGGTCAATCCATAGACAAAATTTATCTGAATAGAAATCCTTCTGTTTAACATTATCACTAAGACCAAATTTTCGTATAGCAGCTGTCCAGAAATCAGTCTTTGTCATACCATCGGAAAATAATTTATTTGGAAGGCCATCAATGTTGACATTTAATTTAGTCAAATTAGGATAAACAAATTTTTCTGTATCTCTCGTACAAATAGTATAAGGTACTACAAATAACATAAGAATACCACTCATAGACCTTCTAGGAATGTTGATATGCTCATTTATAACACTATCTGTATTTCTTGTAATTTGAAAAGTTTTATGCAATAGAACATTTTCGAAATAAAACCCTCTACCAACTTGGTATGTAGATAGAGCTTCCTTTGAAAGAAAATCACTTTTTATGCATTCATATTCAAGTTGGATGTTTGATAGGCTATAACTATATGATTTTGATGTGTCACTAGAGATTACAAGATCCTTGCTTTCCGTCAATTTAACTTGAAATAAAAGATTATGTGATAACCCTTTTGCGTAAAACACACCATGTGAATCAATAATTGGATGGTTAATAGCCATTCTGTATTTAGTACTATAAACAGCCGCAAGTGCCACTTCTTTTGCATCTGTTGCCACCTTATCACCAGCTGAAGTCCGTAATTTATGCATATTAACAGATGAGATTCCTTCTCTAAGCATATTTTCACGATGCTCTTTTGTTAAATAAAGATCCTTATATGTTTCAAGTAGATCTACTCTATCTGTGTCCTGTAGTGTTTCCCCACCATATGATACTTTCATACTCGAAATAATATTCCTACTGATATTGTTTACTAGTCTATTATTTGCATGTTTTTCTGTATTTAGGTTCAAATCGAACGTTAAACCAATAGATCCAGGTACATACACAACATTTTCATTCAATTTAGGTAAGTAAATATATAATGTTTCTCCAGGTTGTGCTGTTGAAGGATTGTAAGTGACACGGTGAAGGGTTTTTTCACCCTTATGACCAAAAGGTCTTCTATACTCTTTGTTAACATCAAGTACGTTTGAAATAGATTGACTCATATATACTGTTATAAGATATTATTGTTTTATATATATTATATATGGATAACAGAAAATTATCAAACCATTATTATAGTCCACAAGGCTATTGGAAAGGTTATGAAGCTATTGATAAACTAGTTGGTGCCACAAATATTGATAAAGCTATTGTGAAAAAGTGGTTGGAAAAACAAGCATTATGGCAGATATATTTACCTAAACCACAATATATCCCAAGATATCATTGGAATGTTGAAAAAGTAAATCAGACCCATCAAGCTGATTTACTATTCCTACCTCATGACATAGTTAAACGAAAGGTATACAAATATGCTCTTGTGGTTGTCGACATTGCCAGTAGGTACATAGATGCGGAGCCTTTGACGTCTAAATACTCATCAGAGGTATCGAGAGGTATTGAAAATATATATTCCAGACGTTTGAAATGGCCTGAAACAATTATTGTAGATCCTGGCACTGAATTCATGGGTAATGTTACAAAAATAATGAAAAACAAATCTGTTAAGATACAAAGATCAGAAGCTAATAACCATAGAGCCCAAGCATTAGTCGAACGCGCTAATCGAACTATTGCAGAGAAGCTATTTAGTTATCAGTACAGTAAAGAAATGGTAATGGAACAAAATGAAAGATCCCGTGAATGGGTTGAAATACTGCCAGCTGTCATACAAAGTATAAACAGTGGAGTAAAAAGAATTACTGGAAAAACACCGATTGATGCTATAAAATTAAAAGAAGTAGAAGAAAATCATGTGAAGTATAAAAGACCTGTTGGATTAGATGAAACCCGTCTTCCTACAGGTGTGAAAGTAAGATATTTGTATGCTCCAGGTGAGTTGGAAGGTGGTAATCAAAGAGCTACAGACCCTATATGGTCATTAGAAATATATGACATAACAAGGGCTGTTGTATCTACTAATCAACCTGTATTATATTACCTATCTGATGGTGCACCGAAAAGAAATTTCGTCAGAGAAGAATTACAAGTTGTACCCGAAGATACTAAGTTACCACCTGATAGTGTTTTAAAATAATTTGCTTGACTTTTTTTTACGCTTAGGAACTTCTTGTAAAGCTACCCTATCATAATGATCAATACTACCTTGATAACGTTTTATGAATTCGTATTTTTCATGATCATATATTCTTTCATCAATATTTTTATACCCGTATGCATCTGTATGGATGTCGTCGGCGCATATATTACGTTTGTCATCATCTCGGCTTAGGGCAACTTTGTTTACCGTTTCTGTGAATATTTGATGTTTATGAGAACGGATAACATTCATTTTTCTAATAGCTTGCGTTCCTTCAAATAAACATTCTTTGTAGTCGTCAAATGAAATGGTTTTGTCTACTACTGACTTCTTGACTCCCTTACATCGTTTTCCAACTTTTTCATTATCTATTTTATATGCGTATAGTTTTGCTCTAAGACCTACAAACTCTGTTATTTCTTGACCGGCCGTTTCATCTTTCATCATTCCAATAACTTTTTTGTTAATACGGCTGGTAATCCCTTTATGATTTTCTGGATAATTGGTTGTATCAAACTTTTCCTTGATATCTTTCTCAATGTCTTTGTAAAAATCATCTGTTTCAATCTCATACATTAACGAATCGGTGTCTGTGAATAGTAGTTGTGCTTTGCTTGCATATTTTGGTTTAATATAATTATAATGAAAGTCATACATCAGATTCTTTGAGATATCTAGAATTGACATTCCAACGTATATAGGTTTGTTGAACATAAGCTCTGTCTTACCCATATGTATTGCTGCTAGATTTTCAGAGAATATTGTTCGTTTCTTATAGTTTGGTTTATTAATTAATTTCGCTGCTTGAGACTCATTTGTGACCAGTCTAATATCCTGTCTGTTTCGAATATTTTCCATTGTCTTACCGAATACACTGTTGTTCATAAGTTTGAAGAAATCCTTCTCGAAATCATTCTTACCATTAGTTCTTAGTTCTGTGTTAAGATTAATATATTGTGCCAACCATTTTGATTCATTAAACGTAATACCTCTATGGATTTTGGTTAGCTTCATTCCAAGACTAATATATAATTTCAAGGTCTCATGATGAACCACGTATTTTGTCTTATTCTCTAGATTTGGTATAAGCTTCTCAACCTTGTTAACCGTTAATCGTTCAGGTGCTAGTGGGTACTCGTTATGTAGTTTATGTAATTCAACAGGATAATCTAGATCAACTTCTAAAATACAAGGAAGTTTATCCCACCTCTTAACCTCACTTTTGTTCATCCATCTGAAACCATGTGTTGGTAGATTCTCAGACATAGCCCAACCATAGAGATTATTAGCATCTAGATATTTGATAAATACTTCTTTTTGATTCTTATTGAATGATTTCATATATTTGTTGTTAGCTTTTGCATATCGTTTGCTTATCATACTAATACCCCCACGAATGCCTGATTCAATCATAAGTGTCATATCTGGATCACTCAATAACTCTAGTTCAATATTTGTCTTTTTCAGCATAGAGTCCCAACTAAGCCCTGGTGCTGTGTAGTACCATGCTGGATCTAGTTTATAATTCTCCATACACACATCCCGGAACGTTTCAAACACGTCTGCCAATAGAATGACATCACTATTAAGATATAGGTTGTGGTACTCCTGCATGGTTTTTATTCCAAATGTTTTCCATACTTCCTGTGCATGTTTGTAATCCTCATCTGATATGTTGGTGTTGTTAAGCTTGCTATAAAATTCTTCTTTTGGTGGTAATGACGTTTCATTCAACTTATCCAATGAGTTGACATAATCATATGGGTATACTCCTTTTCTCAATAACAAATCTAGCTTCTTACCCTCATAGAACATAGCCATATTTATGAATTGTTCTTTTTGAAGATTGCTTACTAATGAGTCCAGACTAGAACTCATAAACTTGAAACTATCAATAAATCTAATCTCACGTTTTACACTACACTCTTTTCCATCCTTGTTTGTAAATTTATCCACTACTATCTCCTTTTTGAAACTGATATATTTCTCTTCATTATTAGGAATACAATCTATTTTACCCTGTGAGACACCAAGATTTTTGATGAATAAATGTGAATCATAGCCTGATAAATTATGAAATATCACTGGTATATGCTTTGGTATTTTATAGTTCAAATTACATTCATTGTGTGAGGCTCCACGATATTTACCTGTAAGATGGTCATGATCTAGAACCTTATCACCAGCTAATTCATTATAACATATATGACAAAGAGTTGCCTTATTATAGTTTTCATTATCCTTAGCAGTCATTTTGACCTTCTTGTTATAATTGTACTTTGCATATATACTTCTTACTGTCTTTTCTATTGATTCTACAAATTTTTGACCTATATCCTCATCATCCGACTTCTTGGTATATCTGTGGATAGATGGTTTGTACAGTGTGTCATCATAACATTTTACCATATAGCAGTACCCGCTTGGAGTATGTTTCTGATACTGTTGTGTAAATGAACTATTATCTTCTTGTTGGCATGTTGATATAGGTTCTGTAAATGCTTCAAAATCACTGTAGATGACAAATGGGACCCGCATAGAGTGGTTGTAATTTTTGAAAGCTAGCATTGTGCCTTTCTTTGGTAGTTTAATTTTTATAGCATCATGATTTTTACAGTATTCTACGTGGTTGTCCAATGATATTTGTGTTTTGAATGATAACAAACATCTTTCACAATAATATCGACTATGTCCATTTTTACTAGTTTGAGAATTAATTAGCCGAGACATACTTTTGATCCAGCAATAATGATTTGTCTTATCGTTTGATATTAGTAGAAGGTCTAATGTTTTTTCTCTATTGTTATTTCCACTAATTCTAATTGGGTAAGTCTCTTTCTTCTCATCATAAGCATATACGTTTACAGCATATTCTGGATTATTCATTTCAAATATACCAATCTTATCAACTTGTACTGGAAACTCAAGTCCATCCCAGCATAGTTTTTTAGAGTTTTCTTTCAAAAGTTTTGTAATTCTTTCTGGATGTACTTTTGTTGGAAATATTGCTCTTGTAACCGACCATTTGAAACATTCATTGTCTTTATTATTAAGGTTAACAATAGCTTCTTTCTGTTTTAGTTTTTCAGGTAATGGTATGTATGATTTAGCTGCTATAGGGTTATACTTATCAATGTGAATATCTAGATGATTAATTTTATTAAAAATCCAACCTGAACCTTTGTTTTGATAATTACCTACATTTTCTAAAATATTCTCAGTTAGTCTATTGTAAACATCTTCTGTATTAGTAGCTTCTGTTATTATCTCTATCTTACTATGAAAATAACTGTATGAATACACCTTATCTTTCTGATTCATCTTGTAAAATTCAACCTCTAACAAAAGCTTCATCTTGATTGGTTTTTCATGTTGTTTTAAGAAATCTATAACATCCAGTTTATTATCAGCTAGAAATGTTTTTGGGTCTGTCTTATCAGTTCCATCAATTCTATATGATTTTAGAAACCCTTTTAACGCGGATTTCACCACCCTAATTTTTGGTTTTTCTTCCACATTCATAACATCTTTAATTTTCGGTTTTTCTTTCTTATTGTAAATATCTTGGATTTTATTTTTCAAAGCCTCAAGGCGATTATTTATTGGTTTTTTAATAATTGGTGGTACATATGATAGAATCCAATCTGCAAATTTATTCAGATTTGTTTGAATTTTACCACTGGTATTTTGCATTGTATATACCGTTTTTGCTGGTTTAACAGGCTTTAAAATAGGCACATTTATCTCTTCTATAGGTTGATCCATAATATTATTAGACATTTTATTATTATTTATATAAGGTGCTATATCTTTAAGTATCTTTTTCGAAGACATTTCTATATATAAATAAAAGTTTTTATAAAATCTAAGTAAACGCACTTCAACTTAAAATTAAAACACATAATAAACGCACCAATAGTGAATAAAAGGTTAGGTTTTCATTTTCGATCCTAGGGTTAGGTACCTAGGTTAGATTCCCATTTTTAACCGAAATTTGATCACACTAATTTCCCAGAATTTGATCACACTAATTTCCTAGAATTTTAGGTCACGACATTTCCCAGAATTTTTGGTCACGCAATATTGTCCCAGGATTTGACCTTGGGGTTTGCTATCAGAATTTGACCTTGGGGTTTGCTATCAGAATTTGACCTTGGGTTTTGGTGATAGTATTTGACCTTGGGTTTTGGGAATATTATTTGACCTTGGGTTTTGGGAATATTATTTGACCTTGGGTTTTGAAAGCCTATGCAAATTGTTCTTTGGAAGATCCGGCCGTGGGTATAGAAAAGTGATACAGTAACGAAATCCAATTTTGAACTCAACGGCAAATTGTCCCCGAATCGGCCATTGACTACTACTGGCTGAATACCCCGTGAATAATTCATGAGGATTTGAAAGGCTATCAGGCTATTGTTCTGGGCTATCAGGCTATCAGGCTATTATTCCGAGCCGAGCCGAGCGATCACCATGATCACCGCGATCTCCATGATCGATCACCATGATCATCTTAAGGCCCGAGCAAAGGTTAATTCGGTCCCTATAATACTACTGGCTGCACTCCAAAGTTCTATTTGGCAAAATATCTTTGTCCATTATGCATGCATTATTGTTAGAATGGTCGCACAGAAATAATCCGGGTTGGTTTTCAAAACATCCCTAAACGATACCAGAACCTCTTTAAAAAGGGCGTGGCACGTACAATGTTTAACTCCTAAAGGCCCGAGCAAACGCACGCAACATTGTTGGCTAACATTGTTGCGATACGGTTTGTTGAACACGAGAACAAAATAAATGTTGGATGAGTTTCATCAAACATCATCCAACAGGATTTTTACCATAACTTTCTCGCGCGCTGATTGGCTGAGAGCCATTGTCGATTACAGTCCAGACCTGCCAGACGCTGCGCTCGCGGTTCCACTTGAGTTTTGATCATTTGTGACGTAATTTTGATTGTCGATTACAGTACAGACCCATAGAAAACTGACTTCGATTTGTTAAGTTTAAACGGTCCCAACATGTTGGAGCAACCATGTTGGTCCAACAATGTTGCGTGCGTTTGCACGGGCCTTAAGAGATCTACACCACATTAACACAAAACTGTGGCTGTACGTGTATATGAAACTGAAAGCAATGGGAAATTCATGTTCGACACTCTTAAAGATACCAAAAAATGAGCGTTAAATTAAAGCACTACTGAATAAACATAGTATGTAAAACAAACAAATAAACAACCAGAAATGTTAACTAAATTAATATAAAACTTTATTAAAATATATTGTACGTGGGGATTATAAAATGGTTGATGTACTATTGGCGATTACAATCACGAATGCATACGATAGGCCAATCAATGAAACATACTATCAATACTGCAAAATAGTCAATATTTGAAAACTTCGACCAAACGATCTGGCACTAATAAACATCATAGATTGTCTTACTAATTAAAATAATTTAGTGACAATATTATTCGATATTCACATCGCTTTTACCGTGGATTGGTAAGAAATTGAAAATCAATATACATAAATATGTATGTATACATATATATATATATATATACATCTTAAAATGTTCAATTGAGGTCAGATTCTGACATTGATATTTGTACAAATTCCATTAAAATTGATTAAGAAATTGAAATTGATCAGCAACAACAATCATTTTTTCTTGTTTGTCAAGTCCTTTTTAGTCACATAAAACATACGAAATCAGTCAGATGAAAACGTTTCTTGTAATTCAAGAATATTTTAAAAAATTGCTGAGAAAGTGGTTTGTGTGTGTTACCCGGGGGTGAAAGTATTGGGGGAAAAGTATCGGGTATGCTCGGACGCCGGGAATTTTCACACACCCCTAAAAGATACTGGAGGTTCTTTGAAAGAGTTATGGCCTGGATGATTTTAAACCCCTTAGAGATACGACGAGCTGAGCATTCCCGGTACTGTTATCCCCGAGTCACCCCACTGGTATCTTAACAGTGAATAGTATTATTATTATTATTAGCTAAATGTATCTCTTTTCGGGTCTCGTAGTGTGGATGATAAACTCTTTAGTGTCAGTTTTGATGTCTTGGGTGTTTTCATTGTTTGTACTGCACCAATCAGATGCATGGAGGCGGCTAATAGGCGATACCGCTGTAACAGATTACGGGATCGTACATGTTCGTTGAGTATGTTTTCAGTGTAATTGGCGGGAAACCATCCACAAACTCCATCACACAGTCTCTCGCCGCAATGCCAACCTACAAAACAAATTATATACTTTTAATAGAAACTTAAGCGAGCACTTCATCTTTGTGGTTACTGTAGAACGAGGCAATTATGGAGCTGTTAGGAACGGACAATATTTTTTTCAGTTTTTTGTTGTTGTGAACGATATTATTTTTAAGGTTAAAGCTGTGCCCGATATTTTTTTGGGAATCCCGCTATCCCTCCATCAATGATCTACTGGTCTGTCCCATAGTTTTCTATCGGCACTCTTAGACTTAATTGTCGGGCTTGCTGTTGTTTAATTCTTTCCAGGCCCTTACCATCTGGTAGTTTACGTTGTACATTTATAACATCTCCTTCGTGTAAAGCCAGCTCGTCAGGCTGCTGTGGAGTGTAGTCGTGAATCGCTTGTACTTGAGGACAATCTAAATATGAAAACATTCATACAATTTACGTTAGGCTTTCACAAAGGTGATGTTTGATCCTTGATACTATTAATAACAAATAGATGTTTGAATGAATCAATAGTTGAATGAATGAATGAATGAATGAATGGATAAATGAATGAATGGTTGAATGAATGAATGATTGAATGAAAGAATGAATGGTTGAATGGATGGTTGAATGAATGAATGAATGAATGAATGAATGAATGGATAAATGAATGGATAAATGAATGAATGAATGATTGAATGAATGAGTAAATGAAAGAGCAAATAATCACTACTCACCCCATTCTCCATAAACCTTTTCACCCTCTTTCTCTGCTTTTAGTGGGTTAAATGCTTCCAGCCAGCGTGTTTTGTCAGTCCTATTACCATGAAACATTAGAAAGTAATAGTTAAAATATTCCAGGATTTAGGACATAATCTAGCATCAAAGTTTTGCTTTTATCTGTCTGTCTGACCGTCTGTCTGTCTACCTGTTTTTTTTGTATGCCTGTCAGTCTGTCTGTCTGTCTACCTGTTTGCCTGTCTGTCTGTCTACCTATCTTTTTGTTCGTTTGTTTGTTTCAGTTGTTGTTTGTATGTATGTATGTCCGTCTGTTTGTTTTGTATGCCTGCCTGCCTGTCTATCTTTAGATGTTTGTTTGTTTGTTTGTTTCAGTTGTTGTTTTATGTTTGTGTCCGTCCGTCTGTCTGTCTGCTTGCCTGTCTGTCTGAATATATTTAGGTTTTCGTTTGTTTGTTTCAGTTGTTGTTTGTATGTGTCCGTCTGTTTGTGTTTGTTTGTCTGTCTGTCTGTGTTTGTTTGCCTGTCTGTCTGTCTTTTTGTTTGTTTGTTTGTCTGTCTGTCTATCTTTAGATGTTTGTATCTGTTTATGTTATGTGTCCGTCTGTGTCTGTCTGTCTGTCTGTCTGTCTGTCTGTCTGTCTGTCTGTCTGTCTGTCTGTCTGTCTGTCTGTCTGTCTGTCTGTCTGTCTGTCTGTCTGTCTGTCTGTCTGTCTGTCTGTCTGTCTGTCTGTCTGTCTGTCTGTCTGTCTGTCTGTCTGTCTGAGTTGATGTTTCGAACTAAAAGGAATTCTTATCTTTACTTACTCGCTTTCAGCACACAACAAGAAGTCTTTTGTTTTGTTATTGCTGTTCTCTAATAAGATGAGCGAGAGCATGTAGTCTAACTGGATAGACGTGTCCCTTGATTCTTCTACTCTAGTCATGTTACGATAGGCGTAGTCCAGAACACGATAACGATTTTCACTGGAAAACAATACATAGCAGTCCTTTTATAAATCCTCCATATTTCTTATGTAAAAACATAATGTACTTTTCTCAGGTTCCTGTTATTAAGGAAGGCGGGCGCCAAATATAATGGAATATGACGATGATAACAAACAACAACAACAACATCAACAACAAAACAAATAAAAAGGAACAAGATAAGAAACTAAAGTCTTACCCTTTTTTCTTGGTTATCAGTAACAAATCATTGAACAAGAACATGTACACTGGTTTTAGCTTGAGTTTCTTTTTACTGATTGGTGATTTGAATTGTTCTATGACCAGTACGATCTCGCCACGGCGAAGAAGCCAGCGATTGGCTGACACTAATGCAATCGGCTGCAACGATATGAATAAACCATGACACTAATCATATGGATAAACTTGATGTAATTTATTATAAGGAATCCAAGTGACCTGACATCCTTGTTTCGACTTCTCTCCGTAAAACGGAGCATTGATGGAGAGAGGGGAGTAAAATGAGCGCACCGTCGGCCTCAAGTTTATCATGCAGTCAACGACTGTCACGAGCTACCGACGTTAAATAAGGTTACTTTTACTAAGTATACATTTACAGTGGAACCCCTCTACACCGGACCATCAAAAAACTCTAAACCCCTCTACACCGGACCATCAAAAAAATTCAAACCACTCTACACAGGACCATCAAAAAACTCTAAACCACTCTACACCGGACCATCAAAAAACTATAAACCTCTCTACACCGGACCATCAAAAAACTCTAAACCATTCTACACCGGACATAACATTTGGTCCCGAAACATTACCTAGGTAAACCCCCGCTAAACTGGACATTTTCTAGCGTTGTCCGGTATAGAGGGTTTTTACTGTATATATGTCATATCATGCTTTATTTTTAGTGATAATACCTTGCCAGTAAATTCGATCTGTGGACGAAGTGCCAGCATTTCTTCCATTCGTTCCATTTTACGGGCTCCCTCGTTGCACTCTCGAACAACCTACAATGATCAATTTATCGTCAAATAAACATGATTACTGCATGGTTTCCTTCGTACATAAGACCTTACAGTTCCGTACTTTTGAGGCTTCCCGCACCATATTAGAAGACGAACTTCAGTGTACGGGCCTGATTTGAAAGATTCATGCTTGCTTGACCTTTTTCAACAGCGAAAAAGAAAACACGTAAATGCATTTCATACACTGTGTTTCTGTGTGTATTTTTGACAATAGCTCACCTTATGGACAGCTTTCAGTGCTGCATCGGTTTTAGTGAATTCGTCACTACCTGGCTCACAGCGATGACAAATAGCCTACAAACAAAACCAACAAACAGGTTAATTGTATCACAAATATCATATATTATATCACATTATATCAACAAACAGGTTAATTGTATCACAAATATCATATATTATATCACATTATATCAACAAACAGGTTAATTGTATCACAAATATCATATATTATATCAAAAATTGTTGCCGCATTCCAAGCTACAGTCAACAATCCGAAGACTACGCATGCAAAGGATGCCATTTTCGTCAAGTACGTAATTTGTGATTCATTTTGAGATTTATATAATTTGCTTACATATCATTGTGTAACATAGTAGTATATGCCTTTTAAACCGTAAATAATTCATGAATAATTCATAATTCATTTTACAAAAGAAATCACGTCTGTAAATCTCATACAGATTTCGTCCTGGTTTGCCTAAGTTTCAACTTGAATTTGCTCGGCCAGATTTACTTTTATCTTGACAATTTTAGTAAAATATGAAAGAACTAACGTTAACTAACGTAATTTCGTAAGTACTATACAATGTTCGCTTCCAATGTCTATGCGATATATAGAGAGTTCGTCTTGACTCGCCGTTGAGTGTCGCATACAGATCGGCCGCTCTTATTCTATATATTACATATTTGTGCTAATCTAAAACTAGGTGATTCCTATTGTAAAACATACTTACATCTACAAGTAACGGTAATCTAGTGATTCCTATTGTACTTACATCTACAAGTAACGGTAATCTAGTGATTCCTATTGTACTTACATCTACAAGTAACGGTAATCTAGTGATTCCTATTGTACTTACATCTACAAGTAACGGTAATCTAGTGATTCCTATTGTACTTACATCTACAAGTAACGGTAATCTAGTGATTCCTATTGTACTTACATCTACAAGTAACGGTAATCTAGTGATTCCTATTGTACTTACATCTACAAGTAACGGTAATCTAGTGATTCCTATTGTACTTACATCTACAAGTAACGGTAATCTAGTGATTCTCTGCATCGGTAGGACCAAGAAGGACTGCAGGCTCAGACATTGAGCCACGGCACTCTTTTCTAATCTTTCTATGCCTTCAATGAATCGTGACGATTTCCTGAAAAATGAGAGACATGTCGACTTACAAGTTGCTAACAAACATTTTACTTGATTGGTTGGTTATGAGTGAATGTTTGATTGAATAAATGAATAAATGAATAAATGATTGGTTGGTTGATTCATCAAATGAAAGAATGTTGATTGATTGATTTTATTGATTGATTGATTGATTCATAGATTGATTCATAGATTAAGTGGTTGGTTGATGTTTTTTTTTGGTTGGTTTGTTGGCTTTTTGTGCTTTGTTACTTGCTTGTTTGTTTATTTGTTTGTGTGTATGTGTGTTTGTTTGTTTATTTGTTTGTTTATTTGTTTGCTTGATTGTTTGTTTACTTGTTTGTTTCTTTGCTTGTTTTTGGCTTGTTTTGCTGAGCTTGCGTGTAATAAATACTAACCTTAGATCTTTTAAAACTCTGTCGAGGTAAATTTGGCCGGAACAATACTTCACGTAAACCTCAAAATATTTGGAAGCCTGAGATGATATAACAGAAATAGCAGAATATATGACAACCTTATGCAGTGGATTGAGCACACGAATAACATTAGGGACGGTGGGGGTGGGTTAATTCAAAGGGGGCCTTCATCTATTAGAGTATGGAGGGGGGGGGGGGGGGGGGGTCGGCAATATTGAGGGTGGGTGGGTCACGTTATTTTCGGAAGCTATATAGTATGTATGCTGTTTTATAGGGGTTTAGTAAAAACTGGACTTAATATAGGGGGGTTATGATTTTTGCTAACCAGGAAGGGAGGGGGGGGGGGGGGGGGAGGGAGGCGATTGGGTAATATTAGAATACTTGGATACTGACAGTACCATATATTTGGATACTACCAGCCAAGTCTGTTGTGATACTTACAAATTCAGCGATGATGTCACTAATAGATGAAACAACTAACGTCCCGCTACTTCGCTGACGTAACGTATCTAAAAACCTGACACATAGAATAACATTGATAAGACAACTTGACAATAAAACAATGATACATGGGATAAATAATGAAAATGAAGATGGTAATGATGATGGTGATGATGATGATGGTGATGATGATGATTGTAGACGTAACATTCATGATCATGGCGATGATGAGGACGACGATGATGATGATGACGATAATGATAATGATGGTGGTGGTGGTGATGACGACGACGACGATAATGATGATGACGACAATGATGGTGATAGTGGTGGTGGTTATGATGAAGATGACGACAATGATGCATGATGGTGGTGGTGGTGATGATGACGACGACGACGATAATGATGATGACGATAATGATGGTGATGGTGATGACGAAGATGACGACAATTATAATGATGATGACGACAATGATGCATGACGGTGGTGGAGGTGATGATGATGATGACGACGACGACGACGACGACGACGACGACGACAATGATGATGACGATAATAATGGTGATGGTGATGGTGGTGATGAAGATGACTACTGCGATAACGATGATGGTCATGATGTAAATGATGACAATGATAACGCCGACGATATTGGTGACAATTGATATGAAGTTGACAGTGGTGATGATGATGACAACAGTTATCGCCAAGATGATAATCGAGTATAAAGATGCTGTTAGTGACTGTGATGATAATGGCGATGATGATGATGATAGTAACAATGTAGATAAAAGGCTGATAATAGAAGGGCTCGAAATAGAAACAGTTGGCCTGACAATTCCAGATAAATAAACAGTGATTTCCAGTACATTTTGACGGCAATTATATTATGAATTTGTTAGTTCATAATTATCTTTTCCTGCCAAACCTTCACAGTTTTCTGCGCCATCTTGAAAGGTAGCCAGGCCTTTGCATCGACGCGAAACGAACGTTGAGCTTGCAATGATAGAGGCACCTGAATAATTGTCCTGCAAGGCGTTAAAAGGACTCTAGCATTGCAAACTCAACGTTCGTCTCGTTTCGATGCAAAGGCCTGGCCACCTTTCAAGATTACGCAGGGAACTGTAAAGGGGACTGACTATTGGGTCTGGCATTTGACAATCGACAGGCAGCTATTTCTAGCCGTGAAATAGGGGTACCTTTGGCTAATCTCCACCACTACGCTGACATTGGAGAACAGAATATGATGCTGAGCCTTTTCCACGACACTTTGAGGCGTCCCTGGTGTCAGTTCGTTAGATTTAATGAAGTGATTTTCAAGGATCTTCAAACTCTTAAGATAAGAAGCTTCAGAAGTCATAACTTCAAACATTGCCTGTGGATTACAATAAAATTGGTAAAAAAAAAACACTGCAAAAAAGACAAAGTAGTGCACGGATAATAAAATATATAGAGGATATAAATTCATATCTTCGCGCCATTGTGTAATGTTCTTTTTATTATATGGACAACAAACTGGCGGGAAATGTTTTGTAGGGCGCGCGCGTACATACGGGACATTTGGTACATAACTTTTTCATATCTTCACTAGTGAAAATATGGAAAATACGGGTGTTTTAGTTTCCAGTAGTAGTTTCCAGTAGTAGTTTCTAGTATCTATATAATAAGAACGAATAATATATAGAGCTATGCTGCCGCTGAAAATATTCTAAAGACATCATAGCGAGTGAGAAGTGTGTTTTGCTGAAGAAAAACATTAACCAAAACCTAAACATGAACAGCAAACAGTACAAAAACGATTAATCATCCAGACAACACAAACCTCTTGTCTCTTACGCTCGTTGGCATCGATGGTTTCTAAAATACCACTTGACACGACCTAAATTAGAATTGTTTTCAAATAAAGGATGACAATGAATGAATGAGACTATGGAGAGACTGGCTTGAATGACTGAATTCAATATCAATTCACTTATTTTTCATTGATATACCTCTGGTAGTTCACACCATAGCATCCTCATGTTTCGTAGAGTTCCCTTTGTAATATCTTCAATAGTAGTATCAGTCTGATTGGAGTTTGTTCTTGTACGTCTTAGTGTCTTATCACGTTTTAATGTTCTAGCGGTGTACACTTGGTATAACGGTTCTAAATAAACAACAGTTATCCTTCTAGTAAGGGATTGTATTTACTGATTTGTTGGGTGTAAAGAAAGGTCGCAACTTTAGAGATATTGCTATATAAAGGCTCGTGTGTACACTAGAAAATACAAGTGACTCGTGGGATATTCACGGTATGTCACGAGAAAACATTGTATAACTATTTTATCACACATTATATAAGATAAATATAAGCCAAAATGTCTCATGGGAACAGGCAGTTGAATACCGCCGAATATACAACAGCTTCCAAACATTCTGATTGGCTGTAATTTTCTATCAAATTCAAAAGATCAATCTAAACGTCGCACTTCACATGTGCTACTATATCACTTTGTTAAGATTGGTTGGGTCATGATGGGTGAATGTCTTTTTAAAGTGTCATTGCCGGATATCAAGCCATCAGGGGCTGGGGCGAATTACCTTACACTGTTAAACAATATTTGATTTACATAATCAGAGAAACATTGTCAAGCTTTGATTGGTTTAACATTGTGTGAAATACAGCCATTCAAAAACTTGAAAAATATTGCATGAGATACAGCTATTGACGTTTGTAAAGAAATGAAGTTGTCCGGTTTTTTACATTTCCCATACATTTCTTTACAAACGTCAATAGCTGTATCTCATGCAATATTTAACCCATCAACACCAAACCTCAAGACATTGTAAAGCTTGACAAGGTTTCTCTGATTATGTAAATAAAATCTTGTTTGGCAAAGTATAAGGCGATTCGCCCCAGCCCCTAACGGCTTGAAATCCGGCAATTACTAGTCATTACCATCTACACTTGACTCATCATCTGCAAAGCAAAATAAAAAAATATGAGCTTCCCATTGAATTGATTCAACAATTGCTGCTATCAAAACCCTTACTTACCTAAAAACAAGTCATCATGAAATTCATCTGTACTGAAATCATCTTCACTGTCTTCACTACACGGGCCTTGAGCATCAGGTGGCTGTGGGAAAACATTGAATGCATAGATTATAAACTGACAATGGAGTACGTACGTCAATAGTTCACCATCAGTCCAATCACTACACGCAATCACAATACAATACACTACACCACAACACACTATACAAAACTACACCACACCACACTACACTCAATTACAGTACAATACACTACACCACACTCCACCACACTCCACTCCAAAAAACTCCACTCCACTCCACTCCACTACAGCTACACTCCACTCCACTCCACTACACTATATACACTCCACAAAACTACACTTCACGAAACTACACTTCACTACACTGCATTGCACTGCACTGCACTACACTACACACTGCACTACACTACTGCTACACCACCACACTACACACTGCACTACACTACACACTACACTACACTACACTCTACACTACACTACACTACACTACACTACACTACACTACACTACACTACACTACACTACACTACACTACACTACACTACACTACACTACACTACACTACACTACACTACACTACACTACACACTGCACTACATTACACTACACTAATCTAGACTCACCTCACAGTAATCACCATCATCATCTTCATCTTCATCCTCATCCTCATCATCTGTGTCATCGTTACCAGGTGTTGTTACATCATAGCTACCAGTCCTTTGAGGTTGATGGGATGGTATTGGTGGTGGTGAGTCACATGGAAGCATGTAATCATGCTCATCATCTAAGTGTGATGTATCAAAATCTACAAGAGAACAATATGTCAGTAAAGATGCTTCATGGACAGTTGTTTTTGTAGAGCCCATGTCTCATAGAGTAAACAGCCACAAACCTGCTCTCACATTTCAAAAACAGGTCAACTATACAACAAACAGATAGCACACACAGATATTTATTTTTATTATATAACATACAGTGTGTTATAGGGATATCACACCCTGGTAAAAAACACATATGTGTTGACATTTTTATTTATCACACATGTCTATGTTTTCAACATTTTGAAATAATTTCTTGATTTAAAACACTGTATGTTATATATAATAAACATATTAATACAGGGTGCTTGGTGATATAACATTTTCTTCTTGTGTTCAATCTCGATATCTCACTCGTTGGCTGCACTCACTTGTTAGATATCCAGTAGAATACAGTAAACACCCGCAAGTAAGAACATACATTTTTTGGAGTTAGCCTAAACAGGTTCTTGTTTAAATGGTAGTTAAAACAATTTTTTTATGTAAAAAAAAGAGTCATGTGCAAATGCATTGACCTGTATGTAAATAAAAATAAATGTATTTCCAATGGGTAAGAATTTAGGTCAATACTAAATGACATGCTAAATATAATAATATATAAATGAAAATTTGAGGCTAACAGGTTCTTAATTTTCAGGTTCTTACTTGCGGGTGTTTATTGTACTTGAAGATAAATTTCATAACTCCGCGCACCCACGTATTAATCTCTATTTCTAGTCATAACTCAATAGCATTCTTACCATCAGTTCGTATTTCTTTCTCAGGGACCTCGTATGTTCCATCCGAGACACAGACAGTGTTGTTCTTGATTTCATCCATGAATCCAGCCACTGCCGCAGCATCAGGCTCAGCGTACGAGTTGTCATCCTGTGTAGTAATGACTGGAGATTGATTGGTTGGAGACTTGATGGAGACTGGTATGGATGTGTGTTCGTAAGCGTAGGAGTACAGAGATTGCTCTACAACAAAATATTATAAATAAATAAATAAACAAATAAACAAATAAATGAATAAATAAATGAATGAATAAATGAATAAATAAATGAATAATTAAATAAATGAATAAATCAATCAATGAATGAATAAATGAGTGAATGAATGAATGAATAAATAAATATCATTATGATTGGTCAAGGTGCATGATTTATGAGGGCACACAGCAAGCAAGTGCTGCTCTTTCCTTCACTTCTCTCAATGATTAGGAGATTAACCCTAACCCTAAAGGTCATAATTACTGTGGAATCTCCTAATAGACAGACAGACAGATTTATTTTTTTGCACCTTTGAATCTAAAGATATTTACAAATATATATATATATATATAAATACATATTGAATATTTATTATAAATAGATTGTTAATGTATAAATAGAAAATTACATATGTATACAAGCTATTTACAAAACTAATTTGATAAATAATTAAATAAATAGAAATGTAATAATTATTATATATAAATGTGAATTTTTGTACTATGTATTATTATAAATACTTATTGAATATCAATTATAAATAGATTGTTAATGTATGAATAGAAAATTACATATGTATACAAGCTAATTACAAAACTAATTTGATAAATAATGAAATAAATAGAAATGTAATAATTATTATATATAGATGTGAATTTTTGTACTATATTTTTATGATAAATATATATATATATATATATATACATATATCAGTTCATATCAGTTTGTTTCAATTTAGTTTCAGGTTAGCCTGAGAAATAGGTACAGGATACTTGGAATAACTTAACGTTAATCGAGCCAGGTAGCCTTATAGGCATTTGAGGCATTGTGAGGTCAGACAAAGCATAGTTTAATACTGAAGAAAACAAACAAGCCAAATTAAAGTATGAGATACAAGAAAAACAAGAAAACAAAACGGAAAATGACAAAATCACAACAAACAACACAAACGACAAAGTCAAATAGCAAAAAAGATAATTTCAGGTTAATACATTTACAAATAAGGGAATAAGTTGATGGAAAAAAAAAAATTAGTATTTTTCAATCAAAGTAGATATAAATGTAGATTTGAAAATAGCTTTTGATTTTGGTTTCATTGAAGTGTCTATTTCATTCCATACTTTAGGTCCTTGAAAACGGAAAGAAAATTTACCATAATTTGTTCTTACTTTAGGAATACATAAGGATTGTCTTGCTGCGAATCTTGTGTTGTACGAGTGTCGATTTGTAGTTAAATTGAAAAAATTATTGAAAGCAACTGGTAGATTATTTGTGTGAAAGTCATACATTAAAAGAGCAATGTGGAGAGTTACTAAGTCAGGCAATTTAAGAATTCCAAGTTGTTTAAAGAGAGGGCTGCTATGTTCGTCAAAAGCTGAGAATGTTATAATGCGAACAGCTCTTTTTTGTAACAAGAACAAAGGTTTTAAAGTGGTAGTATAAGTATTCCCCCAGACAGAGATTCCATAAGTCAAGTAAGGGTAGATTAAGGAATAATATAGTTGAATTAGTACTTTAGAATTAACATAGTGACGCAGTTTAGATAGAATTCCTATAGTTCTTTTAGTTTTATTCGTAATATATTGGACATGAGCTTTAAAAGTTAAGTGAGAGTCAAGTTTAATACCAAGGTAAGTAACATTGTTTTTACATTCAATAGGTATATGATTTATGTGAAGGTTAGGATGATGAGTAAGTTTTTTTTGCCTTGGATGGAAAATTACAAAATTTGTTTTATCTATGTTTAGTGAAAGTCGATTACTTGAAAGCCATGTATAAATTCTAGCTAAGTGAATATTAACAAATGTTTCTAACTCAATTATACTCTTATGGGCATAAAATAAATTTGAATCGTCTGCAAATAAATGAAATTCAAACAAGTCAGAGCTGTTTTTAAAGTCGTTTATATATAGAAGAAAAAGTAATGGACCCAGTACACTTCCTTGAGGAACACCACAAATAACATTTTTTTCATCAGATTTAGTGTTACCAATACATACTAGTTGCCGTCTATTGGACAAGTAAGACTTAAACCAATCAAGGGGGAACCCTCTAATTCCATAATGTTCTAGTTTTTTCAAAAGTATGCTGTGATCCACACTATCAAAAGCTTTGCTGAGGTCTAAAAAAATGCCACAGGAATATTTCTTTTCTTCAATTGCTTGTTGGACTTTATCAATTATAAGTAATGTAGCTTGTGAGGTTGAATGTTTGGTTCTAAATCCAAATTGATTATCAAATAATATTTTTTTGTTATCAAGAAAGTTAAATAGTCTTTTGTACATCAGTTTTTCTAACAATCTATTAAAACATGATAATAGTGAGATTGGTCTATAATTGCTAACACAAGTTTGAGAGCCTTTCTTAAAAACGGGTATTACATGAGCAAGTTTGAATTTATCAGGTACACAGGGTTCGTACAGAATTCTCAACAAACTTTTCCAAAACTTTTCCAAAACTTTTCCACAGCCCCTACTCTAATTTTCCAAAACAATAGATATTAGCAAAAAGTGGAATTCAAGATAGGATCACGTGATGTTACCGCGTGCGAAAATAACACGTGACACCACAGGAATCCCGTCTCGAGCTCCGGGCTCTCTGGTCCGAGGGACGTAGCAAAAAATTGCATTTACTAGTGGTAGATTTGTTACAAAAAATCCGCATTTTAATAAATTTGGAATATATAACAAAAACGAATATCTTCAAGGTAGGAGCTGGTTACAACCAACAAAAAAATCATAACTTTTCCATAGCCCACTGGTCAAAAAGGAAAATTTCCAAAACTTTTCCAGGTCCTGGAAAAAAATTATCGATTTCCAAAACTTTTCCAAAACTTTCCAAAACCCGTACGAACCCTGGGTACAATTCCAGTTGAAAGTGAGCAATTGAAGAGTTTTTGTAAGGGATTACAGAGATAATTTTGTAAAAGTTTTAGTAGCTTAATTGGGATACTAGAGGGGCCTATAGATTTAGATGGGTCTAGCATGCAAATTTCCTTTTTGATTTCATCAGAAGTAACAGGAGAAAGTAGAAAACTGTTTAATTGAGGTGAGTCCATGAAATCTAAAGGAGAAATACTAGTGGGTGCAATTGAGCTTGCCATCTTCTCACCAATACTAGAAAAATAATCATTGAATGTATTAGCAATGGTTCCAGCATCTTTGATATCAGAATTATTTACAATTAGTTTTGAAGGTATATTTTTTGTAATTATTTTGTTAGATGTTTAGTTCTTTAATTCCTTTCCATATGCTTTTCATGTTGTTTGAGTTATTTGTGAAGTACTTATTATAATATAGTTTTTTACTAGCACATAATAACCTACTTAGATTGTTACGATAACGTTTATACTTAGAACTATCATAAGGAGACTTAGTCTTTAGATATTTCTTAAATAATTTATTCTTCACTTTTATAGATGTCTTAATACCTTGTGTTATCCAGGGCTTAGAATTAAACTTTATTTCTTTTTTTGAAAGTTTCTTGATAGGCACATGTTTATCAATTACCTCAGTAATTTTAGCAAAAAATGAATCAAAAATAGCATTGGCATCATTATCATTGTTGGGCAGAACTTCAGCCCAGTTTATTTCTTTTACCTCACTAGTTAGAGCAGATTCATCAAACTTTGAAAAATCTCTTTTATAAATCTTTATATTTTTAGGTAGACTAGAGATCTTGTTAATACAAAGAAAATTTGGAAGATGATCAGATAAGTCTGATAAGATGTTACCACTTGTAGTATTATAATTTAGTGAGTTGAAAAATATATTGTCAATAAGTGTAGCACTGTGGTCAGTTATTCTACTAGGTTGAAGAATTTGTGGACAAAAACAGTAAGAGCTCATAGAATTAATAAATTGTTCAGTTTGAGTATGTGACTCATAATTCAGCAAATTAATATTGAAATCTCCCATAAAGACACATAATTTTTTTTCATGATGAATCTTATCAAGTGAAGAATAAAGGTAATTTGTAAAGACATCCATGTTAGCATTAGGATGTCTATAAAAGATTGCACAAATTATATTTTGTCCAGAGTTTTCAATTTCAATCCACAATGCCTCAAAATCCTCTCTAGAAATACTAAGGTCTTCTCTTAAAGTATAATTTGAGTTCTCATTCACATATAATCCTACCCCTCCTGCATTTGTAAGTGTAGGTTGGGATAGGAAATTATATCCTGGTAAACTGATATTTCCTATTATATTATCCTGATTGTATTTAATCCTGGTCTCAGATAGACCAATAACAGAGAAAGGATATTGTAAATCATCTAATAAAAGACTTAATTTGTCACTATTTCTAGTGAGACTTCTAATATTGCAATGTAATACTGAGAATGATTTATTCTTTTTAGAGTTTTGTATCTCAGGATTATCATGGAAATTATGAATAGAGTAATAACTAAAGTTTGTTTGGTTTGGTAGTTGCTGATCAATATCAATATTATTGAGAGTTTGAATCTTGCTGAGAGATGTTACAATATCAAAGCAAGGAAGACAATCAAGCCTCAAACTGTCAATACGACCAGAGCATAAGCATGAAGTATTTGAGTTAAAAGATAATTTTAGTAAATCGTCAGTATTCAAATTGAAAAAAGGAAAAATACTAGAACTACAATCTAGACAATTCCAACGATTTTGATTTACAGAAAAGTAGTTAAAGTCAGTTCTTGAGAGTTTACTGCATTTATAATGATACCAGGCAAGGCAAATAACACATCTAATAGTTCGAGCATTAGATCTAAAATGTTTATCACAAGATGAGCACTTATCTGAAGGCATCATTGATACAAGTAAAGGTAAGAGTCCCTACTTTTCCCTAAGCCATTAGGACATTCTACTCTTTGTACCAAGCCATAAGTAACTTTAATGACAAAGCGTGTTTACTTAATAATTAGTAGATTGACCCCAAAGGTTGGATTTAAATGTTCTTGTCAGCACTAAATGGATATATATGTTAATATATTTCTTTATTTGAAGTGCAATCCATTGTCTTGTATAAATTTATTTCAGAAAAGGTTGACTGTGTGAACGTTGAATGGTGAATGGCAGTTGGAAGACTGAAAGGACCTGTGGGTCTTTGATTTTGATTATCTATGCTTCTTTTGTGACAGAAAACAAATTTACTGCACAACGCCAGCCCCATTTAGTGAAGAAGAGCTTAAAATTGATGAAACTGTGCTTAGCAATCCAGAAAGCATGGAATTATCTCTAGGATATGTTGTATGTGTAACCATAAGTCCTTACAGTCATGCAATTGACATTCCCCATTCTCCATGTCAACCTTTCTTAAAAAAGTTGTATTACCTTCAGCTGTTTTAGGGATACACTCTGCAGACTTGGATTTAGGTAATCCATTATTAACAGACAAGCGGTCCTTTGGTATTGAAGGACCCTTCAGGGATTCACTTCTTAATAATGGGCTACTATCATCTTCTGACTCAGGGGGTTGGGGTGGGGGTGGCCTTCGCTTAATTGCACCTGCAATAGATGTGGCAACAGTAGTGCTTGACCCAGGGTTTTGCCGTCGTGTTGCCATCCGTTTCCTTATAGGTTTGCTGGCTTGTATAGCATCACACTGATCATCTGTTAATAGTTGGATTTAGGGAATTCATGTTATTAACAATATTGGATACTCCAGTTTCATGTTACCTAGCACCGCTGTACTGTTTGACAAAAGGTACATTTGCACAAGCCTTGATACGCTGTAAAAATACTCACAAATTCCAAGCCAAGCACGGGAAAATACTACAGCTAAACAATAGAAAACAACTTTGAATTTACTCTGAATCAAGATTATCCCTCTGCAGATGCGCCTTTTGTCAAATTGTACAGTGGTGCTAGAAAACACGAAACTCGAGTATTGCATCATTGTATGTAAATGTCCATTTCCTGATTCACTATTTGATGCACATTAAACGATAATGAGTTATTTCTTTGTTTTACAAGAAACCAACATGAATATCAGTACATGTTTTCTACTACAGGATAAATTGGGGGGCAAATGCATTTCTGAAGTAATTAATAATTTTCTTTATGTTACTTTTTGCTTTAACTTTATCTTGCCTTGCTTGCAGCAATAGACCAAATCGGCTAACACATTGCTATGTATGTTTCCACCCAATTCAAAACTTTGAGAATAAGATTCTTGGTCTTATGTATTTCAATGTCACGTGGAAAATGTTTTGAACAAAAGTTTTAATTTAATTCCCAGTGGTTTTGAATTGGGTGGAAACGTACATAGCAATCTGTTAGCCAATTGGGTCTATTTAGCTCAGACTGATTCAAAATATGGTGACCTGCTATATATATTGTTCTTGGCTGGCTAACCTTGTTTTCATGCTGGGACAGAATGGAGTGTTCACATGTACAAGAGGCTAGTCAGTGAAGAATAGTAGCTGTTTAAATTGGTCACCATATTTCGATCCAGTGTACATATCTATTTTAGATATTATTATAATTATATTGTTTATTTATCTGCAGCATTTAAGTATGTTTGTATAGTTCAGAAGCTGTTAAAATAGAAAGTAGGAAGACAGGAATAGCAAAACAATAATGACCTACAAACAATGACCTTAAAATTCAATTGAAACAAATATGAATAAATAAATAAATGGTCTCCCCTAAGCAGGGATTTACATGAACTGAGAAATGGTACATCTCAGTTTTACATGAGACATGGAGGACTTAACAGACATATTAGTTTTGTAGGTTCATTGGTTTATGCATAATTTGTTAAAGTACATGATATGCAGGGGATGCAGAAGTGGGGGAGGCACATGCCTCCACCCCTCAAGAAATTTGAAGGTGGGCTTGCCCCTCAAAATTCTTGGTTTCGCAAAAACTTTGGATAAGCTGGTTGATTTTTTGCACATGAAAGTCATGTCTGCAAAGGGGGCTGAATTTATTGTGCACCTCCAATGATTTTCATCTTCCACTGCCATTGAAGTAAATGTAACTTAATTCAACCTTTATTTTTATTTTTCAAGATTTCAAGCCTTACTCGTTAGTGCCTATCTTCAGCGGTTACAAATTGAAAGTGTTTGTTTGTCTCACAAATGTTGCAGGTTGGACCACAATGTTTTGAAAAAATTTATTCAGCAATTCCCTTCTTTATGGAAATGCTATACATCCTATGTTTCCCACTTTCTTACCAATGCTTTGCTGATTATTATTACTTATTATTAATTAATTAAATGCTTATCACTAGGTGTTTACAATTTGTTGATTATTGTTGTCTTTACTAGGCAAGTGAACACATGCACAGAGAATCACAACAAACAAAAACGAATAACAACAATAACAATTAACAAACACAATATTAGTATAATAAGCTCTATAGCTTTTATATAATTTTTATAACCAAAATAAAAACAATGGCAATATTGACAATGACAATAGCAATGACAATAACAATGACAATAACAATGACAATAACAATGACAATAGCAATGACAATAACAATGACAATGAGGACAACAAAGACAAATTAATACAATATACTAACAACAATCACAGCTATAAAACAATATAACATCAAAATACCTCCTGTAAGTGGACCAATATCTATAATCAGTTTATCAGAATATAAAACATTTTCAACATCACCTTGCTGATCAATTGTTGGTCCTAAAAATAACCACACACTTCACTTAACAATACAAATAATCACTGATTCAAAAATAGTTTTTAGTTTTACACGATCATAAAATATGGTATGATGGTATGGTGCGCTATAGTACGACCACTTACTGGTCATACCAGTCATTTAATTTTAACCAATTAATTCAATATATATCTCATTCTACAGGCCTAGCTAGGTAATTATTAATTTATATGAATAGAAATAAAATTCACAATTTGCTGTTAACAATGCAATGATTTTGGCTATAAAGTTCATTTGACAATTCCTGGAAAAGACATTTTAATCTTGTGCATATTCTTGTTGTATACATGCCAATCTCATACAGTTTCAAGTCTGGAGAATAGCAGAGAGCCTGCGATAGGATGAAATGTGGACAAATCGGAATTTCCACCTTTTTATTTTGTTGTAACACAAAATCAAACAACCCGCCAAAAAGGCCTCAAAAGCTGATAAATTATGTGCATGAACATCTAAAACATTAGCAGGGAGATTACAGACTAACAAATAAATAAAAAAGGAAGATTTTGTGCCTCAACAGGAGGTTCCATAAAAATTCTTGAGACTCCTGAGAGACTTATTATAAGCTGGAAGACTTCACATGTTTGCAGTTGATCTGTCTGAATTCAAACTCACAAATAATTAAAAAGCCCTGTATTTTCACACCATTTATAATCTACCCTTAATTACCTTCAGAAGGAGCAGTGTCATTATTGAGTTTGGAGTTTGCCTGTAACCACAGTGGTTTAGGTGGTTTTTGTGGTTTAGCAAGAGGCTTTTGCTCTTTTTGCTCTTTTTGCTCATCTGAAAGACATTTCTTTTTAAATTGTGCACTCAATATTCTAATCCTTCATCGATACAATAAAAAAATACTCCTTTATTGCTTGCTTAGTTTTAACTGAAAAAAGACTTGATTTACCAGGCCATAGTGTTATCACAATTAGCAACGGAAGAGAAATCTTCTCTAGAGTATTAATTAACAGCACTAAAGAGGTTTATTATTGATTTGTTTTAAGCTCATTATACCGTAATTATTTAACCCTTAATTTATAAGTTTGTGCATATAGTTACCGGTAATAGTTAATAATAGCATAATTTACCATGGTTAGAACTGTGCTTTATACTAATACTGCAATTCTTAGCTTTATAGGAACTTGACAGACTTTCCAACATGTTCCAATGGCTATAGTAATGTTGCAAAATACAATTTTGCTACTGTAAATCAAAAGTGCAGACTTACTATAAGTTCCAAATTGGCATGCAGCAACCAAAAACATATTTTACAACTAGCCATTAGAATGTCTGAGTTTGCAGAAAGCTGAAAAACACAGTAATCTACCTTAAGAAAATTAGCAAAGACAAATATAAGAAATATAGAAATATATTTGCCGGTAATAGAATTTAAAGAATAAGTTAAATATTACCATATCTGCGTTATAGTAAAATTAAAGCAACCAGCAACAATTAAGAACTGGAAAAGAGATACATCATTATCCCTTTGTACCAAACCCCCCAAAAATTATCTCTGCCAGATAAATAACTGGATACATTTTTGGGGTCAAATACCGTCGTTTGCATCTACTCGTTAATGGTATATAGTGACATCGAATTTCAAAGATTGGCAACCAAACCAAACTTCACAAGTTTGTAGACAGGCTAGAAATTTATTGATATATACCATCACTGGCATAAAGTCAATTAAAAAAAAATTGTCGTCAATAGGCTTCAAGTCTACGCGACTAGACCGAAAGGTAGCATGGGTAGAAATCACCGAAGTGGCGAATTATTCAGAATTAGTTGATTGAGTGCGCGTGGTATTGCATTAGATACTGTGTGCATTTATCCGCTTCGGTGATTTCTACGCATGCTACCTTTCGGTCTAGTCGCGTAGACTTGAAACCTATTGACGACAATTGATGTTTTTTTAATTGACTGTATCTACTCATAATTTAACAAAAATATGATGTGTGAAATTTACCTCAAATTGAATTTATTTAGAAAATTACACTCATCTGGGAGAGTGCGAAGTTTGGCACCAAACTTTGAAGTTTAATGTTTAGACAGAACATGTTTTTTTTGACACAACCGTTAATGGATAGATGCAAAATCCGGTATTTTGAATTCCCAAAGATGCAAACCAACTGGAGCTCCCTGATAAACAGGTCAATTTTTCTAGACCCAGGACCATCACTATCACACACTGGTGAACAAAGGTTTGGCTGTATCAATACATGTTTGAGTGGATAAATATATCAAAGACTGAAAATGTGAATGAATGAGAAAATAATAAACGAATGGGAGAGGCAATGAAGAGGACCAGGTTTGTTAATACCTGAATGTGAATGAATGAGAAAAGAATAAATGAATGGGAGAGTCAATGAAAAGGACCAGGTTTGTTAATACCTGAATGTGAATGAATGAGAAAAGAAAAAAATGAATGGGAGAGGTAATGAAGGGACCAGGTTTGGTAATACCTGAGATTAATTAATTAATTAATTAAGGATTGAATTGATTGATTAATTATTCAACATGCTTATGAGTATTTTACTCATTTGCATGTTAAAGTGCATGAAATGGCTCTATTAGCTGTTTTCATATCGAGCAAGGGACTGGAACCAAGTTTCTCAATATTCATTTAATTCAAAAATAAACCCCTTCACAGGAAAGAACAAATACAAATTAAGGTAGTACCGGATACTTGGATTTCTTCAATGAATTTTTTTTACAAATCCTGTCATTTATAGATCATTGTTAGGCAAGTCAAAAAACGTGAAAAAAAATTGGGGTCACCGTATTGGTTATAGAGTTAATTATAAGATATAGTAAAAGAAGGTTTTTGCAATAATTTGCGGTGATTTGCTCAAAAGTACCTATTCAAAGCAGTCAAAAGAATGCAAACGTATTCTGCTAGGAAAAGCATTATTAATATTATATCAAATGATAGATCTAAGGGTTATCTAACATTTCCTGTCATAAAAATCATTGAATCATTTCCAAATATGGGTATAAGTGAGCCATAGAAGCACAATTATACGCCAATTACGCACACTACATGTGTATAGAGTTGTACCATTTGTAAAATTTCAGAAAATCCAATCAATGAATATTTTATTTTTTATTCTAAATCGTAAGAGTAGTAAATGCAGTATTGAATAAAAAGAAAAAAAATGGGGGTCCCCGTACGTTAAAAAACACGGTAACGGTCCGCGCGGGACTGGGTTCTAGTACTTTAAACATCTGCTTGAAACTTGTCAAATTATCCTTGTCATCTCCAGAAACCCTAAAACCTATTTTGTATTAGTTTTACTACTAAAGACGTCAAAATCATATTTTATCTATTCATTTTTAAAAAGTTGTAAATTTGTTGTTTTGAGACAAAACAGCGACCTTGTCAGGTAGTGAAAATCTGAGCATGTTTCGAAAAATGTCCCATTTTACCTCCAAAGTTGCATGAAATGACATAATACTTTTAAGTTATAGATAAGGATTCAAATTAAAATATTATTTAGATAAATTTTCAAAAAAACGCAAATAAATGATGGAAAACGAGATGCGCGAAATGGATGCGCAGTAGCAAGTATCCGGTACTACCTTAATAAGAATTGAAAGTATGAACAAGTTTGTGCAAATTGCAACGAAATTATGGTATTTTAATTTTTTTTGAAAACACAAAGAATGTATGGTTTGGAAGGACGTTTTGGAAAACACCATACATTTCTCTGCAATTTTGGCAGAGTTTGGATGGTCATAATTGTTTTTCTATTTAGCCAAACGCTCTGAAACTTGGTCAATAAGCATATATATGGTTACTCTCCCATGAGACGGGGTTATTTTTTCTGGAACCATAATTAAATTAGTTTTTACCACTCGTACCCAGTCCCTTGCTCGATATGGAAAAGGCCAATTGACTGATATCCCATACAGTCTTATTGTTCACTCTACGTTTTGGCTGTGACAATAATAACTCAGGCTACCCCGCAGGGGAGCCTGAGTCTAGGTTTTCCTTTTCTATCTATGGGTCTATTGTTGTGTCAAGATTACACATGACGTAATGCCACAGGTAAACCACCTTACTACTCTTTGACGTAGCCTAAGTAAATGCACTAAGTGCATCTAGTTTATATGTATATAATGAGCAGAATACCTACCTTTGTCTGTTGGGTCAGTTGCTCTAGCTGCTTCCTCCTGGTTGCCATCAGTTTCAGCTATGACATTTATTTTAGGGGAATGTAGGGGGGAGGTATGTGGCGATGTCCTAGAGGCAGGGATTGGTCTTACTGATAAGCTGTCTTTAGGTTTCTGTGCTTCAGGTGTCTTGGCAGTAGGCAGTGTTGGAAGGGGCTTTCTGGGTGGAGGTGGCTTATTGTGGACACCATTGCTAGTGGGACTATCAGACTTCTCACTAAAATAAACATTTGAAAAGTTAAAAGATCAACATTATTACAGTGCAACTTCTGAAACTAGTAAATAATAAATAAATAGTTTTTGAGGTAAAAAATTGTATTGGGTTCTCACAGGCTAATATGATTTTCTATTCTATCTTGATCTATTCCGTTCACATATACCAGTAATGAAATGTATTAGCATTTTAAGCAAAAAATCTAACATTTGTATGGATTCTATTGTTCATATTCTCAATGGTGATTGGATAATTATGTTTTGGTGGCCCTGGTTAGTCGCACTGTAATAATATGGCAAATACACATTGAAAATGATAAAATTTTATTTTCAAAAAGGGGGTTCTTTCTCGGTATACCAATAACTAATACTGATCATAGTAGAAATTTGCAATGCAAAATACCTTCATTGTTACATAAAACAATATACAATGTAGTATAATTATTATTTTATTATTTCTTGAAGGCTTAAAAAATGTGGTTCTGCCAGCCATATATATACCTTGCAGTAAGGGTGATAAATTGTATGGTTAGGTTTATAGGGTTAGGCATGGGTTAGGCAATATAATGCATGGTTCAAGCATCATCCTTGATGCTATAAAAATCTTTATTTAAAGGTTGAGCAGCAGTGCATGGTTTGTCTACTAATTCTATGCTCTGTTCCCATGCTCCAACACATATAAATATATAAATTCTATAATACTTTTACAAGGGATCAGTGAGCCCTGTCAATCCCCCCTCTCTTCTCCCCTCTCCTCCCCCTTCTTCTCCTCCAAGTCCCGCCACTTCTGGGAGTGTCTCAACAATTATTTCAAAATTGTTTGTAACCTAAATACACAAGGAAAGCTATAAGTTGTACTTAATTGTAGTTAATATTGCTAACCAGGGCTTAATGCAGCATATAATCACAATAATATTTTGGGAAAAATGAATTGTAAGCAACAAACCTAGTATCTGTTTCAACATCTTCATACAGATTGTCTTCCTCAATGTGATTTGCTTTGCTGCTTGCACAAAAATATAATAAATAATTATGATCAAGTTATTTCATCTGGTCAGTCAAAAATCACAAATTTCAATTCATAATTAATAAACTGAACAGATTATGTGTACATTAAAAGATCAAAGTGGGATCTTTAAGCCCAATAAAACATGAACTCGTAGTGTTTAAAGTCCGACAATGAAGACTGGACTGGATTTCAAGTCGGCGCAATTAGTTCCCTGCTGCGCCTTGGACTGGAACTAATTGCAAGGACATTTAATTATTTGGGAGGAATCTTCGTCTAGATATTTAGCCATTTTATTATAAAGAAATAATAGTAGTTGAATTGAGGGCATTATGCTGTAATGGTAGCCCAAGGAAACTGGATGTTCAGAAAAACAAATAGTCGCCCAAGAACAGAGTTTGAGGGCGACTATGATGTCCATTAATATGAAGTTAACATTAATGAGTTTTATACCTCTGTTTGATGCATTTGTATAAAGAATCAAGAAATTATGAAATGCTTTCAAAGAAAATCAGGATTTAATTTTATTGAAATTAAATTCTTAAGATAAATCTTTATGAATCTATGAGTTTATTGAATGGCTTTAAAACCTCCAACCTACATTTTTTTTGTATAATTTTTGTAAAAAAATCATAAATTTATAATGAATTATTCAATGATAGGGAAAATCCAGGTTAAAGTTTAATAATATGTACATTGGCATGAACTTTTATCAGATTCACTGACCTACTGTTCATGAATTCTACAATACAATACAATACAATACATATTTTATTGGTTTCATTTTATTCAGCATCATGTTTTACAATAATTGTAGCCAAATACATTAAACATTATCATGCAAGCAGCCTACAATAACCTATACACGGGCTAGCCAAAGGAAGATAGGTAAAAATGAATAAGTTTTTGAATGTATGAAAACTGATTTTTTTTCCTGTCTTATTACTTTTGGTTTAAAAGAAAAACATGTTTCTAAATGAATGCATTAATATTTGAATAAATTAATAAATAGCTTTCTTACCTATTCTCTGGGATGACATCATCATACACATTATCTTCCTCTATTTCATTTTCTTTACTGCTTGAAAAAAAATATTATTATAATAATTGCTCAATATTTAAAAAAATATCAATATCACTTTTTATATAAATGATCCTTAAATGCAATCTGACACTATATTACCCCTCAAGAATTTGAAAACTTCCCAAACAAATATACTCCCATGAATTCAAGCTCTCCTGACCCTCCTTTCAATTTCACCAGTGCACATACAAATTAATAATTAAAAATTAAAATAATAATAATACATAATGTTAAACATATTAGGTCATATAATGAAATTTGTAACACCGTAAAAAAAATGTCCACTTAATTAACTTTACTGACGTTTGGAGCTTTATTTAACAAATAGAACAGTCTTTTCCGTGCTCTGTTCAGTTATAAAGCACGATGAAAGTGACGAGAGCACGAAAGAAGTGATGGGAGAAGCACGAGCTGAAAGCGAGTGCTTCTCCTCACTTTCTGAGTGCTTTATAACTGAACAGAGCACGGAAAAGACTGTTCTATTTGTTTTATTATATATTTGCTCATTTATTTTAAGCTTAAATCACTTTAATTTCACGTTTTTTATCGATTAAGTTACTGATTCTTGTTCAAAATTCTCCCTACTAACATTCATGTGAGTTCTCGAGCGCTGATTGGTTACCGTCTTGGTTTCCTATTTCGGTCTCCTATAACACTGTCACGCCACGCTACACTTGTGCGAATGAAATTCAATCTATGCAAAAGGGACTGCAAAAGGCCGATAAAAACAAGTTTTTATGGATAAACGATGAATGGAAATCACTTTTCTGTAAGTAAAAAATTGTAATAAATGCCAATTTGTTCTCATGGAGCATATGTGTTTTAAATTTATGCCGTTTTGCAGTCCTTTTGACAAATTTTCACCAACTGTTCGTCCCAAGCAAACTGTTTGCTGAAACTGATAGTAATCTTAATTTTTTTCAGCAAAAACATGCTCAAAGTTGTTTTTGTTAGAGAATGCAATATTTAGGGATCGTTTGGAAAGCTATGCTTTTTGTAGAAGTCTTGAAATCATCAAGTTTGGTGTAATTTTATATTTGGCCGGTTTTGAGTCCTATATATTTTGCGATTTGTTTTTTGGTGACTTTTTGGTTGTATTTTACGTTTTTTTCTTTTGAAACTTCACTTTGCCTTCTAAATATAAACAATAGATTGTATTTCTGTGTGAAAATAGGCTGATTCTCAATATTTCCTGATTTAAAATATCTTATTTTAGTGTTTTGTTTTCTAATTTTGCCAGAGCTTGAAAGAAATCGAGTTCGGTGCGTGACAGAGATTCGTTATGATGTCGTCACAACTGTGCTCCGTTCACCTATAAAGCACAGTGCTCGACCAATCACAACGCGCGTAGTATCTCAAATATATAATAAACCCCTTTGTTGTAGTAAAAAAGTTCTAAATTCTAAATTAATTCTGTTTCCTATTGTTTATATCATGGTCAAACACCAATGCAGCCTATACTAGTTTACTTGCTAGTTTCTATTATGCCTGGAATAAATAAACCAGGATAACATCTCAAATAATGTCCATTTGATAATCTTGACACATTGAGAATTTGAGATGACATGATAGTACAACCTCTCTTTTAATATACAAGTATGTTCATTGATATGTACACATATTTTAACAATGTTTGACGGAGTGAATGGTGAATGCATGATCGAACGAAACTGTGGGTCTTTGATTTTGATTGTCTATGCTGTATTGTGGCAGAAAATGAATTACCTGCACAACACCAACCGCATATAGTAGAAAAGATCTTAAAATTGATAAAACTGTGCTTAACCTATGCAGAAAAACACTAGGATATATTGTATGCATAACCACAATTCCTTATGGTCATGCAATCACCGTTCACCATGTCAACCTTTTTTTAAATAGTTGTATGTACCTGTTTTTTGTCTCTATTATGACATCATCATATAACCCATCATCAACCACTGGGTTGTCTTCATTATTATTCCCAGGGCTTGTGTTTTTACTCAGGTGGGCAGGTTTATTTGGACGTGGTGGTGGGGCACTCCCTTTAAGTGGGGCAGGCGGTGGTACCCTTCTTGGCTTAGGGCGTATCGGTGGTTTTTTACTTAGAGCAGAGATGTCAGGTTTGGGTGGTGGTCGTGGTTTTGGTACTGGCTTACTCATTATGTACCCATTAATATACCTGGAATGTAACAAAGCTTGCAATAGAGATTTCTGATTTAATGGAATAGGCTAATTATTGTACTTGGGGCACTAATCCCTTCTAGCCACAGGCAGCCCAAGCATATTCTTCGATGGTTGTAGACATGGTCATGTGAGCTTACAATAATATTTTTTTGCAGTTCATCATGAAAACAATTCCCAGATTGAGTGTTCTGTCTCCAAAATTAATAAATTTGGGCCTCCTGTTGTAAAAATGGATTAGTGTCCGGAAAATTGTTTTATCAAGAATCTCTGTTAGATATTATTAATATTCAATGCATCTATAAAAAATTATATAATATATTTGATTCATTATGAAAATTACTATAGGCATAATACTATGAAAGAATGTATTCATTGTATCAAATATTGAGTGAGACGATTTTGAAAGCCTTATTTTTGTGCATTCGTCAAAGATCACTGTATCAAAAATATTATTATCTGCCAAATATAATCATAGTAAATAGATATAATAAAATACTTCCAAGGGTGGTTTAGTACAAATATGATATAACCTACATTTATTAATTATGGTAAGCTACATAAGTCTTGAAATTTAATTCAAACCTTTACAAATTATAAAGCTCAGTGTTGCGTTGATCAATTTCATTGTTATGATACAATGAAATAAAACCCTGTTATGTTACGTTGCCACACTGCAACATAAACAACACGCATTATAACGTCGTGTACGCCTTTGTAAGTTGCTCTGTTAAGATCTGCTTGGATACATATTCACTATTCAAATATTCAAAGTACGTCCACTGACAATGTTCAATTATATTTGTGGTTGGTTGACTGTTGTTGTTGTTGTTAATTTAGTTAATAATTATTGGTCATATGACATGTTATCACTCTGATCTGGATTGACTAATTTAAGAGCCAAAAAGAAAAGGAAGCAGTTTACAAGGAGACTTTTGTTTGGTTTTGATGCAAAGCTCGTTACAAAACTAAACAGCAACCTTCTTACCAAGAATTGAATCCATATAAATAATTTCCGTGCTAGTTTTGTTCAAATAAAGGTTACTAGTCAATGAGACCTCGTACTAATATACAGCTAGTAAACCCAATGGACTTTGCCGAGTGCTGGAACCATGTAGATGTAGATGTTTGATGAATTATTGAGATCATTTATAGTACTCACCCGATTGCCTTTCGCTAATATACTCTTAACACATCTCACACAATGAAGGGTCGATATCCAAGCAATTCAAATGTATAGAAACTCAAAACTTCTCCTTTTAAGCTTAGTTAAGTGCTTTTAATCCGCTGTCTCTCCTACATAATAAAGTCCGAAGAGTTTTATCCAAACTTCCAAGATCTGAGTATGGGTCGATTGGTCGTCGAGAAACAAAATATGTCGTACCCAGGCCTCGTTATTGAAACGCCCACTGATAGGTTACCACACAGGAAAACCAAACTAAAATGTTTTAGTTTCTGATCTCTTTACTTGTTTACTTCTTATATTTCGGAGAAATAGTTACAAACAAGCCTTGCTTTTTCTAAACCGTTGATGAGCAGTCGTTTTAACTATTATACTTTTCAAAAGTAGAATTATATTTCGCCAAGACATTGATAAGGATGTGGAAATTATTCATATTGATAACATTTTCTTTGATCATTTTTTCGCTTTTATTATGATATTTTTATTTCATATACCTTGCGTCATTTTTCTTAGAAATTTAATTTATTTCTTTTTCATTTCAAAAGGAACATGTGGTTTGGAATTTCCCATGATTCCTTTAGAGTAAGGACACAATAAAGTCCCAGTCCCTACCGAGGTGCTTTCTTTTCATTTCTCTACAAAATTTTTACAATGGCTGGAGGCAAAAAGCTCAGTAAAGAGGACGAATTGTTGCTTCAGAACTTTAGCCGTAATGTTTCGGCCAAGTCAAATGTTCTGTTTTACGTGAATGCTTTGATTGTGTCCGCCATCCCGCTTTGTAAGTGTTTTATTAGCGGTTTTCATTATGGCTGAAAGGTACACGTAGCACTATCGAATCTTCTTTGATCAATCGTTCTATTTGGTTTTCAGGGCTGTTTTGGCGAATCCATCAAATGGATCCTTACTCGTCTGGTATTCTATTTGCTGTGATGACTCTAGTGAGCACCGGGCTTGTAGCCTATGCCTACAAGAACGTTAAATTCCAGCTCAAACACAAGTAAGTCGCCTGAAACACTATACTTTATGAACTTGTAGTAATACGTCGAGACATCTCATTGGTCGAAATTGCCATTTAGTTTTCAACATTTATATATCAATTTCTATTAAAACTTTATGGTGAATATTAGGAGGTTGTTTTTACATTTTAACTGTATATTTTATCGACCATGGCTTTGTAATCTGTTGATATCTTATTGTAGTCAAAGACATTAATAATGGTATTCACGTGTTTGCTATAAAAACTTTTTGGGATCAGCTGTTTTTTTTTATTATTTTGACATGGGATACTCCAAATCAAAAATATGGTAACAAATTTGAATAACTACTGTTCTTTGCTGACTACCAATAGCCTCGCATACATGCAAAATCTCTATTGTGTTTCTACATGAACACGAGGCTAGTCAGCCAAGAACAATAGTACAGTAGGTCACAATATTTTTATTTGGTCTATGGTGCTGATCCACTTGATTTTTGTGTGATTTTCTTGGGATTTGTGATTATTTTCACAACAAATCAAGGCTTAGCCTGTGCAATGCGCCTTTTGTCAAATACTCAATAGTACAGTATATAAATAAAGTGAAACTTGAGTGTTGTCAGACAAATGTTCTTGTTTGTAAATAGACAAGTGATTGAATAAAATGATCATTCTTCAATAATTACTCATCAATCAATATTGTTTTTGTTTTCATCATCAATGTAAAATTGTAAGGTTATAACTTTATTATGTTTTTGTTTGACTGTTTATTTCTGTGCTATTTAAACTGAGTTTTAAATTTGTTGTATGATAATTTTTTACGCTGTTACAAATTTCATTATATTACCTAGCGTTTATATCAAACACCAACACAGCCTATACTAGTTTACTCGCTAGTTTCCATTGATAATTAATTCTTTTAGTTCATATGGGATGTTTTCCCACATGCCGGTAACAGAGAGGATACGTTTGTAAAAGCAGAGTTTCCATACTTTGTTTTGACCATGGGGCAATTTTGTTTCAATGCATCTATAGCATGTATTGTTAAACGTGTATGAGTTAGCTTTACATTATGTGTTACTACCATTGTTACTCACTGCCTTTTGTGGTGTTATCTTAGAATTGCTCTACGAAGAGATGGCGCCATTACCAAGGAAGTCTCCCAGGAAGTGGATCCCAACAAGAAGATGTCCAGACAAGAGAAAGATGAAAGGTATGACATTACATTGTTGCTGACAAAATTATGCAGATATAACAACAAAGGTCATTGGTATCAAATCTGAAAAGGCCTCATGGGTATTCATCTCTTTTCAATAATAGATTAGTTAATCTAATCTGGAAAAATTGCATTCTTGAAGCACAAGTCATGTCGAGGTGTTCTCCTATTCTTGAAAACTGTCTGGTTTTTATTAAGAAATCAGTAGACCTATCCTTAACTTGCCTAACTGATCATGAAACAATAAAATAAAGCAGATGCTGGAGTTGTTTAAATACAGTGAATGTATAGATTCATCCTTTCCAGTTTGGAAAACAGTTGACATCATATTGTGGCAAATCAGAGCATGCATCATGCAAAACCTTTTTTTATGACTGTGCATGCTCATTTTCTTGTCATTTGTTAGTTCATGTATATATATGACCTTCTTTTAACCACTATTCTTGATCAATCAGCCCACATGGTAAAATATAATGCTTGTACATATGAAAGTATTTGCAAAAGATGATGAGTATGGTTATCATTTGAATTGCAGTGATTATAATATTATATCCATCATCATTATAACAGTACTATAATCATTATGGTGTTGTTTTCATCATAGTTTATATTATTCCTTATTGCAAACTACTTATAGTGCAAGATTAAACTCACCATTTATGCATTAAACTATTTAGTGCATAATATTGTAAATGACATTTTTTTCTGTTTTTGTTGCTAGGATTTTGTGGAAGAAAAACAAGGTTGCTGATATGGAAGCCATGACATTCTCTATCTTCTACAACAATGCCTTGTACCTTTTCCTGGTCTTGTTTGCTTCATTCTACGCTCTAAGGTCCTTCAACCCCTCTGCGTATCCTTTTCATGATTATTGTGTGATTAATTACACATACTACATTAGAACTACATATACATTAGACATTGTATATGACAACTACACAAACTACATGACAACTACACATACTACATGACAACTACACATACTACATGACAACTACACATACTACATGACAACTATACATACTACATGAGAACTGCACATACAGTGCATATCATGTTATCATCACCATCAACAGTGTGTCTCATGTTATCATCACCATCAACAGTGTGTATCATGTTATCATCATCATCAACAGTGTGTATCATGTTATCATCATCATCAACAGTGTGTATCATGTTATCATCATCATCAACAGTGTGTATCATGTTATCATCATCATCAACAGTGTGTATCATGTTATCATCATCAACAGTGTGTATCATGTTATCATCATCATCAACAGTGTGTATCATGTTATCATCATCATCAACAGTGTGTATCATGTTATCATCACCATCAACAGTGTGTATCATGTTATCATCATCATCAACAGTGTGTATCATGTTATCATCATCATCAACAGTGTGTTTTATGTTATCATCATCATCAACAGTGTGTATCATGTTATCATCATCATCAACAGTGTGTATCATGTTATCATCATCATCAACAGTGTGTATCATGTTATCATCACCATCAACAGTGTGTATCATGTTATCATCATCATCAACAGTGCATATCATGTTATCATCATCATCCTAATGACATGTTTTAGTTTTACCTTGACATTTCCTTTAGCAACTATCTAATGTCTACCTCTATTGCAAGTGGTATCTTGGCACTACTCTCTACTGGCACATCATCTTCTTAATAGTCCATTCTATTTTACATTGACAGTAAAAGTGTATTGTTAAAAACTCTTGTGATGTGCATTGTAATAAAATCATATTGAACCATTTTATTTCTTGTGTAGATTTTGGTTCTGATTTTGGGTAAAAATGAGCTCCTGATGCCATATGTTTAAACATTTATATTAAAAGTGCATATCAGTTTTGAATTTGTGTGAGCATGCAATTTATTGGGAAATAGTTCATAGTTCTTATCTTTCCTTGAAGGAATTGTGTTGAATATAGCATGATTGTCTTGTACAATTCATGATCTTTAGGTACTTGTGATGCTGTGAAAGTTCTCAAATTGGACTTTTCTAATTTTGATAACATTCAAACTGTCACTAATGCCTCAAACTAAGAATTGTGCTCATTAGTCCTTTTCACAGCTCTTGTTGATCAATCTCAGCCTCAATGGCGTTTACAGTGCAAATCGAAAAACTGTGGGCACCCAGAGATATTTTAGAAATCGTTTATTGTTCGTTGAACAACTCACAAAGAACTGTAACTACAAAAGGTTTATTATACTACATACACATCATTCAAACTTGTTGCATTGATATAGTTGTACAATAAATGGTTTCTAAAATATTTCTGGGTGCCCACGGTTTTTTGATTTGCACTGTAATATATTCTTTAGAATTTGACAAAAATGGCAACATGCATACTTCTTAAAGCCTAAATCAGACATTTTGAAAAATGTTGACAGTGACAATGTAGTGACATTATATCAAAATACCTTTATTTGATGTTACTCTACAACAGAAACACTTGTCAAGAGACGAAAAAGTGACAGTGGGATTTCTACTTTAGCCAAAGACACATGTTTTAAATTAGAGACAAACCGACACCAGACCTCACTCTATAGGCCGGCCCAACTTGCTGGCCTTGGAAGTGATTAAAATATTTCCCAGTAAAATCCAAAATGCCCCCTTTCTTTTGAAGTCAATAAATATTTTTATTGCTCTTTGTATGCCAAATACGAAAAAACTTGTATGCGACCAATCTTACAAAACCACAAGAAAACAGTGTGGAGGGTGGAGAAATACAAACTTGTATTGCCTTGGTTACTTATATTTGGTCAGTAGTACAAGTGTAACTACAAACATTGGGACAGTATAGGAACAATACACATATTTGATAAAAATAACTAAAGTACTGATGAAATAGGGATTTTCAATGATGGGGAATTGCAGTTGTCAATCAAATCTTTATGGACCAATGAGAGTGCAGAAAAAATTATGGGATAACATTTGGAAAAAGGGCTTGGCACAGAATTTGCGATTGCGAGTGTTGGGAGAATTTAGCTTTTCATCACGTGACTAAACTGCATATATTAATTATGTAGCTTCTCAAATTTGTTAAATTGATCAAATGTTCTATAAAACGTTCGAAATATAGTTAATTGATATCAAGAAGAATGTTTATTTTGTGAGCTTTTTGGGCAGTAGGAGAATTTTGGTTAAAAAATAACACTTAGCTCAATGATATGAGGTCGTATACTCTCTGGAAGTAGTAACTCGTGTACCACGTGACTATATGTTGGGAGAAAACATTACAGGAACATAACCAATTTACCTAAAAAAGGTTTACAGTCACTTTTTTTATTAAAAAAAATAATGTATGGTAACTTAAACGTTTTGTTCGTTAGACGAAAAATGCGCATTAGTATTTCAAAGCTCAAAGCTTAACAAAAGTAGACTTCAATATTATGATTGTTTTGATTTTCTCCCTACGTTGTCAGTCTATGCAGCACCAAGGCTAACGCAGCAACCCCGCGTTATCATATTCACTTGGTCGTCCTTGAATAGATATTGTATGTTTTGGCCTTTTTGTCTCTTGGTTTTGAACTTTGTCGCTTCAGCCTGGATTTCCTTGCATGAATAAGGCATAAAATGTCTTCCAATAGCAAAAAGAAGGATTCTTCAGTCACACATGACAGCAGCAATGGTGAGTTTCTTCGACCGTTGTGACCTGGGCACACAACTTTCCTTTTCTTTTTCTTTCCATTTGTATAAACAATGTTACTCAATTTTTGTACTTTATCATTCTTGAGCTAACTATAAACTCTATATTTATCTCTATATTATGGAATAGTTTCGGTATTTGAACTGTAAAAGATGGATTTATTCACGTTTTCTAAACAGAGTTCGGAATTGGCGCCATTGTTTGGCGGGCACGAGACCAAATGCTCGGTCGATGGTCGGTTTTTGCTAGCTATTCTACATGCTGTTCTGTTTTTCTTTAAGACTACTTTACTGCCTTAAACACTGGATATTGTTATATTAGTTGGTTTTACTTTCAGTTCATACAGTAATATTGTGTGTATTATTTTTTAAAAGGCCCGGGTTTAGCGCGGACTGTGAATCGATCGAGAGAGAATGGACTAGACTAATGTCATTCATGGTTACGTATGCACTACAAATATCACACAACACAAACTGCTTCATATTTCGACTAAATGAGCCAACAATCAACTCAAATAAACGATTAAAACAAGTTTTTTCTGTTTTTAGCGTAAAATCCCGTTTCTTTTGGATTTTATCTCTAAGATTTGACAATTTTATAGCCTACGTTTTTGAAATATCCGGTTTTCATTGCGAGTTCCATTTTTGGCCATAAATTACATCGTAAAAATCGCGCATAATAAAATCCATCTAAAAATAATATCTGGTTTATATTAGAAGTACTTATTAAATATTTTAAAACAACATATAATTTTGTTAGAAACTATATAACTATTTTAGTTTAAATGATTGACAATGACAAAGACATGTGTCTGTTACACAATGGAATACCAACATAGAAGAACAACTCACAGATTTTGATAAACGAAATGACTTCTCAATTTACATCAAATCGAAATATGGGAACTTATTTTCAAGAATAACAATTATTCTTATAACAATATTATTCTTGAATAAGTAGCCGAGTGCATAAGTTAAAAATCCACTGTACTCAAACATGAACACAAGGCTAGTTAGTAAGGAGGTCGCCATATTTCGATTTGTTCTATGCATTATTTGTCCTAGCTTGGAGCTAGGATTAGTTGATCTGGTTGTGATATATGTTGTATCTTTCAGAGTTATATTTTAACATATTTTACATCTGTATTTATAAGTGTAAAATATGAAATTTATATACAGTCGGTTATATGGATTAATATGGTTATCCGTCATGTATCTTGGAAGGTCTAAAATGACAAATGATCTTTCAATATTGATTCGTTTGAGAATACCTAAGTGGAACGCAATGGAACTTATATTCAAAGTAAAAAAAAAAAAAAAAAACACTCAGTTTCTCCAAACTTCAGACATATAAAAAGAATATAACAGACATTATTACATTGAGGATACTCATACCATGAACATTTGACTTTTTTCATGTTATTATGTTTTGAACCTTCTACTGCTTCAAAGCCTCTAAACATGAAGCAGTGAGTTCAAATACATTAAGTGTTCATAATAGATCTTATTTCTAATCTATTCACTCATGGGATGTGGGTTGAATAAAGTAACAAGTGTTCACGCTTTTAGTGTGCTCACTGTAAATAAAAATAAAACATTTTTGGTACAAGACAGTGACATCCACTGTTATTCTCACACACCTGGATGGTCATTATCATCAATGTTATATTTTTATAACATAATTTGTCATTATTTCTATAGAAGATGATGCTGTTGAAAAACCTAGCAAAAGAAGAAAGACTGCAGAAACAAAAGAAGAAACGCCAAGTTCAGGGAAGAAAGCCCCAGCAAAGAAAAGAAAGAGAGAAGAGGAGGTAAAAACCACACTTTGTCATTGTAAATAGGAGAACTATTCCTATTAAAGGGGCGGCGAATGGTACCCCCAAAAATTAAAAGTCTTCTCTGAGACTCGTTTTTCTTGTATGCTTTTTTGCATCCCAGATTTTTTATTCAGCTGTCTCGGAGTCTCAAATTTTTAATCCCACCATCTTGGTTTTTGAGAAACGAAAAATCAGTCTTGGAATTTAAAAACCTCTGTCTCAGCGTCTCAGATATACCCATCACCACCCCTTATTTATTTTACACCAACTTGTGGTCCATCACAAATCCTAATGAAATGACCAAGTTTTGAAAAAAACAAAACAATTGGCAACTCAATTGCGATTTGTCATATTTTCTTATTTTAACTTTGACCTATAAATTGGTGGGTACTAAAATAATTAGACCTCTAAAATATGGACTATGGATATAGCCCATTTGGCCTATGCTATTGCAACATAGCCCATGTGAGCTATGGATCTAATAATATTGTTAAATAGTTTACACTTAGAAAAAGATGTATTGAAAATCAAGTATGGATATTAGATTATGGTTCAAAGCTGTCAGTCTTAGTGGGCTTTGTTAAGTTAGAAATATTTGAAATTGATTTGTTGCTTTGTGTACAGCTTACTTTAGTAAAATCATTAACTAGTTTAATTGTTAAGGAAATAATAATAATTTATTTCTAGTGCATCCCTATAATTCTTGATAATGATGTTCATTTGTTGATTTTTTGTACAGTTAACTTGATTTGTTCAAATCATTAACTAGTTTAATTGTGATAGATTGAAGATGCAGTATCTGATATATCATCTGCATTGTCTAAGGATGTAGAAGACAATGGCGAAGGGGCAACCAATGAACCTAAAATACCTGTTGATATGGTAATGTCTTTGTAATTTGTAGAATCATGTGATGATGACTTGTACTTAATATTACATGTAACTATCTGTTCCATTACGATTGCATTACTTTTTATATAAACATACTGTCCAAAATTTACCACATGAGCATATGCTTATCAAAGGGGTTCATTTAGGCTGAAACTAAATATAGTAACGGGGCTGCAAATAATTTTTTCTATAAGCTGGTCATTTGTCAGACCAGGGGCAAGTTTGACCTGTCAAAAACCCAGTCTGGTCGGACAAAAATATTAATTTTAAATGAACATAATAAAAAAGAAAGAAAGACATACCTTATTCATACTATTTTAAGCGAAATTTGATCTGTCAAATGTCCGACCAGAAGCGGTCATTTACCAGTCAAATTCTGCTTTTTATCGGACATTTGTCCGATGACTGGCGCTTATTTGCAGCCCTGTAGTAACCTATTGTTCTTGACTGGCTAGCCTCATGTTCATGGTGGAACACAATAGAGTTTTCACATGTATGAGAGGCTAGTCAGCCAAGAACAATAGTTCATGTTTTATGTGCTCCCCAATAGGCCTTTTCATTTCTGATGTTCATTTTGACGCAGTTGCTTGATTTAAAAGGGGTAGGGTGATGTGAGACGGTAGGGTCACATGTTGCAAAAGGCCTATTACGACTCATACTAGTTATTGTACATGTACTGATAATGTTTGATCTTGCTATTATCAGGTATTGAAAAGTGAGACAGTATCCAAAGATCTTAATTTATCCTTAATACCGCCACCACAAATACCTAAAGAAGAAGAAGCTGGTATGGTATACCTAAAGTATGCTAAACTAATAAGACAAGGCCTTGCTAAGGCTAACCCTGGAGTAGAACATGCCAAAATCAATGCACTAATAGGGGCAATGTGGCAGGATTATAAAGCATTGAAAGAACTAAGTAATCCCACCAAGAAACAGGGTACCAAGAAAAGCAAGAGAAATGCCAACAAGAAAAGTAAAAGAAAAACATATGTAAGTAAATAGATGGTAGGTTACTTTAGAGAGTAAAGTGTCTTACCCAAGGACACAGCATAATCGCCTAGGCCAGGAACCAAACCCAGACCATTAGGCCTGAAATTTGATCACCTGACTACTAGACCATTATGCCTCATTAAGTGCCTTGTCTTCTCGGATAAGGACCTAAAGCCGGAGGTCTGCCTTCACTCTAATCCTATAAAAGGTGGACTTAAAATATTCTGTTGTGCTCTTTGAAAAAAGAGCAGGGGGATTGTCTCTTGGCACAATAGTCTGGTCTTGGATATATACTACAGGGCCCACTGTCAATTGGCTTTGTACTCTGTTGTGGTGTCCTGCCTATGTATGAAGGAAGAGCACTAAACTAAACTTAGTTGATAAATATCTTCATCAACGGGCCATACATTCATTGTGAATTGGTTTGTTTTTCAGTCTGATGATGAATCATTTTTGAATGACTCTGATGATGAGTTTGAGATTGATAGTGAGGACAGTGGACCTATCCACTCTAAAAGTAGCAGAGCCAAGATCAAGCTACCATTCCTCAGTAAACTCAAAGGAAAAAGTAAGCAAATTATTCAACTATAACTGAGTATTTATTAACAATTCAATATTAAAATTTTGTGCACTGTACAAAATCTGAGTTCCCATTGGCTCAAATCAATCACATGGAGTGCTGTTATTCCTTGATAACAGACGCAAAGCATATTTCGGCGAACTCAATTTTATTATTATAAAAGTTAGAGACTTTTCATTTGTTCGTCTATGGCCTTGTCCAGTATTTAAAATGTCTGGGTCATTGAACAGTCAGTACGTGCCTGTATTTGCTGATATAAAAATTAATTCAGTCTCTAACCCCTAAATATAACACATTAAAATTTACTTTGAATCAAGGCTATATTCCTTTGTTAATGTTTGTCATATAGTAATGATTGATATGATTGATTGATGTGATTGAATGGTTTATTAATAGGATTGATATAATTGATTGATATGATTGATTGATGTGATTGAATAGGATTTATTGATGAATATGATTGAAATGATTGTATTTTTCTTACAGGAGATAAGAAGAGCAAAGGAGATGATGAAAGTGATAAGTGTAGTGAATCAAGTGCAGCTAGTGGTAAGGCAAAATCAAGCAAGCCTAAAGCCAAAAGAAAAAGAAAGAGTAATGAGAAGGAAGGTGAAGAGAGTGATCAAACCTATAGGGAAATCACTGTCAGTAAATCACGCCGTAAAGTACAAAAGATCCGTACCATCAAGATAAAAGACACTACCCAGAAGAAAAGCAAAGATAAAAAGAAGCACAGATTCCGTAAGTCACATTACAGTGAGGATACTCACTGTAAATAAAATTATAAAGATTATTCATACTGGATTTGAGATAAATTAATAGTATGTTTATGATTATTCTTTTGTCTCATGAATGTCAAAGGTTTGGACTGCAATGTTTCGACTGCTACTGCTAGTCTTCATCAGGCGATGGATAGACTGTAATGGTAGATCTGATATATTTATTGTTAACTGTCTGTTTGTTTTTCTAGGTGAAGGTGATGAGGTCATGGGTGTAGTAAGTATATTTTCTTATCTTTAATGATGTCTAAGTCATTGCTCTAAACAATATTGTTCAAAACATTTCGCAAGGCTTCTGGGCTCAAATAATGAAACTATGATGTCATATTATATTCCAACCTAACATCTTGTTTATGATTTTCCCAATAGTCCTTTTCACAGTTCCGCCTCAGTGACCACGAATGATAGTTCCAAGTTGAGGTTTACGCATTGATAAATTATAGTTTTGCTATGCGCAGCGACTCGAACCTCGACTTGGAACTAATATTCATAAACTGTGAAAAGGTTTATTTATCATTTATAACATAGATACATTCTAACAAGCGCTATGATTGGTTAAAAAACCGTGGTTTATCAGAGTATAAACCACGCTTCTCTGTGGTCAGTGACTTTGCAAAAAAAACGAAGTTCGAGAGAGAAAAGCAAATAAAGACGAGACGTTTTTAAGACGAAAACATCGATTTAATTCATGACTTTGCTATTATATTCTTACACAAATAATGATTTCAAGTAAATATGATTTCTAGATAATTCAGAAACTCACATGAACTTCAAATAATAGACAAAAATATCTAACCTTTTCGGGATTCGCTTTCAAATGTTCAGGTTATGACTGACAAATTAAAAATGTTCATTTTTCAAGTAAGAACGGCAAATCAAAAAACTGTTCATAGAAAATACATTTTCGAGTTGATTATTTTTGATAAATGTCTTTTTGTGGCTAAATTGTTTTCTTTTTGTCATAAAATAACTTCATATTAATCCTACCGTAAATCTTCGCTAGTTGTAGCGGCCTCGTGGTTGCCTCATTTCATGCATGTCATTTTGATAGTAAAAAACAAACAGAGTAGCTAAGCTATTGAGAGTAGCTTTGTAGCTATTCCTTAGTAGAGGAGCAGGTTCTTGAGTTTAACTGTGAGAGTTCGTCTTCGTTACCTTGTTTTCTAACTCCATTTTGTGTTTTTTTTTCACGGTAAATTTGTCGATCTTTCGATGGCTGTTTTGTTTCTCTTGTCGCTGTTTTTTTTCGCTTCTCTTTTCTCAACGGATGAAGCTTTGGCTTTTGTAAATAAGATTGATTCCTTTAACAGTTTAAATATTTAGGTTTTGGGCTTTAGAACGGATTTAAATCTAAAACTGACAGAGATTTCAAAGATTGTAAAAATCTTCAGCTTTCTGTTCTTGGCATTGAAAAAAGCTACTTGAATGTTGGTTGTCACATTTTTGACCAATCAGAGAAGCCAATCAAAATTAGCGTTATATCGCGATTGCATCAAAGCGAAAATTTGCAAGAACAAAATAGATTTTTGCAAAAAAACATTTCGCTCGTAAATCTATGTAATAAACAATATAACTAAGGCTCAGTTGTGGTTTATACTCTGATAACTGCACTCTGGACAGTTGAAAACACTTGAAAATGATCAAAAAGCACTCGCTTTCAGCTCGTGCTTTTTGACATTTTCTCGTGTTTTCAACTGTCCATCGTGCAGTTATCAGAGTATAAACCACGGCTGAGCCTTAGTTATTTGGTAACTGAACCTCACATTGACATCAAGATGAAACATAGTTCAACCATATCTGTATTTTCCATGTGAAATGTCAAAATCAAGGTCTATTAACTACAGTTAAAGCCAATGTTGATATAACTTTACCGTTATTATTATACTAGGATGAGCATCAAGATTACTGTGAGGCATGTGATGAGGGTGGTGATCTACTACTATGTGATACATGTACCTTGTCTTGGCATCTTGGTTGTCTGGACCCAGCCTTAGATGAGCCCCCTGATGGCAGATGGAGCTGTCCTGTTTGTGTAAGTGTTATCATAGCATTACAGTGAAATAACATTGATCATAAGCAGGCCTGTATTAATGTGGGTGAAATTAGAAAGTGACAAGTTATGGTTATGATGAATGTATTTACAATGACCAATCAATAATGAGTGGATTGAATTATTGATGTAGATGAGGTATGATTGTCCAGGTTGGTGTAGTCTTGAGAAAGACTGATAGTGTGGTCTCAATTTTCAAAAGCCAACTTCAGAGTAATGAAATGAACCGACTGAATAATTAAGCATTCCCTTCATTCAGTTGGTTGGACAGTCTGTCTCTTGCTGGCTGGTCAGACAGTAAATAGGTTGCTTGATTGGCTGGCATGTTACTGGTTTGGTTGGTAGGATGGCTGGTTATTAGTTTGGTATGTTAGGCTTGGTAAGTTTGTCAAAGTTCTTCTATTATTGTTTGTAGGAGGTAGAAATGACCGATACATCCAGTGAAGACATCCATAGTGATTACTGTCGTGTCTGTAAGGATGGAGGTCAATTACTGTGCTGTGATCAGTGTCCAATGGCATATCATCTCAAGTGTCTAATACCTCCCATGAAGAGAGTACCAACTGGTGATTGGAAATGTCCACGATGTCAGGTAAATTACTGTCTGTCTGTCTAATCACTGTATATGTAATATATACAATATTAGTGCCTGATCTGTATGCGATATACATTGTATATCGCATACAGTTGCATACAGATCGAACACGAATATTGTATAGTACTTATGAAAGTCAAACATTATTTCTTTCATATTTTACTAAAATTATCAAGATAACATTAAAAATCTGTCCAAGAAAATTCAAGTTGAAACTTAGGCAAATCATGACGTAATCTGTATGAGATTTACAGAACTCATCACGGACATGATTTCTTTTGTAATATATATTCTCATTAATTATTTATGAATTTAATAAGGTATAATTTTTGATTGAAATGATGTACAATACAAATTTCCAAAGTACTTATTGTGACATGCAATGTAGATTATATGATACCTTTTTTTGATATTTTGTGCTTGGTAGTATTTGATCTTGGATTCAGTATGAGTGTTTTCCATTGATTGTTTTCTAGACTGAGCCTCTAAAAGGAAAAGTAGAGAGAATCTTGCATTGGAGATGGGTGACTTTACCAATACCACCAGGTAATGGGCTATACTTTATGACTGATGTTATTTAATGATGATTATAATAGAAATGAATGTTGATCTATGAGCACGTTGACACTTCATTGACACTGATAATATGCTTCAAATTAGTATAAATAGGTGTCAGTATGCAAATTGCCCATTACAGACCATGTGACATTCCCTTGAAAATTGTTATTTTATGATGAATGTGTTATATCATTTAAATGTGAAAGAATCAACTTCGGTCTATTATTGATTATAGAAAATCAAATGCACTATTTATTTCAAGAGCCTCCCACTATATTTTTTCAATCACCAACAACTTCTTGCAGGCATCAGAAATGCAAAATAATGAGTTTATCTATATCATGAGATATATGCCATATCATTGTATTATATTAACAATGACCTTTATATCTTGCAGACTATCAAGCCATAGTAGAGGAAGGTACAGAGGAAAAAGACAAACCAGTTGATGTAAGATATCAATGATTCTATTGTACAAACAATAGGTAATAGAATGAAATTTGTAACACCGTAAAAAACGCTTTAGCCCTTTTAGTCCAATGAGGGGCCAAAGCTTGAAAGGTCAGTACAGTTAAGTTAACATATTTTATGATGTTACAAATTTCATTCTATTACCTATCATGCATATCAAACACAGCTTAAACTTGTTTACTCACTAGTTTCCATTTATTGGAAAAACAGTTACCTTTGTCATACTAGACAGTATATAAACAATAGGTAATATAATGAAATTTGTAAAAAATGTTGATTTAACTTTACTGACGTTTCGAGCTTTAGCTCTTTTTTACTCTGACGAAGGGCTAAAGCTCAAAATGTCAGTAAAGTTAAGTCAACATTTTTTACGGTGTTACAAATTTCATTATATTACCTATTGTTTATATCAAACACCGATGCAGCCTATACTAGTTTACTCTCTAGTTTCCAAGTATATAAATAAGGTAATACACATGTAATGTTTGTGTACCCTATTGAATAGTTATGTTAATCTAATGTAGACTTACACCACAAGAGAGTTTTTCGTCAAGTGGAGGGGTAAATCGTACTGGCATTGTTCCTGGATTACTGAGCTACAGCTAGAAATCCAACACCCAGAGATGTTCAGAGCATATTCACGTAAGAATGACATGGATGAACCACCATTGTTAAGTGATGATGAGAGTGATAGTTCAGACGATGGTGCACAACCCAGTCCTACTAAGAAATCTAATAAAGCAAAAGAAGAAGACAAACTCAATTTAGAGGCTAGGTACTTTAGGTTTGGTGTCAGCCCTGAATGGATGCAGATATTTAGAATCTTGAATCACAGGTATTTATTATATAATAATTATACACCTGATTCAAAAAAGATTGACTGGGCGAATGGCGATTGGGGATTGCATGACCAAAAGGGACTGTGGGTAATACAAATTTCTTCTCATTCCATTTTAAATTACCCAAACACCGTTCGGCGATGACCTTAGATGGGTGTCTTGAAGGTTTGGTTGAGCGGTGGCGACATTGTTTGGGTAATTAAGATACGACTAAGAAGGAATTTGTATTACCCATAATTCCTTTCGGTTGTGCAATTGCCGTTCGCCCCTGTCAACCTATTTTGAATTAGGTGTATGCACATTATGTTGTTTACAGGGATTTTCATACTGCACATTCGGTGTTTGCAAGTGTCATGTTGGATTTTTGTTTTGCTTCAGACAATCAAACATTACTGTCTTGTTAGTTTTAGGGGGCTTTCATTTATTAATGTATGTACACTGTAGGGGGTACGGGCAATATTGAGGGGGGTCACTTTATTTTTGGAATCTGTATAGCTGATCACCCCTACCACTTGGACAAAGGGAGTACCCCTCGGCTAGTGATTGTTGATTAGTGGTCAGATAGTAAACAGTTTTACTTGTTTCAGAATGCAAGATGGAAATGAGGAATTCCTGATTAAATGGCGAGATGTACCTTATAGTCTAAGTACATGGGAAAGAAAAGATGACCCTATTAATTCACAAATAAGGTACATTATTATTAGCATGACATTGCTTCAATTACTACAGTTTGGACAACTTGCCTCAAATATTCAGATTGAATCACTCTCGTTTCTGAGATACATTTTGGACTTTGAATAATACCCACTCTGCAAGTTTTCGAACGAAAAATGGCAAAAACTGGGCTTGGCACCAAATAATTCACAACATAAAAACTAAAAAAGCTTTAGACGTATTTTCTTCAGAAAATCTTACTTGAGGATTGTTCTCGAGATCTGCTAAACAATTAATAGGAAATATGTATGAATAAGGTGAAAAATATGTAATATGTATGCTCATCAAGTCAGAAATCGAGCGTAAATGAGCATTTGTATATATGAGCAGTTGTCTAGTTTGTGTATAGTAGTCAGCCACCTTAAATAATAGACCTCTTTACCTCCGGATACAAATTGCCCATTTCAGACTCCGTCATTGGCATTCTCTTGAGGATTGTTCTTTTTTGATGAACATGTTATAACATTTACATGTAAAAGAATCAACTCCCAAGTGTTACATCGTGTGGTCTGAAATGGGTAACAAACAAGGAAGGTAATAGTATATGCAAGGCATTCTGGTCTTGGTAGTATATGATTGTTGAAAAATGGACCATTTTGATTATATTTAATATCTTTTTACAGTGATTTTGAAGAACAAATTAAAAAGTATCGTTCAATAAGGTAAGACAAATGTAAATATGCAAGTGTATTGTGCATCAAGATAATAGGAGGCACAAGAACTCTAATTATCCGTAGTATTATTATTATTATTATTATCTTCTGTTTATTCATTCATCTATTTATTTATTTATTTATTTATTCATTCATAAATTCATTTATTCATTCATTTATTTATTTATTCATTTATTTATTCATTTATTTATTCATTCATTTATTCATTCATTTATTCATTCATTTATTCATTCATTTATTTATTCATTTATTCATTCATTTATTTATTCATTTATTTATTTATTTATTTATCTATTCATTTATCTATTCATCTATTTATTCATTTATTTATTCATTTATTTATTCATTTATTCATTCATTTATTTATTCATCCATCCATTCATTTATTTATTTATCTAATTCCAGGGAGCACTATGACAAGAAAATGAAGCAAAAAAAAGTTAAGTCCAAGAAAAGCAAAAAGAGTCAGGCTCCAACAGGCAATGTAAGTAATTCTATTATAATGGTGTTTGTTGTATTGAGCATGTCCAGTGTAGAGATGTTTTAATATTACTTATAACAAACATGATGAAATCTATATGTCACTGAGTAAACACAATAGAAAAAGCTGTGATACGGACCAAAAACCATAAGTAATATATACAATATGAGTGGCTGTTATGTATGTGATATACAATGGCAAGTTGAAGACAAGCCGTTGTATATCACAAACAGGTGGGACATGAATATTGTATAGAACTTATGAAAGTCCAACGTTAGCTCTTTCATATTTTACTAAATGTGTCAAGATAAAAATAAAGTAAATCTGGCCTAGAAAATTCAAGTTGAAACTTATGCAAATTAAGAACAAAATCTGTATGAGATTTACAGATCTCGTCACAGACGTGACTGATTTCTTTTGTAGAATTGTCATTAATTATTCATGAATTTTATAATTATAATATTTCTGATATTAACATGCACCTATGGACTTGTAACTATAAACATGCACCTATTCTTTAAACTATGGGAAATCTTCTATAATAATAATAAACAATATAATGTATTATTATTGTAATTATCATTCCTACTTGGTATACTTTAGCCTTTAAAGTATGCAAGTTGTATTTCAAGCAACTTATCTGATTAATAATGACAATGCTTACAGATTTATATCAATTGGTACTCTAGTAATTAAGTGATTTATAGATCAATAATGGTACTGAATTAAAGTAATAGGCACCTTCACAGTTTCCTGTGCCATCTTGAAAGGTAGCTGGGCCTTTGCATTGAAGCGAGACAAGCGTTAAGCTTGCAATAATTGTCCATCAAGGTGTCACACAAGGTTTTAAAAGGTCTCTATGACTATCATTGCAAGCTTGACGTTCATCTCACTTTGATGCAAAGGCCCAGCTATCTTTTAAGATGGTGCAGGGAACTGTAAAGGGAGGAGTGGGCAGGGGGTTTCAACTCAATTTGATCCCATGATCTTTGCAGTACAGTACTATTGTTGAGTTATATAATGTTTATTACAATACCATTTAACCATAATATACAATAAACTTAAATTTATAATTGAATTTGAATTTAGAATAGCTAAAAAATTGATTGTAATATTTATAAATTATTGAGAGTGAGCTACATTTTTAAATTATATGAATCATATACCAAGTAAACCAATTTAATGATATATATAATTTTGCCCATTACAAGACTATGTAACAATGAATCTTGTTTGAACCATAAATCATGACAACTAATTTGTCATTTTAGTAAACTATTCACTATATTGCCACATACTGATCTTTCTGATATTTGCTGGTATAGAGGGATGTCATGGCAGCCATGTTTGTGGTCAACACAATGGAGCTTTTCTCTCAAGGAAACTGAAACCCTTTGTTATTCAACAACATTCTTTTGTACTTGCACACAAACATGGCTGCCATAAAATTCCTCTATTGATTCCTACAAAATTAATGTATCTAGATTGAGTTCAAAATTAGTCAATAAGCCAATCTAACATTAAACATCCAGTACATCATGTACAATATAAGCAATTTATACAATATGAGCAGCTTATCTGTATATGATACACAATGACAAGTCGAAGACGAGCCGTTGTATATCTCATATAGATCGGAAACAAAGTCTAACGTTAGTTCTTTCATATTTTACTAAAATTTTCAAGTTGAGAAAATTTAAGTTAAAAGTTATGCAAGTCAGGACAATTTTGACCGTATCTAAAATACAACCTTCATCACAGAGGTGATTACTTTTGTAAAATTCTCATTAATTGTTAATGAATTTTATAAGAATTTTATAAGATGTGATTGATCTCTTAAACACTTATCAGCAACCAGAGGAAGAAAGTAAACCTGAACAACCAATAGAGCAACAACCAGAGCAAGAGTCACCTCCTAGAGTCAATGTAAGAGGACTTCTTACGTTATACTGTTATCAGGATTATTACAACTGTACTCATTCACGTTGTTATATTAACATTTGCAATTAAATGTTTCATTTATTTTTATTTTCAATTGAGTTAATCAATGTACTAAATATGTTAATATAAACTCTGTTAAAATATTATAATGCTAAAGTCCCTAATAAAACTAATGATTAGACTAAGTAAACAGAGTAAAGACTAACACTTAAAGCATGCGTTTACCTCATAAACTTATTAACTAAAAAGAATGACAAAATAAATTATATAAACCTTAACCAATTGGTAAACTATTTAATAGTTCTAACTTAACAGAAATGTTCTGGTTTTTTTTTTTTTTTTCATGATGTGGTTGTGGTATTATTTTATTGCATTTTTTTTAGGAGCAAAATTGATGCATTTTCAATATATTAAGAGGATATTTTTTTCAATGACAAGCAATATTGGCAAAAAGCGCCAAAAACTAGACTCTCAATTTTCGTTTTGGGTTAACACTCAAAAACCTTTTTAAACAGTTAGAAACTAATGTACTAAGATAACATGCCTGTTTAAAGCGGTATTTTCAATTGTACAAAGATGTTTTGTTGAATTTGTGTTAGAATGCAGCTTTTTCAGGCATTTTTTAAAGAAAAGGTATGGGAAATAAGCAAATTATAAAGGCCTAAACCTCATTTTCAATTCAAATTTTTGCTTTGGGCTAACACTTTGGCTCCACTTTCATCAGTCTTTTCCACTTACAAACATTGAAGTTAAACTTTCTGAATAAATAGATTTTAGCTTTGTACAACAGCCGTTCTTCAAGAAATTAGTTTTTGGCGCTCACAGCTTCAATACGAAAAAAGTCTTGTCTTAATATAAATAGACCTTTACCAATTCCCTTGGTGATGATGACAAGACAAAGGTTCCAAGTGGAGAATGAACTTGATTCTATTATTTACCCTTAATTGAAACCATTGTCTTGTGATCATCTAAGTGAATTAGGAAAGGTCTATTGTTATGGTTCAAAGCCTGGTTAGCTCAAATAGGCTAAACCCATCAAAACCTGGTACCAGTTAGCCAGAATAAGGGCTAATCAGCTTTTTGAACAACCAAGGCCATTCATTTGTTGTGTTTGTCACAAGCATCCCAGGATCCTGAAACATTGATATTTTGCATTCCTGTAGTGGGCCTTCTGTGGGCTTCCTGTGTTTTAAGGACCATTTGGTGAAAAGTTTAAAAAAAGTAAAATGTCTAAGTTAAAAAAAATATTCTACTAAAGGTCCTTAAAAATGTTTCCGACTCACCACAGGAAGACCTTACTCCAGTGTTTGCTCGATACAGCAATGCATAGAAAATGCAAAGCTTCTGGGTCCTGAGGTGCCTGATTGTTTGTCTGTCTGTCTATTTCTCTCTCTCTCTCTCTGTCTATTTGTCTCTCTCTCTCTGTCTATTTACCTGCCTGTTCGTCTGTCTCTCTATCTATTTGCCTGCCTTTCTGTCTGTCTTTTTGTCTGTCTGTCTGTCTATTTGTCTGTCTCTCTATCTTTCTGTCTGTCTATTTGCCTACCTGTCTGTTTGCCTACCCGTTTGTCTGTCTGTCCATAAGTTGATATGATGTACATTTTATGTGACTAAAAGATGTCTACTATTTTCTACAGTGTAAAGAGAAGTATGAGAAAGATCCTCCATTCATTGAAGCAACAGGTGGTAAACTACATGAATACCAGAAGGAAGGGTTAAGCTGGCTAAGGTTCTCTTGGGCCCAGGGTACTAACACTATTCTAGCTGATGAAATGGGTCTAGGAAAGACTGTACAGACTATTGCATTCCTCTACTCATTATTTATAGAGGTAAGGGTTAAGCTGGCTGAGGTTCTCATGGGCCCAGGGTACTAACACTATTCTAGCTGATGAAATGAGTCTAGGAAAGACTGTACAGACTATTGCATTCCTCTACTCATTATTTAAAGAGGTAAGGGTTAAGTTGGCTAAGGTTCTGGTGGGCCCAGGGTACTAACACTATTCTAGCTGATGAAATGGGTATAGGAAAGACTGTACAGACTATTGCATTCCTCTACTCACTATTTAAAGAGGTAAACTAATCACATAATTATAGAACTCCTAATTATAGAATTGTTCATATTTGTTTCTATCAAGATGTTTCAGCTGTCAATCAGACAACCCTCATCAGTAGGATAAAAAGTGCACCATAAGGCAGTGGAAATAACTTGGTCTGTAACTTACCATACAACCCTTACACTTTAGAAATTACCAAATAGAAACATAGAACTATTTACTAGATAGAAATGTCAATTATTAAATCAATCATAAGAGGTTATTAACCAAGCGTGAGGTCTGTACAGGAAAATATGAATAATAGAGAAATTATAGTAATAAGATACATCTATAATTGTAAATTAACATTGTTATTATATTATATAAGGAAAAAAATCATTATAGACATCTTTAGCTCTGTATGCAAATTGCCCATTTCAGACCATGTGACATTCCCTTGAGAATTGTTCTTTTATGATGAATGTGTTATAACATTTACATGTGAAAGAAACAACTCCAAAGGGTAGCATCACATGATCTGAAATGGGTTAACAGACTGACTTATGTTTTCATGCTAGCTCACCATTTTTGTAAGGAGTTGGTGGATAAAAATAATGTTATGACGTGTGTCAGTAATGAGGCATTGTTGTTTCAGGGACATTGCCAAGGACCATTTCTTATCAGTGCTCCTTTATCTACACTTATCAACTGGGAAAGAGAGTTTGAGTTCTGGGCTCCTGATATGTATGTAGTTACCTATGCAGGAGACAAAGACAGTAGAGCCACTATCAGGTTAGGAACTATCCTGTTTTACACAATTAACTCTACAATCTATAGAATATACAATATTTTATGCAATTGTTAAAGTAAAGAAAAATGTATAGTTACACAATTATTCTAAGAACTACACCCATGAAAATATTTATCTTTAGGGAGCCCACACACAAATAAAATGATTTTCAGTGGAGCCCAGTAACTATATGTAAAAACAACAATAATAATAATAATAATACTAATAATAATAATAATGATAATAATAATAATAATAATAATAATTACAACATAAATATTCACAAAAGTAAAGCTTAAAAATAGAATTGAATTGCTACTGTGTCATAGAGCACAAACACTATGTCCATGAAATAAAGTCAAATTGCTATGAACTGTGGAAAAGATATTATTTTGTGACTACATAGTAGACTGTAATCAAAGACAAGTAAATATGTAAATTATGAGGTATTGTTTGCTTTGTATCTGATGTTTCTGGTCAGATGATATTGACTAAACAGCCACTTAGTTGAAACTATAGTATTAGTAACTGTATTATTTCATGGTTTTAGTGTTGGCTTTTCAAGAAACAAACTAAGTCCCCTTCACTATAAGACAAGTGAAATTCTCTATTTAAGTCGGGCTAGAGGGCCCGACTCTAGGTTTACCTTTTAGTCAATCTATCTATCTATCTATCTATCTATCTATCTATCTATCTATCTATCTATCTATCTATCTATCTATCTATCTATCTATCTATCTATCTATCTATCTATCTATCTATCTATCTATCTATCTATCTATCTATCTATCTATCTATCTATCTATCTATCTATCTATCTATCTATCTATCTATCTATCTATCTATCTATCTATCTATCTATCTATCTATCTATCTATCTATCTATCTATCTGTTATGCGTATAGGCCCCATGATGCTTTGCGAACGAACACAGGAAGCCCAAAGTAGAATTGTTTAGCCGGCCTGTATTGATTCTATCACTAGCCCGACTTCACGCTCCTAGAGCGTCTAGTTTTAACTATATTTCTGTTTTGCATTGTAGAAATTTTGATTTTTCATTTGATGAGGATGCAATCAAGGCTGGATACAAGCCATACAAAATGAAGGTTTGTACTTATTGTGTAGTAAATATGAAAGTACAATGTTACTTCTTTCATAATTTACTAAAATTCTCAAGATTAAAGTAATCTGGCTGAGAAAATTAAAGTTGAAACTTATGCAAATCAGGACGAAATTTGTATGAGATTTACAAAACTCATGGACATGATAACTTCTCTTGTAAAATTCTCATTAATTATTCATGACTATTATAAGTGGACACACAAATGTTGCACAAGAAAGACTAAAATATATGATGCTGAATGGTGTTGATATATTGTGATTCCAGAAAGAATGTCCTGTCAAGTTCCATGTTCTGTTGACATCATATGAACTAGTAACCATTGATGCCAATACATTGCAGTCTATTGACTGGGCTGTACTAGTTGTAGATGAGGCACACAGACTCAAGAATAACCAGTCAAAGGTATTTCTTACTAATAATATACACAATAGAAGTAGTCATTCTGTATTTACTGAATCACAGACAAGCTTATTAAATTATATAGTACTATATACAATATGAAATGCCAAACTGAAGATGACCCATTATAAAGCTCATACCGAATGGACATTTAATTTTGTATGTAATGTTTACAACATGAGTGGTCGTGTTGTATCAGCAGATACAATCATAAGCTAAAGGCACATGATTATATATATATGGTCAATACAACATAAACATTAATGTTATAAACAACTTCTAAAATGTCTAGTTCTGTGTTACTTGTTATATGGTGATACTAACAGTATTTTATTTGTATGATAATTATACTAACAGTTTATTTGTGTAGTTCTTCAAATGTCTTACTGATTACACCATTGATTACAAACTGTTGTTGACTGGTACTCCACTTCAAAACAACTTGGAGGAATTATGGAATCTACTCAATTTCCTTGACCCTCCAGTATTCGAGTAAGTCTCTCATCCATCAATCATCTAGACATGTATATTGATATGGTTTAATATGGTGGCGTGGATGGCCTAGCTGTGAGAGTGCTGGCCTCTCACCGCTGTGGTCCAGGTTCGAGTCCCGGCTCGGGCATTATATGTGGGTTGAGTTTGTTTGATGTGTTGTTCTCTACCATGCCACAAAGGTTTTTCTCTGGGCAGTCTAGTTTTCCTCCCTCAGCAAAAATGAACATGTGAGCCGAGTTGTGTGCAAAATATTAAATGTAGAGGTAGTGAGTGTGAGTCTCCCCTATTAGTAGGGCATATGATATGTGTCAAGCTAGAAGATTGAGACATTAAAAAAGTGATTTTTTTTTTAAATACATCAAGTCAAAATAATCTACTACTCTCTTTTCATTTCTTTGCGATGATGACTTCTGGTCTGGTTGTCAACAGTCTTTCAAGCTAGACTACAATAACATGATAATCACAACACACCAACATTTCTTGTTATATTGAAATACATCTGTATCATTCCACTACATTCTTTAGTAATTCTTAGCCCTGAAGATGATCGCTTCGTCCATAAGCTTGGCATATTCAAACTAAGTTGATTTTAATATATTGATCGCTATATGTACCAAGACATATTGATACATGTATGCCATGCTACCTTTTACAGCAACAAGAATGTATTCCTTGCTGATTTTGACAATGTTGCTAAAGAAGATCAAATCAAGAAACTCCATGATGTCCTTGGTCCTCACATGCTACGTCGACTAAAGGGTGATGTACTCAAGGGAATACCATCCAAGAATGAACTCATTGTCAGGGTAGAGTTGAGTACTCTACAAAAGTAAGTACCCTCTTGTTTTTAACTCTTTTGCTCTACCGGCGTTAACTTTTAACTTAATATAGACTGAATAGCAATTGACTTTCAAAATAAAAACTAATAATTATTATGAAAAATAACCACCACCATCAGAAAGAGCAAGCAGAAATGTGTATTTTTGGAAAGTTTTATTGCTATAAATATAATTCAAGTGAAGCTGTTCAGAATCAAAATTACAGAAATTTGTTCTGTGAACTGTTTCCTTGCTAGCCTCTTTGTGGTGTTTTGCACACTTTTGAAATTCTAATAACTTCTAAAGAATTTACTATTATTTTGTCTCAAACTTTTTGCCTTTGTAGATGTCATTCTAATCTATACTTTTGATGTAGTGGTCACTTGAAATAAGAATTTAAAAACATACTATAATGAAGTGGAGCCATATTGGCATTGTGTCTATTGTATACATCTTTTTCCTAATAAAGACACTGTTGATTATAGAAGATCATGCTAAATGATTGGTTCTAGGACTTTCAAGTATTTATTGATATTCAATCAATAATACAGCATTTTGCTTGCTTTTAGAAATCTGAAATAAATAGTTTTTTTGCTCTGAAAATGGCTGGTTATTTAATTTTGTTGAAATAATCACCTATTGTATTTATAGTAAAACAATTATCTTTCTCAGACGTGATGAATAATGGTGAATAATAACCTTGCCCTTTGTAATAATAAAAACCTAAATGTCTCAGTTAATATTAATCAATATGCAGCTCACATTTGGTGAATAATGTTATGTAGGCATTTTATTTTTATTTTGATAATGTTGACTTAACATTAAACCTTGTTTTGTCCTATAGGAAATATTATAAATGGATCTTAACTCGTAACTTTGAAGCACTGAATACTAAAGGTGCACAACAAGTATCATTACTGAACATAATGATGGAACTGAAGAAATGCTGTAATCACCCTTATCTATTCCATGCTGCTGCACTGGTAAGAACTCTTATATCAAATCACATCCCATCACATCACATCGATATATCACATCACATCACATCACATCACATCACATCACATCACATCACATCACATCACATCACACTAAACTAAACTACTTATTGATGTAAATTCAGTAAAAGATGAAAGTATGATCTTATTTCTATATATAGGAAGCCCCAAGGAATGGTCCTGGTAACTATGAGGTTAATGCATTGACTGATTCTAGTGGTAAACTACATCTACTAGCTAACATGTTGAAGAAACTACGTGAAGACAACCATAGAGTATTGATCTTCTCCCAGATGACCCGTATGCTGGATATCCTGGAGGACTTTCTAGAGGGACATGGATACAAGTATGAAAGAATAGATGGATCTGTGAACGGTTCAGCCAGACAGGAGGCTATTGATAGGTTTAATGGTAAGACAATTACTACCTGTAGCAGGTAGTATTGGCCGTATTGTACCGGCATATACAAGCAGAAGGGACATGATTGCATAGCCAATACAATACAAGTGTGAATGTTGTTTATTGAGAGTAATTTGTTGTAGAATAAAAGAAAAACAGATTTGAAATCATAATTGGATTTAACTAATCATTATAATGTTGTGGTGCTGTTTTAGCTCCCAATGCCCAAGCCTTCTGTTTCTTGTTGTCAACCCGTGCTGGAGGACTGGGGATTAATCTAGCTACTGCTGATACAGTGGTTATCTATGACTCTGACTGGAACCCACACAATGACATACAGGTACCACAAACACTAGTCTTTACCATAATGCATGTGTTTTGAGGGCTGGACATTTTTTTAAAGTACTCCCCCTCCCCGACTACACAATGTTGGTCTGGCAGTCATCAAGGAATCATGTTAACTGAAAACCAACATTGCATGGAGGGGGAGGGGAGGATTATAGCGAAAACATATAGTTAAAATAGAGAAAACCATAAAAGTGTCTTACTAGTTTCTGCCAAGATTGTAGCAATATCATATTTTACCTACAATGCACTATTGGTAAAACAATTATTTGCCAAAGGCGAGGAATATATAAAACAATACGTCAAACAAACTTTATTCACATGTGATCTGGTGTGTGAGCAGGGATACAGTCAGTGTGAAAGGTGGTGATTCTCTCACCAATCGACCTGCAATGCCTCGCTGTGAAAATTTAAGATATTAAAATAGTGCAGCTTATAACTGTTAGGGTACTTTTTATCACCACACATTGTGTTTGATTGTTTTGTTGTTGTTTTTGATATATTATAATTATTTTGTTCTTGTCGTCCAGGCATTCAGTCGTGCTCACAGGATTGGTCAAAACAACAAGGTATGGAAACAATACATACCGTATGTCATATATACATTGTAAGCCATCATTCTGTATGGGAATTTCCATTGTAAAGCCCATTATAGAACAGACATGAATAAAGTCTGTAGATATACATAAATTATGGAATGCTAAGTTAGCTCTTTCTGGCCAAGAAAATTGAAGTTAATACTTGTGCAAATAAGGACAATTTTATATCAGGACTTAATAACAAAATAAAGTGTAAACAGTAAAGATAAATGATAACAGCTCTAATATTTCACGGATATACTATTTGTACTCTAGATCACTAACATTCAGGTCATTTAGGTAATGATCTATCGGTTTGTAACAAGGTCTTCAGTGGAAGAGAGAATCACACAGGTAACAACCAGTTATACTGATATTCCTTTTATTTATTTATTTATTTATTTATTCATTCATTCATTCATTCATTCATTTATTTATTTATTTATTTATTTATTTATTCTTTCATTTATTCTTTCATTCATTCTTTCATTCATTTATTCTTTCATTTATTCATTTACATATATATAAATATGTATTTATTGATGTATGTATTTATTTACTTATTCATTTCATTTATTCATTTATTGATATATGATTGTATTTATTTATTTAACTTGTTTATATATACTCGGCTGAAGAAAGGTTGTAGTACACATTTAAACAATAACAGAAATATCTTTAGAATGAGATGCAAAATCCAAAATCTGCCAAAATACTACTTTACTTGGGTGTTTCCTTCCATGCAAAGATTGACATTTTTGAGTACATATTTAAAAAAGCAAATCATTAGATATACTGAATATATTAGATATTAGTTTATTTCTGTATTGCAACCTTTCTGCAATTGAGTGCATATACTGGTATATCATATAGAGGATATTACATGGGCGCGCAGAGATACAAATTTTATCTTTGAGTATTGAAACATGTGAAATAACATGTTATTTTCACATGTGAAGATATCAAATTTTTGAAACAGAGAAATATAGGTATTTCATTGACAATTATATAATAAATATATATATATCTATTTGTAATATAGGTTGCTAAGAAGAAGATGATGTTAACCCATCTTATAGTACGTCCTGGTATGGGTTCAAACAAGGCTACTATCATGTCTAAAACAGAACTTGATGACATTCTTAAGTTTGGTACTTCAGAGCTATTTAAAGACGATGCCAAGGATGGAGGTCAGTGAATACTTGTTGTTGTTGTTGTTGTTGGTGATGGTGGTGGTGTTAATGTTATTGGTGGTGATAGTGTTAGTAGTGGTGGTGTGTTATTGGTAGTGGTGGTGGGATGTTGTTGTCATTAGTGTTGGTTTTAGTGGTACTGTTGTTGTTAGTGGTGGTGGTGTAGTGTTGTTGTTAATGTTGTTGTCATTGGTGTTGGTAATAGTGAAATTGTCGTTGGTGGTAGTAGTAGTAGTAGTGGTGTTGTTGTTGTTGTTGTTGGTGTTAGTGGTAGTATTGTTGGTGGTTGTGTCTGTAGTTAGTTGACAGTATGTTGTTGTTATTGATGGTTGTGCCTGTAGTTAGTTGACAGTATGTTGTTGTTATTGTTGGTTGTGCCTGTAGTTAGTTGACAGTATGTTGTTGTTATTGATGGTTGTGCCTGTAGTTAGTTGACAGTATGTTGTTGTTATTGTTGGTTGTGCCTGTAGTTAGTTGACAGTATGTTGTTGTTATTGTTGGTTGTGCCTGTAGTTAGTTGACAGTATGTTGTTGTTTTGTTTCTAGAATCAGGTGATCAGGTAGTATTTCACTATGATGATAAAGCCATAGATAGGTTACTGGACAGGGACCAGGCTATTATAGATGATAATAGTGAGGAATCTATGCTAGCTAATGAATACCTGGCATCATTCAAGGTAAGGACTTTGTAATATAGTGAAAACCTGAATTATAAAATAACAGGTATTTTCTGTATCAGGCTGTAGTGGTTTTATAAAAAATGTCAGATTCTTATATATTGGTTGCTTATTTGGAAGTTTTCAGCCAGAATTCACTGGTCGTTTTATGTTTTTTATTGTAGTTACCCTGTAATAGTTTGCAAAGTAAGGCTATTCTTCATACTTTTCTAATGCAATTGCTTAAATTGCATAGTTTGCTGTGACGATCATCATCATTCATTTTAACAGACACATTTCATCAAACTGTATTGATTTTTAATATTCAAAACCAAGCTTTTAGGCTATTAGCTTATTATCAGGGTAAACAATGTGAAGATTTTGTTGTTACATCTTCAAATATCGTCGTCATATCATCATTCACTAATAGTTTTTGTTTATGTCAAGGTTGCAAGTTACATTGTGAAGCAGAAAGAAGATGATGTGGAGGTTTTAAAGGTAACAATCAAACCTTACACTATGATTCCTAACAATTAACCTTATGACTGAAAACTGCAGAAAAATGTATATTGCTCTAGAAAATTATTTCGTGCTGCAAAAATGATCCCTGCAACAAAAATGATTCCTCAGATCATTTTTATGGGTGTCTTTTGTACAGATATAAAGCATGCAGGGATTGGCACAGCTTAATTGTCGAGTGCACGCACCTCAACCAATCATAATGCACAATTTCTAATAGTTGTTTTATATAGAACATTATAATATTTTTAATTTTGTAGCAAGAGCCAGAGTCTGATCAAGATTACTGGGAGAAACTGCTTCGCCATCATTTTGAACAATACAGAGAAGATGAAGTACGTCATCTTGGAAAGGGAAAAAGGATACGAAAACAGGTACAAGTTGCATGTAATGTATAACAATAACATGAAATAGGAATATTTATATGTGTGAAATACAAATTACTGAATACTACAAAAAGTACTAATTGAACAATAGGAAAAAATGGAATTAGCATAAAATTGCATACAATTTAGTATTATTAAATATTGGTGACTGTATTTTAATATAATGAAATTTGTATCACCTTAAAAATGTTTACTTAAATGTTTACTTTACTTAATGTTTACTGGCGTTTTGAGCTTTAGCCCTTCGTCATATTTTAATTCCTTGTATTTTAACAATAATGTTGATACATGTATGATGCAATTTTTGCGATGCATTGTAGTTTTGCATGTCAGGGGATAGTGAAAAAAGGAGAAACTGTTTTAGCCAGTAGTATCCTCTTTACTATCCTCATCTAACAGACATCAGCCAACCCTCTACTGGTGTTTGTTACTATTGACATGCTAGATTGATTTATCTGGGGTGTCAGGGCCAGTAGTCTTAGCATTAGACTATCTTGGTAGTATATGGCTCAGACATTGTTATATCATTATTGTTGGGGTTTGGGCTATTATATATAAATATATCTAATGTCTAAATATATCTTTTGTATTAGATTTTAGAAGATTAGCTTTAATTTGGTTTTATTTCCATCATAAATAAAGTTTATTACAATTATCATTATCTGGAGGGGGGGGGGGGGGGGGGGAGGGTCAATAATAATATTATAATAATTATGTATTTTATGAGAGTAACACTTTATCCTAGCATAATTGTCCTATTTCACTATGACGTCACATCAAAACATTCTATTGTCTTAACGCTAAGGATCATGGATGCCAGTGGGGGATAGAATCATAACAACAATACGAGAATACACAATAAAATTGCATTTACAAGACTCAGAGTAAAGAAATGATAACAAAATGCCATAAATATGAAAGTATAAACATAGACACATAACATAGTGATACATAAAAAATCGATAATTTGAAGTTCAATTTTCAAAGAGAACTTTTAGAAGATTTAGTTGAAATTACCATTGTTTTCGGTGATTCTATCCACCACTAAAACACATCGTGACGTCATAATGAAATAGGGCAATTGTCAAGTGGCATAATAATATAGGTGCAATAAATAGCAAATATAGAAAAGTAAGATAAATTGAATTTATACTATCTATAAAATATGAAAAAATTAATATAAATAATGTGTTGTAGACCGTCTATAAGTCCCCCTTTTTGGAATAAGTATAATTACAGCATATCTAACATAACTTTGTGATGTTCATGGACATTTTCAAATATGCTAATTGCAGACAAAAAGATTCCCCAAAATAATGAATGGCAAAAATGAATGAAATAATTTACTAAGTGTGTGTTACTATATGACTAATACTATGGTAATACCTTGTTTACAGGTCAACTATACAGATGGAATTACAGAAGATAATGATGACTCAGGTACTGTCAGGCCGTAGTTACCTATTTCAACAGTGTTTGTCAGCTGAAGCTACAGTCCTCAATTCAATGATTTTGAAGGATGTTGGAAATATGAACATAATGTGATGATTTATGTTTTTCAAGAAACTTTATTTCATCACTGTGTAGCTAAAGGCGTTTATTCGCGTTACATATAATAAGATATCTCGTTTTCTTGACATCTAATTGGCACAGTACTATATACTCTCCATGTTGAAGAAGGACCTAAAATGCTTCTAATAAAAACGTAAACATTACCGATCTTTGATGGTTATCAGACAAGGTCGACAAGGTTGTGCAAAATACAAATCTCCCCTCTGCTCACTGTGTAGTAAAAAATCATATTTTCTTTGATATCAAGTGGTTATTTCATTGATGAATCTCAACAAAAAATTCATAAAAACTAAATTTTTTGAATTCATGTAATAAATATATTTTTGATAACATGGTGTTGTTGTTTTATCAGTATGGGCAAAGGATATGTCAGACTTTGAAGGGGATGACCTCAGTGCTATTGAAGATGATGAGGAATCAGATGAAGAATTCAACCAAAAAACTGAAGGTAATAAATTATACTTCAAAGCCAACAATTACAGTGTGAATCAAAAAACCGTGGGCACCCACCCACGGTTTTTTGATTCGCACTGTAAGACTGGACAAGTTTTCAAGTCAGAATCAAATTTTAGTTCAAGATTATATATGCCATGCCCATGTATAAGGAAAAGCCTTTTGTGTTTGTGTGTGTGTGTTTTTTTTATTAATACAATGTAAGAATGAACAAATGTGTATATATATCCATACAATAGATATGGCAAGGCTAGGCAAAAATGATTTGGAATCATTTAAATCATTGCTGTCAAATCTTTGTGCTTATTTGGGACTTCAAGACAGTAAATAGCACCAGACATATTGTTTATAAAATACACAATACTAATGTTATCATTATGTAGGTCGTCCAAGAAGAGGCAAGGCAGGCAAAGATGATGTCCTTCCACCAATGCTTGCTAAAGTACAAGGTTCTCTAGAGGTGTATGGCTTAAGTCTACGTCAACGTAAAGCCTTCTACAATGCTGTCATGCGTTATGGACTTCCACCACAAAAAAACTTTACCAAGTCTCAATGGTATGAAACCATCTTGCTATTCTATGAGACAGCACAACACACATGGATATTTTTCCATGACATGTTTCATCAGATTCAACTGCCATCGTAAGCTATCATGCTAGGCAGGGGGGATCCAGAAATTTGTAAGGGGGTGTCCAAATTGCGAATAATGGGCTAATTGTGATGTTAGGGGGTGTCTTGTCCCTAATGTCTTAAATAAAATAGGGCTAATTGCGATGTTAGGGGGTGTCTGGTGCCACTAGGTATCATGCTTTTCAAATTAATGTATGAAATGTTTATAATTGAATAATCTTGAAGAAAGTGCAGCTAAGATCACAAGAAACTTTGGAAAGTGTAAAATACTATACACTTAATGACTGGTCCCGAGGGAAACAGTTAGTTTTGTTTCCCGAGAATCTCAATGTTTCCCGAGGCTCCGAAAACTAACTGGTTTCCCGAGGGATCAGTCATTAAGCGTTTTGTTATATAGCTAATCATTTTAGACAAGTAAATTAAGAAAATTTGAATTTTTATTCAATGCGCTGGGCACTTGTATCCCGGTCGGGATACAGTTAGATTTAACTAATATCACGTGAGCATCTATCAACCAATGAGAATGCTCGTTATATAGTCAAAATGATTAGCTACATAACAAAATCAATTATTTGTAATGTATTTCCTTGATATGAGTTGGAAATAGAGCCTGGATAGTTTTGTTTGATAAACATCCAAATGCAAATCAGGACAATTTTGTATCTAATATACAATCTTCTTCATGGCCATGATTTCTTTTGAGTTTTAATGGTGATTTAGAATATTTTTATGAATAGGTATGTAAGAGATCTGCGAGGTAAAGGAGAAAAAGCCATGCTGTAAGTAAAATCATTAACAATGATATCAAGTGTGGTATCTAACTATTGAAAACCCTAATTCACCAGCAAATATTATTTTGCCAAACAATAGCAAACATCACATTGTATAGCTCTGAAATACAATACACTACTTTGTTAAACATACACTAAACCAAAAGGCTATTTAATAATAAAAGGCTAGACAATTCTGTTTATTATTGTAGGGCATATTCATCCATGTTGCTTATTGTCAATATATTTCTTCAATGGTTTTAGACAATTCTGTTTATTATTGTAGGGCATATTCATCCATGTTGCTTATTGTCAATATATTTCTTCAATGGTTTCAGACAATTCTGTTTATTATTGTAGGGCATATTCTTCCATGTTGCTTCGTCATTTATGTGAACCTGATGATGGTCGAGATGTATTCAGTGATGGTGTACCAAAGGAAGGATTACAAAGACAACAAGTCTTGACTAGGATTGGCATTATGAGCTTAATTAGACGCAAGGTAATATCAGCATCATTGAACCACATATAATAGGTCTTTGCAACAACAGGTCACATGACCCTACTCCTTTTAAATTGAGCGGCTGTGTCAAAATGAACATCAGAAATGAAAAGAGCACCTTAAAGTGCAAGTATCACCAAAAATAAGTGGTTTGATTTTATCATCATTAGATCGAAAAGTGGTTGCTTTGTACCTAATATCATTTTAAAAATATTAAAAAATTCGAAATCCATGTTATTTTGCGCAAAAAAGCGACCGTATTTGCCAAGGTCAATTTCAAGGTCATATGACGATCCGTATCTGTGACGTATGAGGAGGAACGATTGTCACGCAACACTCGTGCGGATTTGAGGGAAAGTTTGTCATCGACACAGTTTTTTCAACAAAAAAGGAGTTTAAAAACAATTTTATGGATAAACCATCAATGGATATTACTTTTCTGTAAGTAGAAAATTGTAATAAATGTAACTATGCTGTCATGGAGTTGTTATCGTTTTAATTTTATGCGTTTTTCAGTCTTTTCGACAAATCTTCACTTACAATCAATTCTGTAGTCTTTTCAACCAAAACGTGCTCAAAATTACATTTTAGACAAACAATACCATTCATTCAGGACTGTTTTGAAAAGCTTAGAATGTTGTACAAAGGTTAGACCTATCTGGTATTGTGTATATTCTATATGATCAGTTTTAATAATGTATTTAAAATGCAATTGTTTTGAAACGGGTGAAACCTGAACCCAGCTGCTTATCGGCTGTGTTTGACGTTCTTGTACTTTTACTTTTCAACTTCACTTGGAAGTCTCACAAGACAAACAGTGCACTGTATTTCTGTATGAAAATAACCTTATTGTTTTTTTGTTGTTGTTTTTTTCATGCTGAAAAGAGATCATTTTCATAAACTGTGTGATTTTCCGTATCTTGAAGAGAAACCATTGAGTTCGATGCGTGACAAATTCATAATTTTTCGTCCGTTAACTGACATTTTATTTTTTGTACATTTATTTTGGTAAAATTGTGTTGTAAAAAAAAACAAATCAATAAAATAATTTCCTAAAACAAAAAGGATTAAATTTGGCTAACCCTAGGCCTGTGGCGTTCTCGTTTAGAATAGGCGTTTCTTGTTGGTTTGCCGGTGTGAGCAGCGATGAAAACTGCTATACGCTAGTACTGTTTTTTTAGATTTTGTTTTTAGTTCACATCGACTTGTGCGTTGATAGTAAAGATAATAACCAAATTAGCTATTAGAATAAAGAATTCTAAAAACCAGTGCACTTTCTTTGGACTGAATCCCAATGATGTTTTGATATAATTGTCAACAAAGTCCGATGAAGTGAAGTTTCTTGAACATCAGTATACAACTATAGCAGACAAATTAATTTTATCCGTAACTACGTGAAAGAACTGTTTTTCGGTAATTTATACAAAGAAACACCATCTGCTCTTGTGCAGCTACAATTTTGGACAACACATCGTATAGGCATTGAGCAGGCTTTCGTGATTTTATTAAAACTACAATGTACAATGAGCAGACAACAAACGATTCCGCTCCCGGCCGTGCGAAAGCGTTCCTCTTGCTACGTCACAGCTAATTTGCATAATTTCTTGACTTGCGGCTTCGACGATGTATATTTTTCGATTTTTTCCGCACTTCGAAATAAATTTTGGTTATAAGACATTTGGATTCGAAAATAAATCATTGGGAGCAATCATTTCAAGCAAAGTTTATTTTTGGTGATACTTGCACTTTAATATTAGTAAGAAGGTAAAGTTTTAGCTCATAATTTTCATTATAGGAGAAATGACATTAAATATAGAATTAAATATATTATAAGAATTTGCTCTGGATGGCAAGCTAGTAGAACTAATCATGGTTGTAATTGTCCTGTAGGTGGAAGAGTTTGCTCCTATCAATGGATGGGACAGCACTACTTTTGAAGAGAATGCAAATGTGCCTTCTAGTAAGTCATCATCTGGTGTATCAACTCCTGTCAGTTTTGACACTAAGAAAGAGGATACTCAACAACCTACTGAGGTAAATACTAGAAACAAAAAGACAGTGGTGATAATGTTGTTGTCATGACGTGGATAGGTTAGTCATTGTCTTAGGGGAATGCGTGAAGACTACACAATCCCATCATACCTGATTATTATTGGTCATGCGTTTGTGGTCTCCTGTCTTCAGACGAAGTTCAATAAATTAAATTACACCTGGGATCAGACCATTCACACTTATAGGAACGTTATTGAAATATTTATATATAACTCTTCCCACAATCAATGTTTAGTTTTCCTGTACATCATAATAATTGGCCACTTTCAAAATGATGAAGTACACAGCAATCAAGTGTCCTATTTCTGGTCATTTATTAAAATAATACAAGTTGACATATGTAGTTTATCAACATGCTAATGTATGCTCTTATAAAACTTGCATGTCAACCAATCAGATTGCAGTTGCTATGTATGTTATGATTCTTTGACCCACATACAAATCTTTTGGGATTCTTTGTCTTATGTATTACAATATCATGTGGAAAAGTTTTGGAACAAACATTTTTTCCCAGAGGTTTTGAATTGGGTTGAAATGTACATAGCAATGTATTAGCCAATTTGGTCTATTATTTCTAAAAGTTATCAAAATCCATAAAACAAAAATCAAATTTGTTTATATTCTCAATATTGATAACAGCCAAAAGAAAGCAAAGAAACAACAACACCAGAAGCAACTGACCAACAAACCAAGAAAGAAGATACTTCTACAGACAAAGAAGAAGTCCAAAGTGGACCAAGTGAAGAAAAGAAGGATGACAGTCCAACTAATAACAAGACTGAACCAGAAAAAGATGAACCAATGGAAACTGATGACAAAGATAACAAACCAGATGATAGTAAAACTAATAAAACTGATGATACTGATAATACTGCTAAGGAAGGTAAGTCATTACTACAGCTGCTTTTGTCATCACACTATTGCTATTTATAATATAGCTTAGATAGTACGTAAGCTCTGATTGGTTTATTCACTCAAAAAAGCTATGCTCTATTTCACCGGTAGAGACATGGTTTTTGATTGACAGCTCACAAGTTTAATAAGACTATTTCTGTAAGCCACTACATTTACTAAAATCGGTTATTAAAATATAAAAAGACTTCCCATCTTATGACCTTTCTGTTAACCTATAAAACCCTAAAGCCTACGGTGCAATGACATTCAAACGCGACAAAAATTATAGACATGGTTTTGAAAATACGCCGCCTTTAGACAAACTTTAAGTTGGAAGTCAAACGTTGAATTTGATCAAAGCAAACAAAAACAAAAGGAAAACAGCGTTTCAAAGTGGCAATACTTTTTACTTCAGTTTATCCTTGAAATATGAAGATAATTTTTAAGATAATTTCATAGTGAAGAAGTGAGATTTTTTTGCAATTGAACTTGATTAATCTTGAACAAATACATGTTGAATTTATCGACGGCAAAATATTATATTTTGTTTTAAAACAAACAAACACACAATCAAGTACAGAATTATATATGTGTTTTCTTGTTTTTTTTTATTCTTATAAATAAACCACGTTTGAAAACACACAATGTGAACAAAGACAAATAGGCAGATTTACAATTATCTTTCAATTGTCTCGTCAAAATGAAAACAGAAACTGATCAACTTTAAACCTGCAAACGTTTGTAAATAAATAAATACATACTTTCAGCAGCCTAAGCAATCTTGTAGATGTGGTCTTTGTTCTTTTTAACTTGAAAACGTTGTACACAACAAGCTTGTCTTGTTCAAACTGTTTTTTTTTTTCTCTCAGTGAATAAATTGCTGTCAGTCGGCTCGGCTTTCACCACTCAAATAAAGTTCAAATTCGCTTGAATTGCTGTATATATGTCAGTCTCATGCAAGAGTTCAGCTAAAGGTTTTTGTTTTTAGGCACAGAAATCAGCCAAAGCTATATTTTAACGGTTTTTTAAGTAAAATTCCTTCTTTTTAGCTAGCAAAAATAACCCGGGAAGAAAGTGAACAGCACCTTGGTCCCTTTTGGTCAAGATTGCTCAATAGTACACTGATTGTGATTGGTTCATTGGGCACTGGTGTTAGTTTTGAGAATTACAATTTTAATCAGCAAATAAAACTACGTTTTTACGGGAAAACCTGCATTGCTATATTATAAAAGCAATAGAAGCCAGTTCCTATGACTCTACCAGTGAAATAGAGCACTTGGGATGTTGTTAGAAACACTCGAAAAAGTTATAAAATCACTCGCTTTCAGCTCGTGATTTTATAACTTTTCTCGTGTTTCTCCCAACATCCCGCGTGCTCTATTTCACCGGTAGAGTCATACGAACTGGCTTCTATTGCTTAAATCACTCACCTTATATTAATTGTTTCTATAAAAACAAAGTAGTTTTATAATTGATATATTTTAGTAGCTGGTATTTTGGTTGGTAGACAGACCATTTGTTTTTTTCTTTCTTTGTTACTTAAATGTTTTTATTGTAAAGCATTTTTGACTCTGAGGGCATATGTGCTGTATAAATAATTGTAATATTGGAAATTGTAATGCTGTTCATAATGAGGACAGGGCTTCTTCCATCTCAGCCCCAAACTATGGACCTCAAGTGCTGCCCTATCACATAAGAAGTACTGATACTATTACTTTATTTACATCAAAACCTAAAACTTTTTTTTTCTAAAAATATATTTATTGATTTGTGTAAGAGCATTGAGCTTAGTATAATGCTCCTAAAACCTTGTATTGTTATTATTATTATTATTAGATGATAAAGTAAAGGACAGTGAACCTATTCAAGAAAAAAATAAAGATACTGAAACCAGTCAGCAAGATAGCAAAGAAATCAAAGATGAAGCAGACAAGAAACCTGATGATACTAAACCAAATACTATCAGTAAACCAGAGACAGTTGAGAAGAAACCAACACCACCTCCTAAACCAGTGGAAAGAAAGTTCATGTTTAACATCGCTGATGGTGGCTTTACAGAGCTGCATACCTTATGGGAGGTAGAAGAGAAGAGAAAATGTGATGATATCTGGTGGAGAAAACATGATTACTGGCTGTTAGCTGGTGTAGCTTAGTATCCTTTATACTTGAATAGACCTCTTTACCTCTGTATGCAAATTGCCCATTTCAGACATTCCCTTGAGAATTTTTTTTTTAATGATGAACATGTTATATCATTTACATGTGAAAGGATCAACTCCTAAGGGTAGCATCACATGATCTGAAATGGGTAAACAAACAAGGACAAGCTTCTCACTACTTGGTGCTTCCTCATTGATTTCTTTGCGTTGTTCAAACAACATTTTGGAACTGTTGGTGATGCAGCAAAAGTACTTCTGATTGGCTTATACTAGCCGGAAGTGTGCACACCAAATCAGCAGGTATTCTTGACTTACTGTATATTAGAGTCCTTGACAATTCATTTAGCCATGGTTATGCACGATGGCAGGACATAGCAAACCACCGTATGTTTACAGTTGTTAATGAACCATTCAAGAATGGTAAGTCATAATAATGTATATTATTATATCATCCTTATTGGTCAAGCTCTTAGTCAATAGTTTTTTATTGATACTAGGTACATTTCCAATCAAAAGCTCTGGTAATAAGAGCAATTTCTATGTCATCAAAATACAAGAATGTTATTCCCAAAAGATTTGAATTTGGTGGAAACATACATAGCTGAATAGGTCTATTGTTTTAATATCAAATGATCTGTAGGTGAAACTTGAAATAGAGAAATGTTTCTTTTGGTTATACATGCACCTTTCTCTCTGACAACCTTTTTGAAAAGGTGAATATGTTCTTGATAATAACAGTATCACTTGTGTTTTCTAGTATCACTGGAGTACAAGAATAGGTTTATTGCTCGTCGGTTCAAGGTTAGTATTTGCTTATTAGGTACTGGTTTGGTTGATGTCAAATTGTTATGTTGTTCATAAGGCTCTTATATAATTTACATATTCTTGGACAAAACTGTTTGACAGTTCCTTACTAGTAGGGGTGGGGAATGGTAAAACCAAGACGCTGAAACATGTTTTAAATCTGAGACCGAGACTCAGTTGATTTGAGACTGAGACTTTCGTTTCTCAAAATTGACAAAAAAATCAAGACTCCAAGACGCAAAGAGAGAGGGAAGTAAAAGGAGCACACCATCAACTCTCTGGGAGATTAGCTTCAGCTAAAGGGACTTCAACTTAAAATACTGTTCTTTACTTTACTTTACAATTATTGTATGGTCCGCTGGCAACTTACAATCATGAGAAATACTCACTTGCATTAGATTTGTGAGATGTGATAACCTAGGCCTTATTGTATACATATCTGTTATAGTTACTGGAACAGGCCCTTATTATTGAAGAACAGTTGAGAAGAGCTGACAACCTGAGTCTAAAGCAAGAAGCCCAGCATCCTGCCATGGCTTTAAATGCTAGGTATGTCACTACACCACATAAACCCTTCTATCTATAAACTACACCACATAAACCCTTCTATCTATAAACTACACCACACAAACCCTTCTACTACAAATCTCAAGACCCATGAAGCTGAGTTTTTTTAACCAACTTCAAAGTGTTTGGATAGAGGAGGAAACACTCTTTCAAGTGCTTGATCTGGCTTCTCAAACCATTAATCATTCTAAGAGAAATTCAATGCAAAAGTTTGCCAGATTTTATGCTAATTAAGATCACATATCCAAACCTCTTTCAGGGTAGTGATTTCCGTTGTTTAGTCCTCATAATAATAAGTTTGAGAAAGAATGTTAAAATTGGCATCATTGTAACTCTTTGCATTGATAGGTTTGCAGAGTTAGAGTGTTTGGCTGAAAGTCATCAACATTTGTCCAAGGAATCCTTGTCAGGCAACAAACCAGCCAATGCAGTACTACACAAAGGTAGGATAAATATACAGTGTATTTAAGTATGGAGACTAATTGCTGTTGTATTCTACTGACTTGCCTTTGGTGATTTTCCCTCTGGTATACACTCGATTGCAGAAAGGTTGTAGTACACATTTATACAAATATCTTATATTCTAATGAAGGTTGCAGAGACAGCTGAAAGTTTAGTTAAACAGTATATTCAGTATATCTAATGATATGCAATTTCTAAATAGGTACTCAAAAGGTTTATATTTTGGCAATCATTGCATGCAAGGAACACACAAATAAAGCAGTATTTTTGGTTTTGCATCTCATTAGATATTTGTATCAATGTGTACTACAACATTTCTGCAATCAAATGTATGTGAAAAACACAAAATTGAAGGCTATTAGGCTAGTCAGTCCTAGACAATAGCTATTGAAATTAATTACCATGTTTTAATTTGACTATTAATTGTTGCTGTGTTGTGTCATGCAGAATAGTATTGTATGAGCAACTTGGATTACATTGTACTAACAAGCAAGTTGTTGTGTTTATTGTTCATTGTAGTTCTCAACCAGCTAGAAGAGCTACTAGCTGACATGAAGTCCGATGTGAATCGTCTTCCATCAACATTGATACGTATGCCTACAGTGTGTGGTCGTCTTAACATGTCAGAACGTGGTATACTTAGCAAGCTCACCAAGTCAGCCGGTGCTAACATAGAAGGGGCAGCTGTTGCCATAGCACAGCCACAACCTACAGGTACAACATAGGGTACAACTACATATGGTATAGTGTCTGTGGTGTATAACTGTGTCTGGTATAGTGTCTGTGGTGTTACCTGTGTCTGGTATAGTGTCTGTGGTGTATAACTGTGTCTGTGGTGTTACCTGTGTCTGGTATAGTGTCTGTAGTGTTACCTGTGTCTGGTATAGTATCTGCAATGTATAACTGTGTCTAGTATAGTATCTATGGTGTATAACTGTGTCTGGTATAGTATCTATGGTGTATAACTGTGTCTGGTATAGTGTCTGTGGTGTATAACTGTGTCTGGTATAGTATCTATGGTGTATAACTGTGTCTGGTATAGTGTCTGTGGTGTTACCTGTGTCTGGTATAGTATCTGCAATGTATAACTGTGTCTGGTATAGTATCTATGGTGTATAACTGTGTCTGGTATAGTGTCTGTGGTGTTACCTGTGTCTGGTATTGTATCTGCAATGTTTTACTGTGTCTGGTATAGTGTCTGTGGTGTTACCTGTGTCTGGTATAGTATCTGTGGTGTATAACTGTGTCTGTGGTGTTACCTGTGTCTGGTATAGTGTCTGTGGTGTATAGTGTCTGCAGTACTAATATATAACTATATCTGGTATAGTGTCTATAGTACTAATGTATAACTATATCTGGTATAGTGTCTGTAGTATTAATATATAACTATGTTTCCAGGAACAGTCATGTACCAACCACAAGGTGTTGCTACTATATCTGTCAAACCACCTCTCCCCACTACCCTTCTACTGCCTGCTGGTGCACTGTCTAGTGGTAGTGTGATGCAGACAGTGTCAGCTGCTAGTGGTAGCAGTGCTGGTAGATTAGTATCCAAGACTGGCCAGCAGCCATTAATATCACCTACACCAACACCATATGTAAGCACACTGATAACTGGTGCTAGTACCTCAGCTAGTGTTGGTACTGTATATAGTCCAGCTAGTAGTCCAGCATCGACACCACCACCAACTCATACTAACACTAAACAAACCATCCTAAGCAAGAAAGCCAGTGCTTTGGTAGATAACCAGCTCACTTCTATTATACGTAGCAAGGCATCTGCTATGGGGCTTATTCGTGCTAACAGCCCATCTAGTATTAGCCCTTCATCCACACCTACAACAACATCACCTAGAAACACAAGATCTGACACTGCTGACCAACCAGCTTCAACCACTGAGAACCGTGATGGCAAATCACCTGATATTATATGCTTGGACTGATTGCTTGATGTAGACAGAAACTGAACCAACATGACCTAGAAACACACGACCTGACACTGTCGACCAACCAGCATCAACCACTGTGAACTGTGATGGCAAATCACCTGATATTATATGCTTGGACTGATTGCTTGATGTAGACAGAAACTGAACCGTAGTTAGTTTTGGAAATAATTTTAAGAGTTAAAACAGTATATCGGTGAATTGCACATTACTAAATAGTACACAAAGTACTTAGTATTACTTATGTTTCACTGTTTTCACTTCATTCAACATAGTTCCAGTTTTATCTATATATAAAATATACACGAGTTATCAATTCCACTGTTTGTCTGTGTATGACTGTTGTTCACTACTACTACTAACCATGTATATTTGTGCAAATTGCTCAAGAATGTTAAAACAAATATAAGCAAAATAAAGTAATGTGAAGTAACTGTCTGAAGTTTGTCATTTATTATTCTTTTTATTATGTTATACTTAGATATTATTATTATTATGTAGATGATGTGATATTCTAGTCCAGGTGACTTGATATACTAGTCTAGGTGACTTGATATTCTAGTCCAGGTGACTTGATATACTAGTCTAGGTGACTTGATATTCTAGTCTAGGTGACTTGATATACTAGTCTAGGTGACTTGATATACTAGTCTAGGTGACTTGATATACTAGTCTAGGTGACTTGATATACTAGTCTAGGTGACTTGATATACTAGTCTAGGTGACTTGATACACCTAATTCAAAAAAGGTTGACGGGGCGAACGGCGATTGGCGATGGTTAATATGAATTTCTTCTTATTCGTTTCTAAATTACCCAAACAATGCCTCCACCGTTCAGCGAAACCTTTGAGACATCCATCTAAGGTCATCGCTGAACGATGTTTGGGTAATTTAGAATAGAATAAGAAGAAATCCGTATTATCCACAGTCCCGCAATCGCCAATCACCAATCGCCGTTCGCCCCATCAACCTTTTTTGAATTAGGTGTATACTAGTCTAGGTGACTTGATATTCTTGTCTAGGTGACTTGATATTCTAGTCTAGGTGACTTGATATTCTAGTCTAGGTGACTTGATATACTAGTCTGGGTGACTTGATATACTAGTCTAGGTGACTTGATATTGTAGTAAATCACAGTACACATAACTTCTTATTACATTTTGTAAGAAGTTGATATAGGCCACACCTTGCTTTCCATCTACTGGAGTTATTCTCTCTAGCCACTGAATCAAACTAAAACAAGTTTTGCTACAACATTTTTATTTGATTTCATCATGCAAATGTTACAACTACTTTTTACAAATATGTATAACAGCTCTATCGTATTTAGGAAACAAACGTCTCTACTCATAAATTAATATATCTGAATGATATCAGATATCAAAACAGAAACATTCTAAATAATATTACAATATTGTTTTTGCTTTGTCTGTGCAAGACAAATTACTATTTAATTTGTACTAGTTGATTAAGAACACAAAAACATAGTTTATAGTACTCGGTAAAATATGTCCGCTATCCCTTAGAAACCTATTGATGTTTTGGCACAAACAAGTCGGCCACAGTGTTATATGAATTAAAAGTAATATTTTTATATAGTTCAATAACAGCTGATTTTCGTAAAATACCCTAACCTAATACAGCTCTATCCTGTAATTTAACTATTTACACAAGTATTTTGAATAACTAGCTATAGCACAACCCCACACGAGAATTTGCAATCAGCGATTGAAAGGAATTCTTTGGAATACACATGCCTCTATATACTGGTCATTTGATTATTCGAAAACCCATTTCATCATTTTGGTATGTCGGTATTTTCATAGTTGTTTTAATTAAAATCAATTTCTTACTAGTTTCTTTCTGAAATATTATGTTCAACACCTAGTATTGCAATTGCTTGGCATGATAATACATCATAAATCTAAGATGAAATTAACAAATCATTTGAAGAATTTTAACCCCTAATCAAGAGACATAATACCGACATCCTTTGCAGCCTTAGAAGTGTTAACTGTACAATGTAATAGGTGTGTTTTAAATCTATATTGACAAGTATCTGCACAGCCTGCCTCGACTAGTAATGCTACCTGCAGGCTGCGCACATAAACTAAAATGTACAACATATATTTGTAAATGAATTGAAATTGAATTGTATATTGCATACTTCTATCTCCTTCACTATTTTGATTTCTACTAGTGTCTCGTCTTATTATTCAGCGTGGAAATACATTGCGTGATGAGAAATCATACTTCTTAGGCTTAGAAGGAGGACAAAGTTTCCATTCATGTCTTTGGACACCAAAGGAAGTAGCTGTGTGTTCACTGTCAAATACCAGGATGAGTTCCAATCGAGGCCTGCTGCACAAGGATACCATCAGTGCATAGTTATCCTGAAAGCATTGTGAGTAGTAAAACTCTGGACAAAAACCAACCACAATGCCATTGTCATCACCAGAGTAACGTCTTATAGTTTCCAATATTACGCCATCTTTGAGAACTTGTTCACCATTCCTTATCGGGCAGCTCTTTGCTTGGTTATCAATCCTTGTTTGATACCTTTTCAAAATGGTTTCATCAGCAAAAAGAATAGTGATGGAATTGGCTGAGTGTCCTTTGACAACAATCAAGTCGTGCAGGATATAGAGTAGGATATTTACCAACTCTTTCTCTTTCTCACTATATGGAGTCTGAATCCTTGGTATCAGAATTGTTGGCTTGGATCCTTGCATGTCATGGCCAAGGACTACATCTTGCACATCTGACTTGATGTAACGTTTACAGAAGTTAAATACATTCCCAGTTGTTCTAATAACTGTTTTCAGTCGTCTAGATACAATGCCATATGGTATGGTGACTGTTGGTTGTTTGGTAATTCGCTGGGAATCATCCAGAAACATCCACAATGTCAAGTGTTCGTTATTAACAAGAACAATCAATCTTTGCCACCATTTGAAGCAAACACCTGTTGGTTGTTGTTCGTAGTTATGAACTTCATCTGCTACAATGTGCTTTACTTTGCTGATTTTACCTTGATTGGGAAATTTCAGAGATTCAATGAGTTGCCAGTAATTCATCACTGTGCATAAAGGTGTTTCATCATCTAGTAGTTTCTGATTCCTAGAATATAATGATATTTTTGTTTGAATACAAAAGACTTGTGTGATTATTGTCATCAGCAAAGATAGGAAGGGTGTAGGCTGAAGACATTATAATTATTAGGACAGACTGCAGAGGTCCTATAACAAATCCCCGTTTTTATATATACCCAACTGCACTAAACAGTACAAACATGGTAAAAAATAAAACAACAACACTTGCTATAATATAATTAAGTAATGATGTGTGTAACAAGTAGGCAACTCTCTATTGTTCTGCAGCAATAGCAACCTCCCCACATCAGAATGTCTTAGTTTTCAGACAGTTTTCAGAATGTCTTAGTTTTCAGACAGTTTTCAGAATGTCTTAGTTTTCAGACAGTTTTCAGAATGTCTTAGTTTTTCAGAATTTTAAAAATAAAATGTGCAAAAATCCCGTTTTGGAACAAAGTTTCTTTTGTACTAAAATATCTCGTCCAATCATAAGCGCGCAAAACAATAGCCAAACGACGTTTACAATTCGACATGTTCCACACATAGAAATTTTGATATATAAAGGCTCAGGAAATCTTAGATGAAAAGGCAATCAGATATCAAATAAAATATTAATAAACCCGCTTAGTTTTGAAATTATGGCAGATTTTCATGTTTTAACCAATGATATGGACGGATTAGACAATACACAATTAACACGTTTCTGCATTCCTGTGCCGTTTGCCTGCCTCGTTCTTACACACATCATTACTTAATGGGAAATGAAGAAAAGTAGGATGCAGAAGTAGAACTATATAGTTAAAGTCAGGTTTAAATAATAAGATTTGTTGAACAAGCTCATACTAAACTAAAATCCATACTAAGGACCTACATGTATAACAAGGGGCCATTTTGCATGACCATGCGCGAAATGCTGTACTGTGGCACCGCAATGCAGGCTCACCACAGGCTACCCACTCATTCACTTGTAACAAAAATGTCGCTGAGCTATAGCGTTTTGTTATATTTATCTACCTTTCTTATCATTTCCATCGCTATTTGTAAGTGTAGCAAAAACAATTTGAAATGTGCAGTATGCAACAAAACAATTTCAGTCGCAGAACGTAAAAATTCTAGGCAAAGCACAGGTAGCCCAAGCTCATTATCTGTGGTCTAGAGTAAATTTTCCACTACTCGCTCAAAACTGATAAAAAAACTGCCAAAGTAAAACACAAGAAACAAGTAAGAACATTTATTTTCATTATTTATACAAACTTGGTATTTTTATAAAATCCGCGTACATTTTCCCATATAAGGCTTATAAGACCACAGATAGTGAGATTGGGCTACCTGTTGGCAAAGCAGCACTTTTTTGAAAATTTCGCTACCTTACCCAATTTTTCCAACAAATCAAACATGATAGATCGAAAGCACAGAAACAAAAGAAATCAAATCAAATGGAATTTGTGTCGTATTCTCTCACACAAGTCAGCCATGTAATCAAGAATAATAATAACCATATTAGCATAATCATACTGTGTTTGATGCTTCATAAAAAGCCAACAAATTATTCGATTGCTGGGATATCGAGAATCTCCTTTCATGAAGGGTAAATAAACTGAATGCGTCTTACTTCAAGCTCGAGTATTTCGAAGTTCAAGAGTTATGACCAATTAATAATGACCATGTAAACAATGTTTACATTTTTGATTGGCAAAAAAATCCATCTTCCCCAGTTTTCCAATTAAAGATCCACTATAAAACATTACCAATGCATATGGATATCCTCATTTCTGCTTAAAACACCGTGGTATTTTCACTACATTTAATAACATTTCAAGATGAAAAATGCCGAACAGGCCGAATTTATCAATTATGACATGAAGGCAATGTGAAAATTTTTCGCCACCCATTGCAGTCGATTTTAACACAAAATGTTGTGTTATTATAAGTAATACCATGGCACTGAGGGATATTAGTGATTAAATGTCCCCGAAGCAGAGGGAAGGTTAGTGGAAGTCCCGAGGCCGCAGGCCGAGGGACTTTTACTAAACTTCCCGAGGCTGAGAGACATTTAATCACTAATATCCTGAAGAAGTCATGGTATTAGTTTGTAATACCATGATCACCGAGGAAATAAACGAGCATGGGATTTAGTTTGGGAGGGATTCTTCAACGAGCGACATTAAACAATGTCGAATTTAATATAAATTTTCATAAATAAATCAAGAAAGATAATATTGTGGTGTATGATGTAAGGTCTATTATAAAATATACACCTTGTTACTTTAAACTTGATAATTTGATTTTTTTGATTCTCAATGTCAGTTTTATACACATGCGCAATGACAAAAATGCCTCCCACACGCGTAGGAGTGTGCAACGATATGAAGTATAGCTCCATAACAAACAATTGAAATTCCGAAACAGCGTGTACCTGTTTCGACGATAGTCCCGGTGATTGTAATATATGAGGGACTATATACCTCATGAATAGTAATGAGGGAAAATTAGTTCTAATTTTCCCTCATTACTATGTATGAGGGAAAATTAGAACTAACTTTCCCTCATACATAGTAATGAGGGAAGATTAGTTCTAATTTTCCCTCATTCCTATTCATGGAGAGGGATGTTAGCGATATAACGTCCCTCTTAAAACAATGGAACCCGAGGTGATCATGGTATTACAGTACAAATAGCATCCCACTCATCGTGTTAAAAGACCTGGCATCAGATAGTCTTATTTCCTGAGTTACACCGACGGCAAAGTATGTTTACAAAGTACGTTACAGTCGCCATTTTCTCTTCTCCGCGAGTCAGCTTGAATGACTCTTTTAACACTTTTTCTTGAAACTATACTCCAATGATTTCACTTGAATCGCACATAGGACACATATTTGATATCAGCCTTAATATTTGAGTCTGATCAATTAATTACAGAAGAAGAAAAAACGGATATCTTGAACATATATTTATGTGAGCACCTCTACTGAGAGAACGTGCTACGAACAAGTGCTATGACCAGGGCAACTCAAGCGTGACGCGCATGCGCAGTGAAATGGCCCCTTGTTTACATGTATATACATCAGTTGATAAGTTCTGATAAATGTTTGATTGAGATGCCTGAATAAACTTACTTGACTTTAGCTGCCAGAGTTTTATTGGAACAAACATATAAAACTTCATTCCACTGCAGATGTTCCATTCGTAGTCGGTAGATTCTCTCAAGAGCCAATAATGTTTTACCTGTACCAGGCAAACCTGTTATTTTCACATGTGATGCACTTCCATAACAATAATCAAGACTCTCGTACTGTTCCTTGGTTAAAACCATAAAGTGCTTCTGGCGAGCATCGTATGAGATACTTGAGTTAGCCCTCGTCAGTACTACTGCCAAAGCCTCAAGTATTTTTGAATATTTTTCTGAAGACATAGAGACATAGCTAGTTGGGTAGCAGTCTGGTTTTAAAAATATATCTTCAGCTCTGACGGACTGGAGTTGTTTTTTGGTTATCACCACAGGCTTCACAAGAAATTCCTCTAAACATCCTGCTTCTTGGACAAGTACCCTTTTTAGAGTTGTAGCCAATGCTATATTGTATGAGCAGACTTCTATGTTGTAGATTTCTTGTTCATCTACTAATGTGACGAGTACTAATGGGGATTGTGGAGAGCACAATAGTACATCACAGATATTAGAGGTTGGTGGCTTGATACATGGTTTGCATAGCATGGCATTCCAGCTCTTTTGTACAAATATGTGGCCACCACTTGTCATTGACCCTGTCACGACACCAAGAAGCAAGTTCAACGTGTCGTTGTTGATCCATTCCTTGGCATGTTTTGGGTGCAATTGTACCTGCTTTGGATCCTCTGTAGAAAAAATAATATAAATGTTTAGGTCTTGCAAAAATGTTTGCAATGTCACTTTGTCAATTAAAATTCTCTCATTTCGTCATATTTCAACACATATTTACTAAGTGACCCTGCACACCTATTGGAAGACCTTAAACAACATCTTGATCAAACAGCTTTTCTAATGTCATTTAAACTTAAATTGCTCACATAACCACATCATCATCATTCTATTATTTTATAACCACTGTTAGCAAATCAATGAATATCACTCCAGCATTTCCATCAAATTAATTTTAATAAAATATGTACAATATTAAGGTTCCCACCCAAAACGTTGTCTTTTTTGCAATATTTGGGTTACAGGCTATTAGTTTAATACATCTATTTTTGAAAAATACAATTGCATTTGGGGATACAATTGCATTTGGGAAGTTATGCTTTGTTCATAAAGTTTGGAAGCTTGAAAAACGACAAATTTAGGGGAAACGGAAGTGAATGTGCACTGTGACTGTTCCAAGGAAGTCTGAAATTTGAAGCCACCATTATGATGAAAACTCAGATGCAGTTGAATTGTCATTTTTAAACTTTTAGGTGTAAATGTAAAAAAAAATACTTCACAGCTACAAGAATGAAAGATTCTATTGATTCTACTATAGCTTATGTAGCTGTTTCAAAATAGAAGTCATGAAACATATATCTTGTTTATTGGCACTTTTGAATGCACTTTTTTGTGCTACTCCGATCAATTCACATTTACTATTAAACAACAGTACAGTGGTACCCTCTATTAAGCGGTCACCCTCTATTAGGCGGCCACAATAAAAAGGCCCAAATCTATTCCTATACCTAATCTATACCTCTATTAAGCGGCCACTTTGGAAAGTCCCAAGGGTGACTGCTTAATAGAGGTACCACTGTATCTATTTATTTTTTCGTTCAGGAACATCACATAATATCAATGAAAGTACCGTAACTCAGGGCACCATCGGGTCGCAATGTTGACATAAGTAGTGAGATGTACTCCCTTTGTCCAAGTGGTAGGGGTGGGGATTCATATGTACGGCGGATATATAAAGCAATATGGTGGATATCGAAGCACGAATACTTGAATACAAATACTATTTCGTTGATTTCTTTGTAACATTCGGATGAAAACTGACTCCCGCTGATTGTGTACTTTGTGTGACTTTAGGGAAACTAAAATTGCCAAGCAGGAATATTTTTAGGTATGACATTTCGAAAGGACTTCAATAAGAAGATGGAAACTCCTTAGAGTTCAGTTCTGCAACTGTCGCTAGAGAGTTTCGCTGCTTAGAAATAAATCAATGAAATCAGAGCAATGCAACAAAAAATTTAATATTCTACTGCAGCAGAACAATACATTTAAACGATGGTTGTGAAACTATGATTGTGCATTTGAACATTGTTAACATGTTACAACATTTATTTTTCCTTGTGAGAAAAGTAAATTTTCTTTAACCCTTTGACTCCTACAGCGTCCGTAAAAAAGCCCCTACTTTGAAAAATTGCAACAAGCTAAATATGCCACGCCTTTTAGTTGGTAGTAAGCACTGGGAAGTTCTTCAAACTTTCATAGCATATCAGTCACAAGAAACCAGCAATTTTAGCACAAAAACTTCATTTGAATTTTAGCAAAGTCAAAAATGACTGTAAACTTTCGCCTTATTTTTCAATAACCGGTAGTAAAAATCATACTTTTTTGGACATTTCCACAACAAAATTTAGTCCTTGTGCTATAAAATATTTGTTTATTAAGCTTTAAGTATATATATATACTTTATTGGGAATTTATTTAAAGCTGTTCACACTACACAGCTTTCAAAAAGACACCTCGATTTTGTCCCATGATATTTTAAGCCAACTTTGAGACAGTGTAAATATCCAACAATGCTTTGAAATGATCTGTAATGCATGTGGCCCTTGATATTACAAAAGAGCAGAACTTCCATGGTTATGCCAAATACGGGGTCAAGAACTCCTACACATCATTCATATCCAGAAAATGGCTAAAATATGTCACAAAAGCCCAGTAGTCAAAGGGTTAATTCACCTGCTCCCAAAAATTAACACCAAAATAGTTTGGCCATGAAAAGTGGACTAAATAGAATCTCAGACTTAAGAAGAACAGAAACCATAATATGATCTCAAAAAGACACCAATTTTGGATTGGCAAATACCTTTAATAAAATAGTGCTTACCTGGACTGTGCAAGATTTTGTCCATTGTTCCCTTTAATGGTTTGTATACAGTCCAACCATACACAATCCTTCCATATTTTGAACTTTTCTCATCTTGATCTAAAACATACATATTACATAATTAGGTGAAGGTTTTCGTATGACTGTGAAACGGACGTGCAGTGCCGTCACTGCATCACTGCCGTGGTTTCTATAAAAACGTTCGAATTTTCTGTCCTATTCGTGCCGTGCGGTGACCGTGCCTTTTTCACAGTCATACGAAAACCGCTCTATTAATAACAGAGAGTGAGGTCTTTACTGGAAAATATCAAAACGAGGCCTTAAGAGCGAGTCCGCGTGAAAACCATGCAGACCAGTACATCACCGATTTTTTGAACTTAGCTCGATTGTACATCTTAGTTAACTTATTACTTTGGTGAATTTTTGGCTTTAAATTAAGAAGGCTTAAAGTTACAACCGTTTGAGTATTTTACCCTAAAAACGGTCAAAATGTGCATAAAATATACCTAAAGTTTTACGGCCTCGTATTTCCTTTGCAGATTGTTCCCTGCACCAATATTCTGCCCATGTTTAGCACATTATCTTATTAGTACTTTAAGGTGAATAAAAAGTCGTGAAACAAATATTGGGTTGTTTTATAAAGGGTTGAGTTATTGCTATTTTTCAGCTTTGAAGAAAAGTGTAAAAATATACTCTAGAAAAGAGCTATTTGCACCTATCCGGCAGTTATTCATATAACTTTGAAACCTTTATCAGATAGTATGATGATAGAGACAATGTTTTATCAAAAAAAAAGTCTGTAAAGTATTTTTTTTTTCAAGCGAAAAATAACTAAGAAAATGATGAAATTTACATTGTTTGAAGTTGTCACGTGACAAAACTAAATATACAACAAATCTACAACACGCTAAATATGATCCCAATATAATGATAATAATCATAAGAATCAATTATATGAATTAAAATAATGATATTCATCATTATATAAGATAATGTTACAACAAATAACTAAGTTTTAGGCTTGTAAGCCGAATACAGTAATGTTTTGTCTGTCTACCTTCGGCTTTCCTATGTCTGGTAAAAACGATATTTCATAATATTTTTTTCACAATATTATCATTTTTTGAAATAAAATAATTTTTACAGAATTAGAATTATGCATTTATTAACCTCACACACAAACATGTTAAAAAAAATAATTGAACTCATGCGGTTGCTAAAAACAGAAACAGACAAAGTAACAGTGTACTATATAAAACTATGTAACCTTTTTGATTTACTATTTTCCTGATTATGATCACTCTCCAGGGATATGAATACGTTTTCATAAAAATATATTGTTAAAGTTCTAGCAAGACACATTTTAATAAAAGACATATATTTTGCTTCTCTTGCTTCTCTTGCTTCTTCTTTTAATTCTCTTTGTTGTTTTGCATAAATTTGAAATTGACATTTGACTAATTGGCATGTTTGGTAGACACCGACATTAATTCTCATTTTACGTGCATTAGTTGAGGTTAATTTTGACATACAGTAATTATTTTATGGCGGTTTTCTCTTTTCACAATCTTTCTGTGGAAAATTATGGAAGTTCTCGAAGAAACAATGACACCTGTTTTGTTTTGCTACCTTTAAAATCTTGTACAAAGATTATCTGCACCAATCTACTTGGCTGTTTAAAAACTTCTTCAAAAGATGTGAAGTACGAGTGGGAACTTTGCCTTTTAAGAGCTGGTGTTTTTAAAACTGAAAATACAGATGATAAGACAATATGTCCGCTGCATAGAGACCACTTTGGTTTATGCTGGCGTCCCAGTCGAGTCTGTAAGCATCCTCCACACGATTCTAAACAAAAGCCTGCCAGAGGTGGACATGCAAAGCGTATTTCTCAAGAGATGTTCGAAACATGGGGATAGTTATGCGAAATTGGTCAAGGTATTGTTACATCTAAGTACGTAAGGGTTGCATTTTCGATCCCATCTGAGTTTCGGTGAAATTAAAAATACTAAATAGTTTATTATATCGTTTAAAGGAATTTTCATTGAATACTATATATATTGACAACTAGTATTGAAGAGATATCTAGAGAGTGAATAAGATGAATCTGGATTACCATCGATTTTTAAGTATTATAATAATAATAATAACTATAATTTATATAGCGTCAATTATTCCGAAGATTCAACAACGCTTTACAATTTCATGATAGAATAAAAAGCATATATTTTATATAATATATTAAAAGAAGTTGTAAAACATCAGTGGATTAAAAAATTTTAGTAAAAATATATGGTTAAAATATGGAATGAAAAATTAAACAGTATCAAATGCTCTCTTAAAAAGCCATGTCTTTAAGTTACGTTTAAAAAGAGAAAAGGAGTCACAGGATCTAGTGTCAAGAGGTAGAGAATTCCATAGTTCAGGAGAAGCAAAGGAAAAAGTTCTCATGCCATAAGTTTTAAGATTATAGCTCTGTTTAGCAAGTAAGTTTGAAGAGGAGGATCTTAGGGAACGAGAAGGGACATAGCGACTTATTAAGTCAGAGAGATAAGAAGGTGCAGCTCCATGTAAGATTTTAAATGTTAAGAGAATGATCTTGAATTCAATACGTTGCTGTATGGGCAACCAATGAAGATTAAAGAGGACGGGAGTTATATGTTCTTGTTTACGTGTATAAGTTACCATTCTTGCTGCTGCATTTTGCACATGTTGTAGCATTCGTGTGGAAGTCTTTGGAAGTCCATATAAAATAGAGTTACAGAAATCCAACTTTGAGGAGATAAAGGCGTGGACAAGGGTCTCACATGCACTTTGACTAAGGTATTTACGAATTTTCCATATATTGTGTATATGAAAAAAGCATGATTTACAGACAGATGATATATGATCGTCAAGAGATAGTTTATCATCAAAAATAACGCCAATATTCCGAGCTGCAGTGGAAGGAGGGATATCAAAGCCTGATATATTTAAAGTACTGATGGAAGGCCGTGGACTATGAATACTACTAAGAACAAGAATTTCTGTTTTATCACTGTTAAGTTTAAGCATATTGTTAGTCATCCACCTGTTTATATCATATACACATGCTTCAACTGCAAGTTTAGCGGACTCAGCTTCAGATACCGATGATGTTGAAAACGTGATATAAATTTGAGTATCATCAGCATAAAGATGGAATTTCAAGTTATGCTGACGAACAATATCCCCAATAGGTCTAGTATATAGAAGAAAAAGAATTGGCCCTAAGATTGAGCCTTGTGGGACACCACAGTCAAAAGAACAGGATTCTGAAATACCATTCTGGACTTTAACACGAAAAGTCCTGTTAGTTAAATATGACTTGAACCATTTGAATGCTTTTCCACTTATACCATAAGTAGCAGATAACCTACAAAGAAGAATTTGATGACTAACAGTATCAAAGGCCGCTGAAAGGTCAAGAAGTATAAGGACAACAGAGCATTGGTTGTCCATGGCATGCAGAATATCATTGTGTACCCTTAACAATGCCGTTTCAACACTATGATATGTCTTGTACGCTGATTGGAATTTTTCATGAAGACTGTTACAATCAAGGTGCTCTACTAGTTGAGTAGCAACAAGTTTTTCAATAACTTTAGAAATAAATTTCAAGTTTGAAATAGGTCTAAAGTTGGCAAATTCTTCAGGAGACAAAGATTGCTTTTTTAGTATAGGTTTAATCAATGCTTCTTTCATACTTGATGGGACCATTGCAGTACTCAACGATAAATTGACGATCTTGGTAATAGTAGCGAGCAAGAGATCAAAACAGTTTTTCATAACCATACCAGGTAGAGGGTCAAGATCACATGATTTTGAAATAAGAGGCTGAATAAGCTTTGATAAATATTCAGCAGAGACTTCATTAAAAGATGTAAGACGACTTCTAGGCGGGACTGTTGGAATGTCACATAAGCTGTCAATACTCTCAAAACCATTCTGAATAGCTTTAGTCTTATTAATGAAAAATTCAGCAAAAGAATTTGCGAGCAGGTTAGGAGTTGCGCATGATGGAAAAAGAGGAGGAGCCTTTTTGTGAATAAGCTTTTCAAAAGTAGAAAACAAAATTTTTTGATTACATTGATGATCGGATATTACATTTGAATAATAGTCATTTCTGGATGACTTGACTAAAGCTTGAACAACTTTACATTGGTTGACATATAACTGACGGTCAATAGTCAAACCAGATTTACGCCAAACCCTTTCAAGTCTTCTTCTCTTAACTTTTTCAGCCTTGATATCATCCGTGTACCAAGGGGAGGATGGACGTAGAGTAATTACACGCTCTTTCGAAGGTGCATGAGAATTAAGAACAGAAGTGAGCTTTGAATCATACTCATGAAGAAGATCATCTAAATCATTAGATGGTGATGTTATAAGAGCTAACTTAGAAACTTCATTTGTAAAAGAAGGAATATTTAAAATACTTGCCATTCCCGCCAAATGACTGTGAAGCGATTCTCTTCCGTCAATCAAACATAATTGGTCTAGTCTAGTGATAATTACTATAAACAACTGACAATGTGAACAAAAAAACAGCTAGGTAAAAAATATTATTTCAAATAGAATAGTTGGTCCAAAAAATATACATTTATTAGTTTATTTATTAGTTTTAACGTTCTGATACCCGTAGAATACATCGTTTGGCTAAAATTTGTTTTCACTGACATTAGTATGCAAATATTTTAATAGACAATTTGTTTGACGGAAGAGAATCGCTATTAAACTCACTTTACGATCTCTGTTGGGCCGGCATTATTTTATTTTATTGTTATTATCACTATTATTTCATTCCATTTTTTATGTCATAATAACATACTTTTCTGAAAGTTAACTCTAAAATGGTTAATGACCGGGAACCAGTTCAAGACAGTTGATTGTTTTAATAGTACTGATAATCACACTTGGCTACGCTGTCGTTGTCATTTGGATAATTTCCACGTTTTCGACTTTTATTTTACGAATCTGCTGTCTTAAAGATGTAAGTTTCGAATATTTATACATATTAAAATCAACTCAAGGCTCTTTGTTGTAATTTGAACCATTTGATCAGCTTAGCATTATCGTTGATGCAAACTCGGCATGTTTTTGTGTGTATTTCTTTCGGAAAAAAAACAACAAAAAAACAGCGTATAGTTAAAATATTTTAACATTGTACATTTATGACTTCTTAAATCGCCCTCCTACATTAGCTGTTGTTTTTAGGTAAGTATTTTAAAAAATATCGGCTTTTTTAGTCGCAAATGGTCATTAGTCTTATAATTGGATACGTGTAAAAACGCGAAATTCGTGATACTGTATCTCTTCACCCTTAAAACTTTACAGAAATTTTTTTCTTTGTATTTGTTAACCATTATCAGTTGTACATAAAAGTCAAACTTTGTGGTTTTAAAAAGTTGCCGGATCTTGTATATCGAATTGTTAAGAATGCATACTCAAAATGTAGATTTCATAGCCTGATTTGTAATAAGCAAAAATTTTCTTTAAGTAAATCTTGATACTTTGATACTGTCGTTGTATTTATTATATGTTGTAATAGGTCTGTACGAATTCCAGATAAGAAAAAAGCTATATTTTTAGAGAAATTGATTTGTAAAGTTGGTGTAAATTTCAAGCAATTTTTTATCGTTCGTCTGACTACATTCCCTTAAACCTCGATATCTGCTAGAGAATTTAATATTTTTGTTTTATATTGCACACAGTTAATATTTACACTAAAATACATATCTTGGCCAAAAATGAAAGAAATCGGTGATACCCGTTGTAGACACATTTTTCGATTTTGCATGGTTTTCACACGGACTCGCTCATAAGCTTGCTGTACAGCAATCAATGCCAAGGTTTGATATTTTCCTGTAAAAGACCAAATTAAACAGTCGAGGTTATTAAGTAGTTTATTATATGGCAGTTTTTATTGTAAAAAAGCAAAACAAAACAGCACATATGACAAGCTAACTGTTTTTTGCCTTTTAGATAGGTAACATTTTTGAAAAACTAAATAACAAAAGTAGCTCAGTCTGCAATGGTAAGTTTTAATATTTATTTAATCTTTTTATGCCTTCAAGTGTTTTCATTTTGCTTCCAGTTTCACATATTATAGTATTAGTATTATAGTTTATTTGTGCTTGGCTGCTGTACGAAGTATTTTACCAGAAGTAGCTTGTGCTATATAATAAATGGGTTTATTATATGGCTTGATAATTTCCTGACAACTGATTGGCTGGCGCGCGGTCTGTCCAGAGCCGTCTTGGACCCTTGCTAAGACAACCGTCCAACATTTGTATTTTACCGTGAAGTTCGACAAAACTAAAACCTTTGTTTCACTATATATAAGTTGTTTTTAATTCTCTAAAGAACATAACGTTCGTTCACATACCTCAATAATAGTTGAAAAGTATACTTTTAGTCTTTATCTATCCTTGTAAACAACACCCGACGGCGGTGCAGAGTTGAGCTATCTTTCGTTGCTTTTCATTCACTTTTAAAAAGCTTTGAAATTCCCAATAATTTTTTCTACTAAAGTTAACAACGTCTTTGAAGTCAAGAAGTGTTATTGTCTTTCTTTTTCTGCATACAAAAGGTTCAAACATCTTAAAAAAGGTCGGTTTACTTGATTCTACGTCCTGTCAGCGATCCTCATGTTTTCATCTTCTTCATAAATTATGACAGAGACAAATTAATTCCGTCAACAGTTGACGATGATTTTGATGAAAGTTCTTATTGTTATTTATCGAAAAATAAGCTTCCGTAAGCTCTATTTCTCGATGCAAACGTCCACAAGACGACAAATTTCAACTCGTTTCAACATCCATCGTGATTCACTTTATGTCAGCTAAAATTCTTTGTAAAACTTGTTTTTTGTTTCTTGACTTTCTTTTATGTTGAGATATGAACAAAACCCTTTAATTTGTCTTTAAATCATCTTTGATTTGGAATGACGGAGAAAGCTGCAGTAATTCAAATATCTTGGCATTAAAATTTCTGTAAGTTTGTTGAGGCCGTCACATGCTGAATGACTGAACCGGTTTCAACAGGTTTCAACCCGCTCTTTTTCAGTAAAAAACATTTGAAAGCATCGCGCGTCGTAAAATATGAAAAACAATATTAATTTCTCTCTTTAAAATAGCCATATAATAAACGAATTATTAACCACGCTTGCTCGGTCTGTATGGAAAATATCAGACCTCGGTCTTTTTTGTACGGACCTTGCTGCGCTCGTTCCGTACTGTCAAGACCTCGGTCTGATATTTGCCATACAGACCTCGCGCTTGGTTAATAACCTCTTAATACACTTGTTTTATAAATTGTTGTCACCGCTAAAGCAACAAGCATCAAGCCAAGACAGAAATGAATGCTTGTGCTGATAATATATTGAAATCATACTTGTTATCAACAAAATTGCTTGTAATACAATAACAAGCACTTGAACTGATGCTAACATTTTGTTATTAGTTCAAATTCTTTAGAAAACAAGTCTGATTTCAATACATTAGCAGCACAAAACCAGCATTCATTTTGGTCTTGGCTTGTTGCTTAACCCGCGACAACGTTTTTAAAAATAAGTGTGCTATTAGTGAAAAATGAGTCAGAGTTTTTGTATCACACATGACTTATACTATGTGGGGTGTTACTAAACCAAGTAACCAAGTACAGGGACATAGCCAGACTGAAATAGTTGTAATTCAGACCCTCGGAAATGCCATTTCCAGCGTTTTGAGAGGCATTCATTTTGTGAGATATTTATTTACCTTTATTGCAATTCAGGTTATGACAATTTTGCACATTCTGGCAAAGAAAAAGAAGAGAAAAGATATATCTGATATGAGCTAGAAAAGGAAATATTCTTGGTTTGCACCGATCATGTGACCATATTGAAAGTCCATAAATTGTCGCTTAAACTGTAAACAATGATTGAATTAATGAAGCACATACTTTATATAGTAATGTTAACAAATATGAGTTCAGAAGAATGAATATTAGCAGAGTTATAGTCAAGCTATTACTAAAGATTTTTAGTAAGAAATGTATGGCAAAAGCATTTCCGGTTGTGTTGATTATATCATTAACCAGATCTTTTCTGCGATACAAATAGCAATCTAGGCCACATTAGCTTAAAGCCAGATGACCAATTTATGATTTGCTCACATTTGAGCGTAAATGGACTAATTGTGACCGAATACGGAGCCAGTGAAATGTATGGCGTCACCATGTTTGTCGTTCAGAGGGACACCAACATGGTGGCCAAAAGCCGAACTTCGCAAAACCTCACCAATTCCTCAAATTTATGGCAAAAATGCCAGTAATTTAGATTTCTAATGATAATTCTAAGGTTTTGAGTTCAATCAAACATCGATAAATACTAAACTGACTTGAGTCTAGCTTGATTTTCGACTAATAAAGATGCGTGACTAGAGTTGTGTGACACAAATTGTCTCGCATATATTTCAAAACCAAAACACAGCAAAGACACAAGATTTATCACAAATGTTCGTTTAAGGGAGCTCTAAAGAGTATTACTACCAGAAATAAATATAACTAATATTTCCGAAATAAAAAAATTGATGACGTCACGTGCAAACCAAGAATATTTAATGTCTAATCCTTATCAGACCTTATCAAAAGTCCTTTGTTGTCAAAGTTCTTAATTTCTTTTGTGGTGGTGGTTTCTCAACTCCTTTGTGACATCAAACAAAAAATCTTGTAGAGGGTTCTCACTGGCTATGTTGTTTCCTATTCAGTCTTGATCTAGCTATTCCGTTCAAATAATAAAATGAATGAACTAGATGAGAATTTGAAAAATCAAAAGTCATGAGGCATTTCTTAGTAAAAGTTGGGAACAAAACTTTTCTATAGTAATTTCAACTGCTGAATCTGAAAATGCTTGTTCCCAAAGCTGATTTTGACGTTTAGGGGGTGAAAATGACTTCAGAACTTATTTCATCAAAAATGATGTCACTAAAATAAAAAAGGCGTAAAAAAATAGATATACCGAAAGAAAGCATCACAAATGGACCCCAAAGATCAAATATAATCTCTTGTTGAGTTTAAAATAAAAAATGACCATATATAACACTGGTAAAGCAGGTCAGGTATGTCATATACAGTGACGTCATAGCATAATTAAAGTTTCGCAAAATTCAATAATTAGCTTATAATATATATATATATATATATATTTTTTTTTTTTTTCCTTTATTCTTGTCGCAGTGACTTTGATATAATAAGCATTTTATTGTTTTTGAACTGCAGGGCTAGCTAGAGGCAGCCATACTACTAGTTTAAAAGTTTAAATGAATCCCAACAATGCACAAGTTATATTTCTTGGAGTTGTGTTTGTAATTTCTCTCCTTTAATCTTTTAGCAGGAAGTGGCTTTTAATTAACCCTTTGACTACTGGGCTTTTTTGACATTTTTGAGCGATTTTCTGGATATAAACGATCAGTAGGATTTCTTGACTCCATATTTGGCGTAACCATGGAAAGTTTTGTAATCTCAGGGGCTCAAGTTCACAGGCCACATGCCTTTTAGATCGTTTCAAAGCATCGTTGGATATTTACACTGGCTCAAAGTTGGCTTAAATCAGAATTTTGTTAATTTTAGGGTCATATTTTGCCTTTAGTCACTACTGGAAGAGCATCATTAAGCTTCAAGGTAGCAAAGAGCTCACTTTCTGGAAGAAAGCAGCGAGGAATCTCACTTTGTCAACAAAAAACGATTGATGTTTGGTTCATTCGGTTTTGGCGGGCTTAGAACAAAGTCAGGTTTGGAGTTCGACTAAAGGCAAATTCTCGGACCTGCCGCGGCTATCTATTGAAGTTGTGATGATAGAACCATTTTTTTGTTAAAAAAAAAACACGGCAACGGTCCGCGCGGGACTGGGTTCTAATACTTTAAACATCTGCTTGAAACTTGTCAAATTATCCTTGTCATCTCCAGAAACCCTAAAACCTATTTTGTATTAGTTTTATGACTAAAGACGTCAAAATCATATTTTATCTATTCATTTTTACAAAGTTGTAAATTTGTTGTTTTGAGACAAAACAGCGACCTTGTCAGGTAGTGAAAATCTAAGCATGTTTCGAAAAATGTCCCATTTTACCTCCATGAAATGACATAATACTTTCTTAAGTTTTATAATATAGCTTAGATGGTACTTAAGCTCTGATTGGTTGATTCACTCAAAAAAGCTATGCTCTAATTATTTCACCGGTAGAGACATGGTTTTTGATTGACAGCTCACAATTTTAATAAGACTATTTCTGTAAGCTACTACATTTACTAAAAACGGTTATTAAAATGTAAAAAGACTTTCCATATCTTATGACCTTTCTGTTAACCTATAAAACCCTAAAGCCTACGGTGCAATGACATGCAAACGCGACAAAAATCATAGACATGGTTTTGAAAATACGCCGCCTTTAGACAAACTGTAAAGTTGGAAGTCAAATGTTGAATTTGATCAAAGCAAACAAAAAAAGGAAAACAGCGTTTCAAAGTGGCAATAATTTTTACTTCAGTTTATCCTTGAAATATGAAGATAATTTTTAAGATAATTTCATAGTGAAGTGAGATTTTTTTGCAATTGAACTTGATAAAGCTTGAACAAATAACTTACATGTTGAATTTATCGACGGCAAAATATTATATTTTGTTTTATAAAAACAAACAAACACACAATCAAGTACAGAATTATAAATGTGTTTTCTTGTTTTTTATTCTTATAAATAAACCACGTTTGAAAACACGCAATGTGAACAAAGACAAAAAGGCAGATTTACAATTATCTTTCAATTGTCTCGTCAAAATGAAAACAGAAACTGATCAACTTTAAACCTGCAAACGTTTGATTAAAAGTAAATAAATACATACTTTCAGCAGCCTAAGCAATCTTGTAGATGTGGTCTTTGTTCTTTTTAACTTGAAAACGTTGTACACAACAAGCTTGTCTTGTTCAAACTGTTTTTTTTTCTCAGTACTCTCAGTGAATAAATTGCTGTCAGTCGGCTCGGCTTTCACCACTCAAATAAAGTTCAAATTCGCTTGAATTGCTGTATATATGTCAGTCTCATGCAAGAGTTCAGCTAAAGGTTTTTATTTTTAGGCACAGAAGTCAGCCAAAGCTATATTTTAACGGTTTTTTGAGTAAAATTCCTTCTTTTTAGCTAGCAAAAAAAAAACGGGAAGAAAGTGAACAGCACCTTGGTCCCTTTTGGTCAAGATTGCTCAATAGTACACTGATTGTGATTGGTTCATTCGGCACTGGTGTTAGTTTTGAGAATTACAATTTTAATCAGCAAATAAAACTACATATATTATAAAAGCAATAGAAGCCAGTTCCTATGACTCTACCAGTGAAATAGAGCACTTGGGATGTTGTTAGAAACACTCGAAAAAGTTATAAAATCACTCGCTTTCAGCTCGTGATTTTATAACTTTTCTCGTGTTTCTCCCAACATCCCGCGTGCTCTATTTCACCGGTAGAGTCATAGGAACTGGCTTCTATTGCTTAAATAGATAAGGATTCAAATTAAAATATTATTTAGATAAATTTTCAAAAAAAAAATTGAAACGCTGGATACATTCATTGCAGAATTACGAGTTCTTAGCCTGTCTTGTGACTTTGGAGAGGCTGTAGAAGACAACATTCTTGGTCAAGTGATCGATAAATGCCATGATGGATATTTACGAGAAAAGCTACTACAGCAAGGGGATAACCTAACACTACAGAAGGCCCAAACCCTTGGAAGAGTGATTGAGCATGCAAAGAAGGATACCTTACTACTTGGAGGAGAGAAATCTCAAAGTTTTCCAGAAAGATCTGATGTTCATCAGATTAATAAAGTGTTTGTATCATCCAACACTAAAACAAGGAACTGTTTCAGGTGCGGAAGGGATGCGGATCATCTGGCTAATGATGACAAATGTAGAGCTAAGGATGCTGAATGCAGGAAATGCAAAAAGATTGGACATTATGCAAAATGTTGTAAATCAAGTGCTGCTGAGAGAGTGGATAGCAAGGTGAAGGCTGTACACCAGACACATGAAGATACAGATAAGTCCACTTATGAATATGTGTACTTTACTAGTAAGGAAAGGGGGATAGACTTCACTATTGATGTTGAAATTAATGGGAAACAAGTAGAAATGATGATTGACACTGGTTGTGCTAGAACTCTGATTCCTAAACAATAGTTTAAGGAGAATGTAAACAGTCCCCTGAAGCAGTCAGATGCCAAATTTTCTGCATTTGGAGGTGGACAGCTCAAGTGTCTAGGAACATTTGATGCAAACCTGAGATGTAAGAACCAAGAGATAGTGGAACCAGTGTTTGTGATTGATGTTGAGGGACCACCATTGCTGGGGAGGAGTGCTATCCAGGCCCTTAATCTAGTTAAGATCCATGCTGTCAGGGAGGGTCAATCTAACGAGAGGGAGTCTATACTACAAGAGTATGCAGATATCTTCCAGGAAGAGCTGGGAGTCTTCAATGACTACGAATATGACATCAAAGTGAACAAGGAAGTTTTTTGACACCGAAGGTCCAAAGACAGCGACCAGTGCCAGCACCTCTAGAAGCCAGATTAAAGGAAGAAATTGAGAGAAAGATACATGAACATGTGATCGAGGAAGCATCTGGAGCATCATGGGTATCGCCAGTTCACATTGTGTACAAAGAGAACGGTGAGCTGAGAATCTGTGTTGACCTTAGAGAGGCGAATAAGGCTGTTATACGAGAAAGGTTCCCCATTCCTCGGATTCAAGATATACTGCATCAATTCAGTGGAGCAACGATGTTCTCAACACTGGATCTAAGGAAAGCATATTGGCAGATTCGCTTATCGAAAGAGTCCAGAGAGATTACCTCCTTCATGGCAGCTGGAAAGGTCTACCAGTTCAAGCGGTTGCCATTCGGATTAACATCAGCCTCAGAGGCATACCATAAGAGTGATGAGCATTGTATGTGAAGGTTTGGCCGGTAGCATCACATACTTGACACAATACGTGCCACATCTGTCAACATTTATTGCTCTGCTGAGGAAGCTAACACAAAAGGGAGTACCGTGGAAGTGGACAGCAGCAGAGAGGATAGCCTATGAACAAATTAAGGAACTGATTCCAAAGCACCGTGTCTAGCTCACTACTCGATGGAAGCAGAAACCAAGCTAGTTGTTGATGCCAGCCCCTGTGGTCTGGGTTGTGTGCTACTCCAAAAGGTAGATAATCAAATGCGCCCAGTTGTGTATGCATCTCAAAGCTTAGAGATGAGATATGCACAGATAGAGCGTGAAGCCTTAGCTGTACTGTATGGACTGCAGAAGATGCATACTTATATCTACGTTCGTCACGTTACAGTATCAACAGACCACAAGCCATTGTTGGGTGTGTTTACTAAATCGCCTCGGTCAATCCGACTGGAGAGAATCACCTTGCGAGCTGAAGACTACGACTTTACTTTGATATATGAACCCGGGACAAAGAACATTGCAGACGGGTTGTCCCGATTACAAGCGAGATCACCAGCAAAGAAAGTCAACTTTGTTGAAGAACACATACACTTTGTGAAGAAGGACAACACACTTCTGTCTATTGACGAGATCTGCGAGGCGGGGAAGACGGATACAGAATTGCAAAAGGTAGTGATCACCATCAATGAGGGATGGACCAACTCTGATGGAAGCCTAAAACAATGGAAACACCTGAAAGATGAACTGACGTATGCTCAAGACCTACTTTGGCGGGGACGTCGGATTTTTGTACCAGCTCAGCTGAGGGCGAAGGCCTTGAGGCTGGCGCACGAGGCACATCAAGGCATTGTCTGGTCAAAACAGCGTCTACGAGCAACTTTGTTTTGGCCTGGAATGGACTCTGATGCTGAAGAATTCTGCCGTAACTGCCAGACCTGCGTAAGACTGCAACCACTACGACAAGATACCCCATGTAAGCCAACCCCCTTACCTGAACACTGCTGGGACAAATGTGCACTTGACCTTGTTGGCCCGTTTCCAGGGCAAATCTACATTCTTACTTTGGTGGACTACAAAAGCAAATGGCCCGAGGCAGTAGTCCTAAAGAGCATCACTAGTCAGAAGATAATTATAGCACTAACTGACATTTTTGCACATTTTGGAAACCCAAGGGTCTTAGTTACTGATAATGGACCCCAGCTTGTCTCAGAGGCATTTGAAAGCTTCCTTACATTTGGGGACGATACGTTCCCGAAACTTCTAGAGAGATTACTTTACGAGCGAAATATTACGAGTGAATATTACGAGACCGAGTGAATTCATGATTCACATTGAATTCATGAGTAGAGACAAAATCGCACGAATCGCAGAGCAAATGGACAAGTTGAGAGGTTCCATCGATACTTGGAACACAGTATTCGAGCAGCAGAGCTTGATGACTTCTCATGGACCGATGTGCTACCTGATATTCTGCAAGTCTACAGAGCCACACCACATGCAAGGATAGGGATGACACCAGTGAGGGTGATGCTGAACAGAGAAATAGCAACCAAGTTGCCGATGGTTCCAGAGAATGGAGCAGGACTAGGTCCAGAAGAGAGGTACAAACGTTACCAAGACAAACTACGTGACTATGCTGATAAGAAACGGAGAGCTCAACACCATAATCTGGTAGTGGGAGACATCGTATTTGTGGCGAACATGAGCAAGGGGAAGTTAACCCCCAATTTTGGTGGGGATAAGTATGTTATCATCAAGCAGAAAGGAAGTGATACTTTTGAGCTAGTGCAAGTGGAGACTGGAAAACGAGTGATTCAGAATGCAAAATTCCTCAGGAAGGTCCCGGCGAACATTGACATTCTGAGGCAGTATGAGGACGGACAATTGTTGGAACAGCAGGAGCATGTACCACAGCAGGAGCAGGTATCTCAACAGGACAACCAAGACCAAAGAGAGACACTGATTATTTATATTACTAACTTATCACTAGACTGTGCTAAGTGTTAGCTGCACGTCAAGACTGTTATTGTGAGACTTTGTTGCTAAGCTATAAACTCTGAACTTTTGTTTGTTATAAGGGTATGTTGGGATGTTATGTTGGGATCCCTGTGTCAGAAGGCCAGGTGGCCGGGGGAGTAGTTGTGAGTGTAATGGCGGACATATTAAAGTAAAGTGACAAGTTGTAATCCGTGTTAATCTGAGTCATCCTAAATAAAAAGGAAACTACAATATTTGCGGAAAAAAAATTGTTTTCATGAAATGTATTTTCAGGGTTCGTGCTGATGTCAGTAAACAAAATCTAAGGAGTTTTCAAGGAGTTTTCAAGGACCAAAAAGTAATTTTTAAGCACTTTTTGCGACAACTTTGATATACGAAAATTTACGAATTTACGAAAATAATGTACAATACTAGAATTTTTACTTAAGGACATTCCGTAGTTTTGCATTGCGCACGCTCTACTGCGCACAATTTTGAACCAGCGAGAGCGCGCGCTACAGCTCGCGCACCTTGCGCGCGCTATGTCGGTATTACTAAAAGATCACAATTCGTACATTCAAAGTGCCATAGCGCCAAAACGAATACGGTGACCTATCTTTTTTATGGTGTTAAACTAATGGTATCCAGGTTTGCAAACACATATCCGAGTTTGAATAAAAATTTATGTCCAGATTTCGAGATATTTCAGAATTGTGGTAATATTCTGTCATCCAGGTGTTCGCGATCAATACGCTCGTGTATTGCATTATCGCTATTTTCTTTTAACAGGTCCACTTTACTATCCAAGTATTGTGTGTGAATGAAGACTTGGGATGCTAAGATGTAATTAAACCTAATATTTCAATACTAATATCAAAAAAGAGTGCCATTAATCGCCTTTTCTTCTCATTTTATACATCGAAATATTACTCTCGCGCGCTGTCCAAATGAGTAACTTTGACGTGATCTAGTGCCAAAACCAACACGGTGACCCCCCTTTTTTATTTCATTTTTGAAATGCCCATGTCTTAAAGTATAACTGTACAAAGTTTCAATAAAAAGTTATGTCAAAATCTATTACTATGGAATGTCCTTAACTTTAATTTGCAATACTAGAATTTTTACCCTACTTTAGCTAGAATTAAGGAGTTTTTAAGGAGTTTTTGCTGGTTTTTTTTAAAATTCAAGGGCTTTTCAAGTGCCCTTAAAAACGTAAATCAAATCTAAGGAGTTTTCAAGCAGTTTAAGGAGTAGCACGAACCCTGTATTTTATAAAAAGTTAATAAATGGTATGTTTTTCCCTCTTTCAACATGTATGTCTCGTTTTATTTCCACCAGAAGCAATATTTCCACTTGAAATAAGGGGTTTTAAAGAAATTCCTAAGGGACGGACCATTAGATTTTGTTTCTTTTTTTGCATATTTTTTTCCCACTCTAAGTATGTGCACAATTTTTTTTTTCATCTTGCACGATCTTTTTTTTCAGAATATTTGCTGTGCTTGAATTTTTTTTCTCTTTAAGGTGGCTCGAGGTAGTTTTGAATGGCGCACACATCCCTTTTTGAATTCGCAATTACATGATCTTACCTTCGCCCCATGAATGTGAATTTTTTACCAAATGACAGTCTTGGATGAAAGTTTCGAATGATGTTTTAATTATGCTAATCAAAGTTTCCATAGCAACGATAAACAACTTTTTTGTAAAATGTTTTTTCTTAAAGATCTTTTGAATTTGAGCTGATTGCGAAAAACCAATAAATGTGCTATAAACTGCTACGTTTAGCACATCAATTGGGAAAGTTTGAAGAAAAGTTATCTGTTCAATAACGAATAAATCACGAAAACATTTAAATGTGTATTTTGTTCGTGTGTAAATATAAGCGGTCAAAACATTTCATAGGATGCACAAATTATGATTGTAATACTGCAGAATGTTTCCTTGGACCTCCATTTAAACTCCCTGCGGAAAGCTCTGGTTAATTTTAACCCTTGGCTGGGTTGTTCGAAGCTCGATTAGCACTAATCCAGGGTTAATTCTAAAGGTTTTCTTAGGAGTTAACCCAGGATTAGCGCTAATCGAGCTTTGTGTAAAAATTTGTGTAAAACTATTATGAGGATATTTCTTTTATGCCTGGCATATCGGCTAGGGATTGACTAGAATACGTACAGATCAGGTCATGCAGTTGAGCCTATTACTTATATTTACGAGGAATAAGAAAAAAAAATAACACGCTATCCAAAAATAGGCAGCATTTGACACTGTCTCAGAGACAATTTTATGAAGTTGTTCTCGAAAAATTAGACGTAATTAGTTGTTCTCGTAAAATTAAACGTAATAATAAGAAAAATAGATAGTTACTAAGGCAATTTGTGTGATTTTTGAAGCAATTTGGGCTGTTGAGAGTGGTTTTCAAAAAGGCCGATTTGAGTATTTTCAAGTGGTGTTGAGTTCACTTGGTTTCATGAAGAAAGTCACATTCTCTGACATTGTGAAGAAAATATTGCACATTGTTCCAACTACAACATCTAGTCCATTCAAGAAATGTTCCTGAATTTATGATATTTTTTTTAATTCACAGCAATTACAACTTGAAATGTAGGATTAAACAAAGTAATGTCCGTAACGACATTTTAAATAAATATATCAGTCATTTATGAGAGTGTGCACTTCTTTTTTACTCAGGCTTTCAATGTGGAATTCCCGAGTCGGACAATGAATTTTCCTTGAATCCCATACCGACACGGTTTTTAACGTAATGTAAAGTTTATTTTAACAAAAATGAATCTTATTACGCGCGACTAAAAAGCCATTTTGTAGCTCAGCGTACGCTTAGCCAATAAGAAAGCGAAAAGAAATCTGCTGAACGACAAATGAGTCAAACGTACCATTTCAATCAACCTCGTGGTGATCAAATTACTTGTTTTTCGATAATCAATACAATTCTGTTAGGAAGCACATAATATACAAATCTAAACAGAGTTCTCTACTAAAGCTAACAATGAATTCGGCAATGGATCGGCAATGTATTCAGCTACAATGCAACGACGAAGGAAAAAACAAACTGAAGATGTTGTTTTATGAAAGTTAAACCGACAAAAAAATCCTCTCAAAAGACGACTGTTGGCTACAAATCATGGTTAGGTATGTTATTTTCTTTTAAACGATTTCAGTTAAAACTAAGTTTTGAAGTAATATTTCAAAAACGAGTACGAGTGTTTCATTAGGGTTTCTAAACACGATAAAACATTTGAAAGCACCAGGCTGTAGGCCGAGTGCTTTTATTGTTTTTGAGTGTTTGGAAACCCTAATGAAACACGAAGCACAAGCTTTTTGGAATTACTTCTCAGTCAAATAAATAATTCATTATTCAGGAATGTGGCTAGTTCTTTATAATATAAAAGGTCACTCATTATGTTGCCTGGGATTATGAGAGTTATTTTGAATTCCTCTCGTGCGGAATTTATTGGATTTCGAAATACTGTAGGGTTTATAAGGAGTGTTACGGGATTCTTAGTTGAAGTTGTTCAAAAAGGCTTAGAAAATGTTCCTTTAAGTTCAGTTGAGCAATATTTCAAATTGTACTCTAAATATAACCGTGTAACTACCTACATAAGTAGTTTTTTTTTCATTTTCTTTAGAAAATAATCCAAATTGTCATTTAAATATATTTGTAACTTCAGTAGGGATCATTAAAGATGCGAATAAAGTTCATTTATGTGAGTACTTGACGTCAGTGTAATTTCTGATATAATATATACAGAGTATTTGATGGCGTGGGAAATAAGACTATACTCTGCCAACCAAATCACCAATAGCTCAGCTGGTATGAAGAGGGAATTCAACTCCAAGGGTTGCAGGTTCGAGACTCGGACACACCAATAAAAAAAGGAAAAATAATAATGTAAAAATAATAATAATGTAAATTAGGTAGAAAGGTTAAGGTAATAAAGGATAGTAAGGTAGGTAGGTAACTAGGGAATAATAATTCTTTTCAGATTTCCCACCACTATGTAGATTTAGAAATATTTTCATCACTATAGTAATGAAAATATTTCAAACACCGGTCAACCTATAATCGTGTTTCATCGGGGTTTCAAACCCATGCACGTGGTACAAATGGTGTGCTCACATTGGTTGATTAGCTCATGAATTATTAATGAGTTTGAGAAGAAAAGGCTAAAACATTACAAATCTTTTTTTAGTAAAGTGTTTGCTTCACCCAATCAAAAACGCCGAAAATGATTAAAAATCTCAAACTTTTACACTAAAACTAGGATTGCAATGAACATGCTCAAAGCTTAGAGTTTTTGAATCACAAACAAGCTATAAGTTTTTTTCTGGTTTATGTTTGTATTTTAATTGAGTGTAAACTTTAGGTTGAAGTTGAAAAATAGACTGAGACTAAAAACTAAGCAAGCGAAGCGAAAGAAAATGATCGCTTTTTATGCCGAGCTAGTCGCAGGAAAAAAATTGCTCTTTTTTAAAGCAAAACTCGTCTATTAGCAAGTTAATCATAACTATTACAATTTCCTCTAATCTGATTGGTTGACAGACTGCTCTATTTTCCACTAATCAATCTTGTTTTTGTAATCGGACAGTGTAATCGGACAGTTGGCTGTAATCGGACAGTTGGCTGTAATCGGACAGTTTTATGAGCCAATGATTTTACTGCTTTCAGATTAATCAACCAATCACTGAATTGATACAAATCACTATAGCAACGAAAATTATTCTCAAAAAGTGAGGTTTTTTTCAAATATGGAGGATTTTTTCTTTTTTATTAGAAACCCACACATTTTTCTCTGAAATTGTAATAGTTATGATTAATTGGTAATCGAACTTTGTGTCGTCCAATTCTGTCTGTAATCATACTCGTGATAAACAAATCGGACTAGCGAGAATCTTTCAAAGCTTCGCCTATCTTAATTAGAAGCTTAAATACACGAAAAGATCGTTGTATCTGTGATCGCAAAACTAGCAGAATAGCTCTACAAACTCTGAAACGTCTGAAGAACAAGAATAGGATGTTGAAACAGTATGTCTACAAACGTATGTATCACAATATACCAAAGTCATCCAAGCTATATTGTCATATTTTTAAGCTTAGAAAATGTATTATTTACTAAAAACAATTAAGTAATTTACCAAGCTTTTATAAAATCACCGAATATAGAAGGAAGTTGTTATCTGCTCTCTCTAGCAGGCTCTATTAACAGATAATTAAGCTAAAATTAAGAGCTAATCGATATTTTGTCATTCACATGGAGGAGTATGCTATAGGAGACTAACTGCTATTTAAAAACCATGTCACTTTGACATATACCTCACAAAACATGCTAGTCAAAGGCATTGTTTGAATATGTTAGTATGTATAAAGTTACATATTTTCTTTATAAGTTAGAATATCTTACTGGCTCAAAGACATTAAAAATTTGTTAAAGTTTTGATTCATAACTAAGAATCTTTTTTGAATACAAGTAAATAACTACAAATTTGTATAATGTGAAATTAAAACAAAATAAAATAGACATTAATAAATCACATATTATTAAATGAACAGACAAATAAATAAATTGTATTTTATTTTAACTAATTTAAAAAGTGATTATCAAATATAAGAATCAATGATTCTTTACCTTTTTATCTGTTATTTCATTTGGGACTTTTAACGATTACTTGGCAATCTAAAGTTTATGAGAGACTTAGCATCTCTTTGAAGCTATACTTTGAAGCTTTCAGATAAGCCCGAGTTCACACAGTTATGCGTCTAGTTTACTATGAATTAGAAGCTATTGCCTAAAAGTACATTGTATAAAAAAATCATGCAAATCTGACTATAACATTTTTAAGAGTAAAAATAAATAGGTCTAAAATGGTCTCTGGGTTTAATGTCCGTAATGGTGGAATGACATATATGTATATCTTTTCAAAATATTGCATTAACAAAACATTTCAAAGACTTCATTGCATACCAGAATTTTGGAAGTACTGAAGCCAATCTTTAAGTGCCATGTCCACGATCTGGTTTTTGTCATCTATAGTAGGGCATTTAGGTTCATCCAGGAAGACTGTGCCCTCAAATGCACATATCTCCACAACAATGACTTTCCTCTTTGGGTCTCCTTCTACTGCCCCTTCTACAGGGAAAAAGTGGATACGATAATTAACATCCTTCACTGGAGTTACTTTACTGTTTTTGGAATATGGGATCCAAATTGTTTCTTTGATAAAATTTTGTATGTAGCTTTCGATTTGAGGTTTATCCTCATCTGCAATGACCTGGCCAATGACTTTCTTGTCTTTATCTTCTATTCCAATGTACAGGGTTCCACCATCTGTGTTAGCAAATGCTACTACACTTTCCTTCACCTTTTCCTCTAATGAATTAAGACTGAATTTATCATCTGGAAAGTTCTTAAATTCAACAAATTTTGATTCAGAAAGTTTGAGAAGAATTGAATCTTTTGTAAAACATTCCCATTCTTGCAAAGACTTTTCACATCTGCGGCATTGACATTGATTATTCCTTAATGTTGTTAACATAGATTTAACTTGAGAACAACTTCTTATTCTGTGAACCCCTTTCTCTCTGCGTACTAGAAGATTTGACTTTTCAGTCAGAATATTTGATGACTTTCTTACAAAGATAAAATCATTGTCAGAATACTTCAGATGAAGCCCATCACAATGTGGATCACATTCTCCTAGTTTGTTGAACTCATCTCTTTCCTGTTGACTGTACTTTGTGATCCACTTGTCCATGTCTTTTGTGCTACTTATATCATTGAGTCTGATGACTCCTCCACACCTGTTACTCAACGCTAGAGATGCTTTAATGGCATCACTGACACCATCTTTTTTCCCTTTTTGTGATGTGTCAATATCTACCTCAAGTAGAAGCTCTGCCATGTTGATGCCAATGGTTTGATCTGTTTCCATACTTTGTGGATCTGTTAACAAATACAAGACAATGATTAACTGGACATTATTGAGGAACATAAATCATATCTGTTACAACATGGTCTAAAAGTTTAGTGGGGTTATATATTAGTATGAGATTTATCAGTCTATGACTGTCACAAGTTACCGACGTTAAAAAAGGTTGCTTTACAATTGCATGATACATAGATCAAACCCTATCAGTGGGTCAGTGTCAGTGGTCCATTTCTAGAAACCACAGAAATTTTTTCTAAGGGAAAAGCAGGATCTGGTTGATACTCACAGATCTCAAACAATTTGACCACACTAACTTTTGGGATCTGAGAAAATGCTGTAAATTACCTGAATCGGTAGCCAGCGTAGCGGCTCTTAGGGGATTGGGGAGAGGAGAAGGGGAGGGGGAGGGGAAAGGAAGGGAGAGCCTGCAATGACGACCCTGGTTTTCCTAATACGCCCCCTAATACGCCCCCTAGTACAGTTTGAAATTGTTATGAACACACAAATAGAGGCTGAAAATCAATCGAAAACAACCCAAACGTTTATTGCCGTCTTTGCAAAGACAGTTTACTATTAATGTTTGAAAATATGGTTCAATTGTGTACAATAGTTCAATGGTTTCGATCGATGGTGTGAGATTCATCTACCATAATCAGCTCTATAAACGATCTCTAAACTCTTGTTTTAAATTAGAGTTCTATTAACTCTTAAACGTTTCTCTAAATGAATGAGTTTGTAGTTCTTCTGCACTGGCAAAGATCAGCTTTGGGCAGGAGTATAATCCACGGCCGTTTAAATTGAAATCAGCGAGCAACAACTTATCCCCAATGACTTTACTTCTAGTAACTGGTCTTGCTCAATCCCAACAAGGGGACAAACAACCAATACGGACACATTACGTTGAAGTAATATTTCCATGGCTTCTTCAAACACACGGAAAATGAGACTTTTGCCAAAACCAGCAGGATATCTCTTCGTTCCAGCAACGACTCAGCCGCCAATTTCTGCTCTCTCTAAAGCACTACTCCTCCTAGCTTCTCACAAACTTCTGAAATAACTCCATCGAAAGAAATGAAGTATGTCTATCGAAATAATTCTGTATATAAACTACTAAAACGATCGATGAAAATAATAACAACAATAATCTCACGATCGTGTGAAACGCGAAGGCGTTATCTAGTTATAATAGGCATGATCGGAATTCTACTTAAACAATGAAATCTTTTGATTGACAGGCTCTAAGCCAATGGGAATTTTACGTTCATATGGTGAACGTAAAATACACGGAATGTGGGGTCATCATTGCAGGCTCTCCCTTCCTTTCTCTCTCCCCCAGTCCCCTAGAGAGCCGCTACGCAGGCTACTGAATCGGAAAACAGCCTGTTTTGCTCAGGCAAGTCATTGTTGTTGCTGTTCCCGTTGTAGGTCGTTTTGAACTATTCATACTGTGTGAGTATCAATTCCATTGGATAAATATTTTAGGAGAACAAAGACAATATTAGATTTTTGAGTTCTCGGTTGATTTTTCGAGGTCGTTCTACTGCAATGCAAAAATCGCTAGATTTCGCCATAAATTGAGTGTATTTCGTCAAAAATCTATAGCATTTCATAAAAAAAACAGATAATTTCGTATGAGATATCAAATTATTATTTAATTAATTACCTTAATTAACTTAATATTTTACTAAATATTTTTCAGATTTTTGAATTATTTCCGAAGGGTAAATTCAACGCAAAATATCTCCACTATTACATTGATTCAAACAACACGACCATATTTTGATGAAAGAACAATGCTTACTTTTCCAATAAATCAAATAAAAGTTTTGGGCAAATTAAAACCAAAGTTTTGACAAGTCCAAATGTAACTGCCACTTAATGTCAAAAACGGGTCACTACACATTATGACGCCAAGTTATGTAATGCTAATAAAATTATTTAGCTAGTTAAATTAGCTTATTTATTTCAACAAACAAATTAAAACTGATGTTAATACTCTAGCAATGGCTTTGAAATGGTTTTAGAGTTCACTACAAAAAGCGAAACAGAATGTTTTAGAGCGGTTCATTGTTACTTAGATGTCACGGTCATATGTATGTCACATAGTATGAATAGTTCATAAAGACCTACATTCTGGCAAAGTTTGAAGGATTTTCATTTTTTTCATTTTACCGATCATACTTGACCGTACGTACTAGACTTCTGCTCTTAAGGAAATATACACACATGAAATATTTTCAACTCAAAAAGGAGCATGAATCACCCCTACCATTTGGAGAAAAAGGAGCCAAGTTACATTATTTCTTTATAACAATAAGTAATTGGTGTCTGCATAGTCTTATCTTATGTGTAATTGTTAGTTTATTCCAAGATATACATACCATCATCAGTTAGTTCACTTTGCTGCCTCTTGGAACTACACAAAATACAAACAAATTAGTACACCGTTATATATATATACACCATATTGAGAGCAAACTGTATTACATGTGCAGGACCCAAAAGTGGTCCACCAAACTCACAGTTGAACTATAAATTTGTAATAATTTAATCTCCATAAGACTTGAGTTATGTTAGATTGCTTTAACCTACTACAGCAAAAAGTATGAAAAACAAGTTTTAGAAAAACGGAAAGTCCAATTTGGACAGCGTTAGGAGTTCTATTACATATAAATATAACTTACTAATTAACTAGACGCTCTACACGATGGGCCAGAATTCAGAAAGTCATATAATTATGAACTATAGGCTATCTGAAGCGCTTATTTAATTAGGATTCGTCGAGTATGGGTAATGGATGGTGGAAAGGGATGATAAGAAACTGAAAAGAAGAGTGTATAGTGGATGTAGTGGTGGGATATGTAAAATAAAAGAAAGATTAAAAACAAAAACATTAAGAATATTAAAAAGGCGGTGAAAAACTGAAAGATCGTAACGACGAAAGAAGGAAAAACAAATGAAATTAAAGGAGCTCATGTGGTTACTCTCACTTGTTTAGTTAAGTTAAGTGTTAGAAATGATGATACTTTAAGTTTCTGCAGTGAAATGCTGCAATGCTATTCGAGTGGCTTTTGAATTTAGAGTAGAAGTTAAAATTAAAATTAAAATAATTATAGACCTACTTTAAAATTAGATTAAATGGAAACTAGACGCTCTGTGAGCGATTACTCGGGCTACTGAACAGAAGGGATTCTGAGGGATTGAAATAGCTGTTATTACAGTTATATGCAAATGATTTTGAACAATGGGTTGAAGTGGAGGCTTTCGGGCGAAAACAATAGGTTTGCCCGAAAGCCTCAATTTGAATCCATTGTTTGAAATCATTTGCATATAACTGTAATAACAGCTATTCATAATGTATCATACATAGATCATACACAATACATATACAGTGGTACCTCTATTAAGCGGTGACCCATTAAGTGGTCACCCTCTATTAGGCGGTCAGAAAAAAAGCTCCAAATCTATTCCTATATACCTATTCTATACCTCTTTTCTGCGGCCAACCCGGCTACTTTGGAAAGTCCCGAGGGTGAGGAGGACTAAATTGGTTGATTAATGTTTACAAAATGTTTAAAATGTGCACAAAAATAAACATATGCACGTAAATCATTTATGACTAATTTTAGGTTATTTTAATGAGAAATGTCCTTATCCCAAATTTCATGTTTTTATTGAGAAAATGAAAACTAAATCTCAGAAACATTATTATCAAGATTAACCTTTTGAGAAATAAACGTCACGAAAATAAAGATGGATTTTGGGCTGTATGAATCTGTTCGACATATATTTCTATGTACCGGGATGCCTGTGTTACAAAGTGTTGACATTTCATCCCGTCTCCTCCCCCTAAAGCGCCGCTACGAAGATTTGAGTATGCGATAATGGATATAGATCGAGTTCGAAAACTTGAATGCTTCGAAAACTTGAAGTTGTTTTTGAAAATTCAACGTCAGAACAAGAAAGATAGATAGTTATTTAAGCAATTTGTGTAATTTTTGAGGCGATTTGGGCTGTTGAGAGTGGTTTTCAGACAGGCCGATCTGAATGTTTTTATGTCGTGTTGACGGTGTTCGCTTTGTAGGCTTCGTGAAGGAAGTCACGTTCTCTGACATTATGAAGAACAAAAATAGCACATTAATCAATATAAACTCAAGATTTCTGTTTGAAAGTGCTTGATAATATACCGAAGTGAATGCAATTCTGCTGGCGTGGCACATCTTCTGTGAAAGGACTTTGCTAACGGCGGATCATTCCGGCCAAGATATCCTCGTCTTTATAAAAAAAAAAAATTTTGCCCTCCAATTATCCGGCAGATGAAACTTGAAATAGGATCTCCTTAATCGATTAAGTTTTTAAAAGAAATAACGACTAAAAGTACATAAAAGTACCTTTATTTGCGCGTACCGACCTAGGCCTTGGGGCAGAAACGTCATCTATCGTGACGTCACATTCTATTGTTACAGACGGACTTGCTCAGCGTGATGACAAATTGGTACTCCGTAGGACGGAGTAACCACAAAAATGGCATGGGGTGAGCGACTAAAAATAAAATGGTAGTGATATTTTCTGTACCCACAGGGGAGGGGTATTGTTCAGTTTTGGAAGCAAATGCGCTAGGCCACAGGGAATTTCCAGCTATAAAAAGAAAACTGATCAATTTTAGAAAATATTTTTCTCATAATGGACCTTATTAAAACCTCCCTTATTTTCTTTTTAAACTTATTTATACATGATAATAAAGTTGTGCTATTATTTTTCTGAACGCTCTCTTTTCTTTTTTTAGCCTGCGTTTCAACATAGTCGTATTTTGTACGAATTAAACGCTAGAAACAAATGAAAACAAGTGTAGAAAGGGTCCGAATGATAATAAAATATAGCAGAATATGAATAATTTAAATACATCTAGTAGAAGTTCAATGAGTAATATCGCGCATGTTTAATTCGGATGCAAAATTCCAACAACAGAGTAAGAATAATACAATATTCATTTATACTAAACATGTACTTTGATATGTACTAATTATGTCAATGTATAACTCAATGTCGAGCAAAGATCCAATCTCATTTTGTTATGATCAGTTTGAACATTTTTCAACGTTGCTAGTTCTTACTTGTCACAAAGATGAATGGTGTGTTGACACAGCTTTCTTTTTTATTTCTTAAGTTGCAGAAAATGACTTCTCAAACTCATTAATAATTCATGAGCTAATCAACCAATGTGAGCACACCATTTGTACCACGTGCATGGGTTTGAAACCCCGATGAAACACGATTATAGGTTGACCGGTGTTTGAAATATTTTCATCACTAGTGATGAAAATATTTCTAAATCTACATAGTGGTGGGAAATCTGAAAATAATTAGTATTGCCTAGTTACCTACCTATTTTACTATCCTTTATTCCCTTATGTTTTTATCTATCTTACCTGACCTTTCTACCTAATTTACATTATTTATTATTATTTTTACATTATTTTTTCCCCCCTTTTTTTATTGGCGTGTCCGAGTCTCGAACCTGCAACCCTTGGAGTTGAATTCCCTCTTCATACCAGCTGAGCTATTGGTGATTTGGTTGGCAGAGTATAGTCTTATTTCCCACGCCATAAAACTCTGTATATATTATATCAAAAATTACACTGCCGTTAAGTACTCACATAAATGAGCTTTATTCGCATCTTTAATGATCCCTACTGAAGTTACAACTTATATTTAAATGACAATTTGGATTGAAAAGAAAAAACCCTTCTTATGTAGGTAGTTACAAGTTACAATTTGAAATATTGCTCAACTGAACTTAAAGGAACATTTTCTAAGTCTTTTTGAACAACTTCAAGTAAGAACCCCGTAACACTCCTTTTCAACCCTACAGTATTTCGAAATCCAATAAATTCCGCACGAGAGGAATTCAAAAGAACTCTCATAATCCCAGGCAACATAATGAGTGACCTATTATATTATAAAGAACTAGCCACATTCCTGAATAATGATTAATAATAGATTAACTTTCGTAGATTTCGGAGTCAAAGCGAGCGATCAGATGTAAGCCAGCAATTAATCCATTCAGCGGTATTCCTTGTGAGACCAAACTTTGTGTGACGGCAAGTAAGAAAATAGGCAGTCTAAGACTGCATGACGCTACTGCTTGAAACAGATAATATATAAACTGAACAATGTGCAAAAATAATGTTCGATCTGAAGAAGAGATAGAAATGAAGTGGCTGTTTATATGAAGGCGAGTTGTCCCTGCTAAGCGGGATAACTCTATTGTTTTGAGTCCCCCAGGCATGGAATACAAAACAAAACTTTATCCCGGCTAGCAGGGACAACTCACTTTCATTTAAACAGCCCCTTAGAGAACAATATGTATTTGTGCAGTCGCGTCCAAATTTGCAGAACAATTATAATAAAACTGCCAGTTGTCGAAGCTTATTTATTGTAGAGCAGAGCAGAGCAATATTCCCGGTAATATTGTACAATATTTATGTGCACCTTTCATTACGTTTATAGCGAATGTTGTTTCGGCGGCTATTCGCACCAATTTTACTATACGAAAATATTTGTCAAAAGCTCATTCTTAGAATAAAACTCATTTAGTATTTTCAGGAGTGACAAACATAGAGCAAAATGTGAGATTCTTGACCTGATATATGTTGATCTGACCTTAAAAATGCCAAAAATCGAAAGGCACTTCTATCGGTGTGTCATGACTAATGTCGGGCTAATGCCACTCGTACAAAAAACCCAGACTTGTTACAGACATGTTACAGGTCTGAATTATGTATTTACAGTCGTACTGCAGCCCTAGAGGGCCAAAATGATATGTCTGCAAGCCTGCCGTTCACCTGTGTAAGGCCAACTTAAAAAATCGTTTTTCAATGTCTGCAATTGACCTTTTCTTTAACCTGTAACAGACATGAAAAAGGTCTTCAATATCGAAGCTAAGATTGTTGAAAATATTCCATAATTAGGTCTGTTGTTGACCTTGTTGTTGGTCTGAGAAAGGTTTGTAACATACTTGTATTGCCATATTGGCTCTTGAACCAAAGGAACACGGCAAAATATTATTCTTGTTGATTTTTTACCGATATTACAAACGCGAATTCCGCCGTTTTTTTTCTTCCGCTGACCACATTTATACTAGCACATGTGAGGCAGACCGAAATTCGTGTTCGTGTTTATTCGCCGACGACGAAGTTCAATCTGGCTTTTATTCCATTTGTAGTTTACTCAAACTTACGATTTTATTCAGAGTCCAAATCGTCATTTCTTTACTGCTTGGGTTGCATGAGTCTCAATCAGATAAAATAGTGGATGCGTGTTTGTCAAGGCCTAATGGAATGAAATAACGGCATGGTCACGATTGCCTTCTTAATGACAGACGAATTATTTTTTTTGTATAATGTTACAAATTTATATGTCATCTCAGTGTTACTGAATTTATACCTCTTCTTTTCATTACGATCCATCGTTGAACGTTAATCAAAATTGTATACACTATGGTGATAAGTTCTACAATTTTAATGTTACTTCACAAAAATTAAAACAAACAGTACTCAATCACTGACGCAATTCCTCATACCAACTTTCGTGTGTATGTGTGACATTTCAAGGTCACTCACTTATCATTCAACAAAACACCGGATTGCATGCTGTATCACGCATCTGTAGTTTGACTCAACAAATTTAAAAAAAATTGTGTGCAAGCCTATTAGTATATAAACTAAATATAGATATGTTCGTCAAGCTACATGAATAAAATTCTCTATAATTTTACGTGGGATAATCACTCATTATTGTTACTTGATATATATACCAAGTGAATCAATATCACTGAGCTAAGTCGTGATTGGTTGCTAGAGTTCAAACTATCAAGTTTGAGTTTTGGGCGCTCGAGATTGGTATCATACTGCAGTGTCGTTGGAGAGTATTCTTGAGTCTTCGTTTGAAATCATGTCCCAAGAGATTGTTTGATCACTATTGTCGTTAACCGAAGGTTCGACTAAACAGCCTAAGACTGCAAAACAAAAGAAGCTCTACACAATACGTTTTTGGATAGAGACAAAGCAACACAGAAAGGAGGGGGAAATTGCAACGGTCAATTTCAATTTGAAAGAAATTAAACCAATAGCATCTTCTGCAGTATTTCATCTGGCTAAAAAGATGTAAGCATTAAATAAATTGCATCAGCTTGCTAAGTTGTCAGTAGAATGCATTTAGTCGAAGCGTTGAATATTTGAAATCCTGTTACACATTTACATCCAAGGGCCTAATACCTGTTGAAAAAATAACCATGCAGTAACCCTCCCATTCCCCAACCCGTAAAAAGTCGATCCATTAAGTAACGGCGCGCCATTTTTTGTTGATTTCCAGACGTTCACTAATTAGCATGATTGAACTGTCAAACGTGTGTGGGAACCGATTCTCAGATGTATTTCTTTTTCGGGATGGAGATTTGTAGCGACTGCAATTATTTTGATTTACGTGCTCTTCTATGACAGCAGGAAAATGAAATTTAGCCGAAGTGAGCTCAAACACCGAGAGTTAGACAACACGGACAAGATAATTATTTAGTGAACTCACATCAACTTATATAGCAGGGTATTACTAGTAAATTTTGTGTGGTTAATTTTAACACAAACAATTTTTGCGGGACTCTAATAAATGTTATTGTTTTCTATTGTTTAGTTAGTGCTATTTAGTTCTAGTTAGTACGAACGTAACACACTTTTTTAGTGTATTATAATTTAGCTACCAATTTCATCAGTGTGACCTTATATATTCATGGCTTTTATTTTATTGTTTTCACCAGGCTGGTTTGGTTCAACTTGTGCCTGGAAGCGATAATTCTCTATTTTTAGGGTATGTTAATGCGGCAGCACTCTAGTGGAAAAAGCACTGACCAAATTGATACTAACAAACAAATCCGACGCTGCTCTGTATTTATATTTATATTCTACCCCTTGGTATGTAATATTTCTATGTGTAAAGTTGTTATAATTTATACTTGAACTTGTAATCAGATTTGTTCTCAGTTAGTTGAGTTTTCAGCGCCATTGGGCTGCATAAAATGACTTTTTACTCATTGTCGTAATAACATAAAGCAAATTAAGATGTATCAAATATTTGACATCGATCGACGCCTGTTACATGTATTGTTACTAGTATACAATAAATTATTCTCTGTACTCTGATAATTCATGTTTCTTTGTATTCTATTTTAAAATTAGAAAACATTCTCCAATTTGTAGTGTGATATGCATGTATATCGCGAATTATAATGCGCCGATATGTGATACGTATAAGGCTTGGAACAGGTCTGAAAGGTCTGTTACAGGTATGTAAATTGGTCTTTTCTTCGGCTTACGGCTTGACCTACATCAGGTCTTTACTTCACCTGTATAAAACAGGCGAACTCCCTACGAAATTCAGGTGAATGGCAGGCCTGCAGTCTTATCAAATTTAAGGACTATTTAAGCTGAACGGCAGGTATGTTAAAGATGAAAAACATGTCTGTAACAGGCTTGCGAGTTTTGTACGGGTGCATGCTTTTGTTGTCAAAACAAATCATCCTTTTCACGGTTTTAAACGTCACATTTAAAAACCTTAAAAAATTCATGAATAGTACAAATACACATTAAAAAATATTATTCTTCAGACATATATGAATTAGCAGCCAAAATATAAACGCTTCGATCGTTCAAAGCTGGCCACTCTTTCGAATTCTCGAAATTACAGTCACACCATGTGTCGATCACGCGACGAAATTGGTATTTTCGAGTTTCCTGTGGTGTTATGGTCTTGCTTGCTATCTTACATTCACGACAGCAATAAGGCTACGCCTCCATATATGGAGGACAGTAGCCTCAAAAAAAACTAAGAAATGAGCCCTTTTTATAACTCGATCGGCTGCGCCCATCGAGTAATTATATGGAGGCAAGTATAATTAAGGAATCATTTCACAGTTTTGAAATTTGCCTGAATAAATTAATCCTTTATTTTATGAGGAATCATATATGACTTCCACTTTATAATATACAGGGCAAAACTCAACAAGTTTTGTTTTAAAGTTTTGTGAAGCTAGCACATGCCAAATATGGTGTGTTGATGTCATCAGCTACAGCACTCACTTTTCAGCCAAAAATCTTCATTCAGTTTTTGTTATTTTCCTTGCATTTGCCACTTCAAGTGTTTTTTCTTTAAATTTTATCAAGCATTTTATCAATAATAAAATGTAACCAATTTACTTTCTAGTTATTTGGTCCCAAAAACAGTCTGAAAACATCTTCCTTCAAATTTGTTAGCCAATCAGCATCAAGAAATGTTTTTCCTGTATATGATAAAGGATCAAATTTCTTTGAATCTTGTGCCAAATTCACGGTGATAGAAATAACTACCCAAATTAACCCCCTTATATCCCCTTATATCCCCGGGGAGGGGACTCCCGTACAAAATTGATAGGGGTGCTCGACTGACCTTTTAAGGTTGAAAATAAGACCCTTGCGTACCTTTAGGGTTTCGAACTGGCACCGTACCTTTTAGGGTCAGTTTTCGAACTTAAGATTATACATATGGGCCATTCCATGTTGCGGACATTACACTCAGAGCCAAAATACTGATATATGAACTCTTCTAACTTTGTAATGAAATTATTTTCTTAAATGAAACTTTCACAATTAAACTATTATGGCAAGTCCTTTCCTTTCACACAAAAAAATTAGACATTCATCTTAAACCATAGCTATAATTCAAGCTTAAAGGTCTGTTGTGGACATTACAGCAAAAACAACCACACTTTCAATTAAGTCTTTTTGATTGTTATTTCCTGTGAATTGAGACTTCCTTCAAAGAAGTTTTGGTATTTTTTATACTTATGAATAAACAAAGTTTCAAACTGCTAAAAAATTCAGTTATTTCAATAGTCTAATGGCTATTAACAAAATAAGTTGTTGCGGACATTACAGGAAAATGTTGCAGACATTACATTTTTGGGAAACCTTTTTGAACAGTGCTATTTCATGTAAAAAAACATCATGTTATGCTTAGCTTTGTTTTGAATTGTCATTTTACAATTATTGTACAGTGTTTTGAACAATTTTTTGTTAATTTTTTAGTTATTTTTTACATTTTTCAAGATTTTTGAAATAAGTTTAGAAATATTTTTTATTTTTTAAACATCAAGTTTTTAACATTTTTTTGTTTGTTTAAAGAGTGAACCAGTGAGCAGCATAGCTTGTCATTTGTAAACCTATTGTCACACCTTCACAGCAGGAGTTTAAATAATTGTTTATCTCAAAAGATAATTGACAGTGATAAAAGTACAGTGATATATATTTATCCCACATTATATAAAATACGGCCAATCAGAATGCTTTAAAGCTGTGTTTTTTTCAATGGTGTTCAACTGGCTCTTGACATCTTTATATGATGTACGTGGGATAAAATAGGTATACAATGTTTTCCTGTGACATAATGTGAATATCCCACTCGTCACTGTATTTTCTTTGCATTAACACAAGTCTAAAGGCTCATATATATGTACACTAGAAAATATAAGTGACTTGCAGGATATTCCATGGTATTTGCCACTAAAAACCATTGTATAACAAGTATGTATAACAGGTTCCCATTTAAATCTGTACTTTCCCATTTAAATCTGTACTTATGCAAATTGTGTTGATGTGTGCTAAACACAGAGATCAACCAATCAGAGAAGTTCACTTCAGAAATAATATGCTCTGATTGGTTGATCTGTGTGTTTAGCACACATCAACACAATTTGCATATAAGACAGATTTAAATGGGAAAGTACAGATTTAAATGGGAACCTGTTGTATATAATATGTATACAAGCTATTAGCTATATATACCAATATGAGACAGTTCACTGTATATTAATTGTTTCATTATTCATTGCTAATGTTGAAAGTTCCCAGCCCTATCTATTTGATTTTAATATACTAAAAAATTCAGTAAATTCATCTTTGTCAGCAGAATTCTGTTCTGAATAAAGTCATAGTTCAATCAGAAATGTTTAGATTTTTCAAATTTACATTTAATTACATCGAGCGAAAAGCTCGATATCTGAAAATGCACAGTGTTCTTCTCTTGTCCTCGAACGTCGACAATTACGATTTGAACTACCATAATATGTGAAGCTGGCTACTAGTAGTGCGAGATTGGACAAGAACTTCGTCAAACAGACAAAGTAATAAGGTCTAACAAGGCTAAATGGAGAAGACTAACAGGCAGATGATACATACAAATGCATACACCATTCGTGGTAGGCCAACACTAAAAATTGTTCAGCGTAATTTCACAAATCTATTAGCATGTCTAGCATTGATAACAAAGTTCTTACAAGTTCTCACGAGCCGTGAGAATTCAAAATTATGACCAAATTATGACTCTTGTCTACACTACAAACAACTAATAATACTATTACAACTGACATGAAAACTGACTGTATAAATGCTGAAATGCTGAAATCAGATCCACCCAAAGTCAAGAATTTGTACAAGCAAGAGACTTTAATACAAAGAACACGGGTCGAACAAGAAAGCCGCCATGTTTATTAGTACACACTCGAAGCACTCAACAACATAAATCAATATTTGAAATCATTTCTTTTATTGAATATTTTGATCCTTTTATTCCTTTAATTGTATTCAGTACTTTATAAAGAACTATTTAGCAAGGTTTTTGCAACTGATTGTCATAATTATGGCTTTTTTTCTTACTTGTATACATTGTTCAAAACTTTTCAAATATTCTTGATGACTGTCATATACAGGAAAATACCATCAATTTTTGTAATGTGAACTATACAATAAAAGTACAAAAATTTAGATCATTATTAAGAGTAAAATTTAGATCATTATTAAGAGTACTGTTGATATAAAGCTCCTTGGAGTGAAATTTGATGAACATTTAGTATTAATTAGTAAACATATTAGCGAGTTGTGTAAGAAAGCCAGTCAGAGGGTGGGCCGGGGTGCTCTCAAGATTAAGAAACCTTATTCCCACGGAAGCCAAATTATTATTATACAAGGCATCGATCATGACATACTTAACTTATTGCCATCTTATTTGGCATTTCTGTAGAGTTTCTGATTCTAGAAAAGTTGAAAGAATACAGGAACGAGCTCTTAGGATTGTTTTCAACACTCATTCTGAAGATTACTGTAGTTTACTTAAACAAGCTAAATTGCCGAGTCTGTATAACAGGCGCTTACAAGACATTACTATTCTGATGTACAAGGTTAAACACGGAATGGTGCCTAGTTTTATTAGTGATTTGTTTAGTGTAAAGACTTCCAAATATAGTCTTAGAAATATAAATTTTTACATACCTAGTTTCAATTCCGTATATTCCGTAAGCACTCTCTAAGATACTTAGGACCATATTTATGGTCGAAATTAAGCAACGAAGTCAAGGAAATAAGTAATTTGCAATCATTTAAATCCAAAATTCGATGTATGTATCTTGCTGATCTCATTAATGACAATTGCTCATCCTGCTTAATTTGTAGTTCATAAACTATTAGTAGTTTTAATACAAATCAGATTTTTAAATTATTGTCGATATTTTAACTTATATATTCTTAACATAGTGTATTATATATCTAACTTAGATTTTATGTATTTTTAATATTTAATTAACATTATTTTCATATAGTATATCATTAGTATTTGTTAGTGTCCCCAATTAGCTTGTAGCTAAATACATTGACACGTAAATAAAGTTTTTTATTATTATTATTATTATTATTATTATCACGCTATGCTAAGTATTTGTATTATCAGTTTGTATTATTCTCGTTCCCTCACCCCACCTTTTGTCCCACCACAGGAAGCCCAGAGTCAAAAATTGCCTGCTTAGGTGGCAATATGTTTACTTTAATATGTACTATATGTTTTATCACCAAAGAAAACATTGTATTAGTGTCATGGAATAAACAGTAAGCTACTAGTTAGTACTTAGTAAATAGAACCAGATTTTCTTCTAAACATCAGTTTCCTACACGGCAATCTTGGAAAACAGTAACTATCGATATCAAATAATTACGTATCTTTAATTACTCGTGCCCAGGCCTATGGCCGGCACGAGTCTTAAAATGCAACGCGTATTTTTAGTTGGGCTGCAGGGGGCCCGACTTTAGTTTTACCTTTTTGCCAATCTATCGTCGTGTCGCGTTTTGGAAACCACAGGTAACCCAAACCCAGAAGTTGTGCTTCACCACACCGAAACCAAGATGGCCGACTTACGGCTAAAACAAGTTTCATTCAAAATGGTTTAAAAAGCAGTTGAATCTCTCAATCAACACTTAAAGTCGTCGTAATTTAGCTTTTTATTAATCAAAGTATGTACATGGAGTATTAGTTTTCAAGTTCATCGTCGTCTTCGTGTCAAAAAATAGATTTGAAGAACTTCGATCGTATTTCGACATCTTCGATCCCGTGAGTGGAAAATTGTCTGATAAGGACATGCATGGATATATAAGCTTCATATTTCGGTAAAAGTACAATTAATTATATATATATATCAAACATATCAAGAGTAATTTTCAAACGAACCATTTAAACTTCATAACACGTGTTTCTTGGTTTGCAAGTCAGTGTTTTTAAAACACTGAATAATATTCATTATTCAGTGTAGCAAGTAAAATTGTGTGAATCATTTGTTTTCTTGATTTAAGTTCGTTAAACTGTTTGAAGTTCATGTTTTTAAAGTCATGCATGTTCTCAGCAATAATCAGAAGTATACTTTGTATGCACCAGTCAATAATATTTATAGATATTAAATTATTGTATACTAAAAAAACGTTTCATTGCATTATATTAAATATAAAATGAAAAAAATATTTAATTAGGTGTTATTTATTCTTATACATTCTCTATTCACTAGCTACTTTTTGACGTAGCCCGACTTCACACTCTTGGATTGTCTAGTTTATTTTATTTTTGGTTTCCATGTCAGAAGTTGTACTTCGGAAAGCCCAAAGTTGTTACGTAGTTGTCGGTTAACCGCCAAAAACAAGCCATAAATCGCTCAATATTGAAGTAAATGTCCTCAAACTTGACAGAAATGCAAAGAAAAACACAACACACAAGAAGATACATGTAATTTTTCCATGTCAGAAGTTCCTTTGGCTTCGCCATGAAGTTGTGAATACCAATTACTCTCCGGTCAACTTCAAGATGGCGGCTATATCCTGGATAGCATGACTACAAAACATCTCGGTAAAATATCGCTTGAAAAGTGGTTAAAAGTCGCAATCGACACTAAAAACCGTCGCTGTTTGGCTTTTTATTCATCAAAATTCGTAGTTGGAGTATTAGTTTTCATGTTCATCGCCATTTTCGTTTCAAAATAGTGAAATATTCAACTAATGGATATTTTGAAGGACTTGATCGATCGTATGTTGAGGTTTTCGATACCATGTGGAAAATCGTCTCATATAAGGACATGCATGGATATACAAGCTTCATACTTCGGTAAAAAAAAAATAAATTATTTAATGATGCTAAACATATCAAAATAGTATTTCAAAATTTTTCATAAGTATTTTCAAACGAACCTAATTTGCACTTTACAGTGTTTTATTTATTCATTGAGTGAGATTAAAAAAAATCGATCACTTGTGTGTCTTTGTATGTAGCAGTCAATAATATCTTTAGATAATTGTATTTTAAAGAGCTTATTGTATAGTTTTTACAGTGTTCTCTTTCTATCAAATTAAATTAAATTTATTCACACTAGCCCTATTACTAATATCCAAGTTGGCGACACTAATATTAAACCACTAATAATATACATGAAAAAATTTCTCCATTCTGATTGGCTGAGAGCAGTGCAGAAAAAAGGAAATCAAGTGCAGAAAAAAGGAAATCATGTGCAGAAAAAAGGAAATCAAATGGAAATTTAAGCATTGTGATTGGCAAATTAAACAATGAAACATCAAATGAGCCAATCATCAATCAAAGAGCTAAAAAATTGCGGAAAATTCAATGCCTGTCAAAAACAAACATGGCGGGTGTTTCAAGATTTTCCGTCGCAAATGAAAACATCATTCAAGAGTTGAAAAATAGCTCAAAAAAACACACAACGGAGCACTACATTCTGGTTGACTGTGTGGAAAACTTGGTGTAATGAGAAATGAGAGAATGAAGAAATTCATGAATACGAGCCGGCAGACCTCAACAACTTGTTGGAGAGATTTTACACCGAAGTGAAAAACCGACATGGAGAAGACTACGAACCAGAAAGCTTGAAAATAATGATAACATCTCTTGACAGACACCTTGACAGTAATTTAAAAAACACTTTATGTGGCAATTCTTTCAAAAATCGTCGAAAATTTGTAAGAAAAATACAAAAAACTGACCAAGTTTTGAGTTAAAAGTTTTGAATTTTCCGCTTGAACTCGAGCGCGCGCTTGCTTACGACATCAACACGTCATTTTTGGCGCGCGCTACTAGCCGAAAACTGACCAAAAAAAGAAGTCTGAAAAAAAAAAAAAAGTAAAGTAACCTTATTTAACGTCGGTATAACTCGTGACAGTCATAGACTGATAAACTTGAGGCCGACAAGTCTGTGATCTTGGAATTGTTCTGGACAATCATCTTAATATGACAACTCACATCAACAATATATGTAAATCCGCTTCTTTTTCTATTCGTAACATTGGTAAAATCAGGAAGTACTTGGACGAGCAGTCACTGAAAAAACTTGTACACGCTTTTGTCACTTCAAAATTGGACTTTTGTAACAGCCTCTTGTTTGGTCTCCCTAAGAAACACACGGACAAACTACAACGCATACTTAACTCCGCTGCACGAATCACAACAAGGACTCAAAAACATGAACATATCACTCCCATACTCCATAATCTGCATTGGCTCCCTATTAGAAAAAGAATTTGTTTTAAAATAATCACTCTGACCTTTAAAGCTCTTAATGGAATGGCTCCCTCCTACCTTACTAATCTACTAGAAATACGTCGTCCGGCTCGTAACCATCGTTCAACCTCTTCTGGCCTGCTTCTTCAACTGCCATCTTACCGAACTGAAACCTATGGTGCTCGATCTTTCTCTGTTGCTGCTGCCTCTCTTTGGAACACTTTGCCTGCTGATCTCAGGAACATTAAACTGTTATCCTCCTTCAAAAACAAGTTAAAAACTTTTCTTTTTGACTCATAGTAATTTTTCATTTTTCGTTTTATTTTTGTAAAACGCACCGAGATTTAATGGGGCGCGCTATATAAGAAATGTATTATTATTATTATTATTACTACTAGCCGTTTCTATCAAAAGTGAAATGCTGCGAGCTGTTTACATAATATTCCATAGGCGCAGCAGCCAAATCTTGGCCATAACTCGTTCGTATAGTCGACTTTCAACAAAGGAGAAGGGTCTTTATTTACGTTCACTAATAGTCAATACCACTGTTTACCTGATTATTTTGTGCAAAATTTAATAAACAAATGTAAGAATTATAACTCAATTTTCCTATTCACTAACTCAGACTGCGACAGATAGTATAAGGACAACATCTCTGTATCAGGGATGATTCTACTTGCAAGAGCATCCAGATAAAGTCAATTTCCTTCGGTAATAAAGATCTGATCTACGGTGGCCAAAGTTTCATTGACAAACTCTGAGCACATAACAGCGCTGAAAAACTCGTAAAAGAACATTGTCTTTTTTCGCTAGAAATGTCACTAAAAGTCGTTCGTGACCTTGATCAATACTTCCAGCAATAAATAAGTTTGATTTTGAGATTATTACAGTGCGAAAAACTCGGATAATTTGATGAAACTATTCCGTGGAACGATCTGTTTACACAATATTCCACAGGCAGCCCAATCCTGGCTATTAGGTGGATATGTAGGCATTATGTTCAATAACTTGTCGAAAAGCTGACTTTTTATCTTCCTATTTTCAAGAATGTACGAAATTGTATGTTTTTAGTTTATTACATGTAGTTAGCGCTCGTGGATCTCGAATGTGATATGTTTATGTAATCAGTTTAAAATCACACTGATAAGTGTCAATAACTCACTCGAGAAGCCAACTTATTAATTATATTATCTTCCTAGCTATATTCAAGAATGTACAAAGTTGTATGTTTTTAGTAATATTAACTTACATGTGATTAGCGCTCGTGGATTAGCGTGATCAAATCTCGAATGCGATCGAATATGTTAACGTAATCAGTTTGGAATCACACTGAAATTCCATATTGCAAGCGTTGCTGTGTGACTGGCCATAACTCGTTCGAGAAGTTGACTTATTTATATCTTCTTCGGCTTAGGAATTTCCCACAGAATAGTCTCCGGTCTCTAGTATATAAATTAGGTACTTTAATGGCGAAAGTTGCTGACCTAACGTATTACATGTTCGGAAATCATCGCCAGCCGGTCCAAAAATCGAGAAATTTCTCACTATATATAGCCCAGGAACGCTCGTCCACAAGTACAAAGGGATACCGTCGAAATTAGTGTCGCTACTCGCTTCGCTCGCAGCAATCAGCAGTTGATCATTTCATGAAAGCTCTTTGTTACCCAGGTTCTAGAGGCTCCCTATGTAGCCAAAGATCATGCTGGGGAAGTGGATTTTTTATACACTGGGACTGATTTATCCACAAATATCAAGCAATGATAAGTGGGAATTGGGTTTGAGAATTAAACTTACCAAACTATCCAGGATTGTAGGTCATGGGAAATGGGATTAGGACTTCCCCACCAGCACCCCTAGCTATGATAGATTATTTTTAATTAATAATACATTATTGAGCAATTCATTTTTGATAATGATATAGTGCTATTTGATATATTGTTGTTGAACATGGCCTGACAAAATACCCCATGAATATCCCAGTCATCATGCCATATTTGCTGGGTATCTAACAGTAAAAATGTGTACATGTACTCCACAGTGATCAAAGTTTATGTTTGTTTGTTTCTTGTATTTTCTAAGTGAAATGTTTTATGTTTATTACCCTGCGAGCACATTCTCCTTTACCTTCTCTCTCCCTGGGATGGTAAAGTGACTCTGGTCACAGGGTATATATTGGTTTAGCTATACAAATAACAAGGCCACTTGGAAGTAATTAAATAATATTAATATACCAGTAATACCAAATTGTACTATTTTATAAATATTCTTTGTTCAACTAGCATCAATTCGATCAACAAAGCTGTTCTTCAGATAAGAGACAGAAATAAGAAAACATTGATTTTCATACAACCCCTCCATTTTGTTTAATGCAACAAGAATACTACCGGTATGCCTTTCATGGAAAGGAGGTGTTACTACCATCCCAAAATGGCCTATCAGTATGGGTGGGTGGGTAGGGTAGGGTGAGAAATATACACAGTATTATTATTCAGGACTAAAAGAACCAGTTTCTAGAAATCAAAGTCCAAACGAAAGTCCAGTCCAGGTTTAAGCACATGCCACGCTAGTTTTTAATTTAATTTAAGTTTTTTTACAGAATGACACTTTGTAATGTATCCTAAATGTTAGCCCTGCTTCTCCTTTACAGACAAAAAAATTTCAAAGCAACAAATAGCACCGTGGCTCAGCTCATGATTTTGTTCATTTATATACATGATAACTCTTTGCCATCAAACAACAAGGGCGTTGTAATGTATTGTATTGTTAGTCAGGCATAACCATGACTCCTGAGTTACCCAATCACACCAAGGCACGAGTAAACGCTTCCTCAAAGCGTCTAGTTATTTTTATAATGATATTGGCTGATGATTCATAACGTGTTTAAAAGAAGTTTGTACGTATGCACGTACTTGATGATATTCTGATTATTTTCCTTTTTTTTTTCATTTCAACTATTACATGACATTAAACATAACTGGGGGTTTCACGAATCAATAACCGACTGATTTCAAATAAGTGCCGATACATTGCCTGATTTGCTATAGCACCATCAGCTGCTTGCTTTGTCCTTTTATCCCAGTCTACACATTTAAAAGCGGCTTAAGATGACAAAATTAATACAATGTGAATAAGGCACCGTTTCTACTTGACAACATTGAAGTTGATACACAATATGAAGTCGGCAATAGCTGATGGAACTGAGCTCGATGTGAGCGCTCATAGAGCGTCTAGTTAATACCTATTTCCGATCGATGCATGTATAAAAAGTGTAATGTCCGCAACACATTTTCAAGAGTATTAAAACTATTTCTATTTCTATTTCATAACAAAATATTTAATTCAAGATTTTCTACTATTTCAAATAAGAAGATATGTGTTCTTATCTGGGGATTTTTTTCTCATTTTAAGAGTTTTAACTTTTTAATAAGGGTACCACGCTCACTGGTTCGATTTAAATTACCAGAACCAATTATTCTAAATAAGAAATGAAGGACTTTACAAGTGTTTAAATTGGTTCATTCTTAGTTCGGATTAATAACTTGGGTTGTTAACACAGACATCTCGCTTGATAATACTTCCACGTAGGACATTTTCGATCGGGGCAAATGGCGATCGATCATCACTGAATTGAATCAAAAATGCGCCTCGATCGTGACTGAAACTGCATAAATAACTACCTAAGAACATTCACAACGGTTAAGAGTCTCACTTTACCTGTTTCGGTCCATGTTTGTTGTTAAATGTCTTCCGATTTCTTGGATTTTATGCCATCAAACATTTTCCCCGGCCAAAACCGCGAGCAAACTGACCAAGAATGGCTTCCAAGAATTTACTACATGGTATTTATGGTCGAGCTTCCTGTGGTGAGTCCCAACCACGTTTTTGAGGCTACTGCCATCCATATATGGAAGCGTAGTGAATGTAACCTAAGAATAACACCACAGGAAACCCGACAATACCAATTTTCGTCACGTGATCTGACTGTAATTTCGAGAATGCGAAAGAATGGCCAGCTTTAAACGATCGAAGCGTTTATAATTTGGCTGCTATTTGTGATGAAATGCCTTTCATTATATTCATAAGTCAGTATTGTAAGCTAAGAATGTAGTATTGTTTATCTAAGTTATGTTAATTATGTTAATTCTATTGTTCCAATTTTCGTTTAAATACGCCCATACGCGGTTTAGTTTTCTTGTAAGCGTTGAAGCCACTTGATGTACAGTAAAGTAAAGCGCATCAGACCTGCAGCGTCCCGTCGTTAAAAAGTGGATCAGACCTTCAGCGTCCCACTAAAGGAAGAACTAGTACAGTGGACAAGTATACAAGTTGTGGATCGAGAAGTTTGGAAGCCTATTGTAGCACCAATGAAGTAAAAACCCAACGATTCAAGCTGATAATTCACAAGTAGAGAAGTACTTTGAAAGCTAAGTAAAAAAAAACACTGTGTAAGCTGTTACTCAAGTAAGAGAGAACGAGTGAAGAACTAACTGTTCCAAATTGTGATTCAGAACGAGTGAAGAACTAACTGTTCCAAATTGTGATTCATAATTAAAGAAAATAGTTTCGTGAAAGAATTACTCGAGTAGATGGTTAAAAAGAACACGTTCAAATATCTCTACGTTAAACAAGTTCAACTACAGAAACTAAAGGAAAAGAACGCAAAAAACAAGAACATTAACGATAAACACACGTTTAGTTTAAATTATTTCATTAAGATTTCGTAATTAAGTAATAATAATAATAAGTTAAATCTCGTATACATTAGTTTAGATTATTTCATTAAGAAGTCGTTAAATAATAATAATAATAATAAGTAATTATATAAATTTTCATCGATAAAGTATTTAGTTAAATGTTTAATGTAATTAATATTAGAGTAATAAATGTATTTAATTTATGTTCGTAATTCGTTTTCTTTGGGGGAAGGCCTGTGGGGATTTTAGTGGCTTATCGACTGCCCAATCGGTCACACTATTTCATATCTGTCTAAAGAAAGTGAATTTCTAATGTGTATTTGTACTATTCATGACGTTTTTTAGGTTTAATAAGACGTTTAATACCGTGAAAAGGGCATCCTGTAAACCACGGACTGGACTGGACCCAGAAAACACGGACTGGACTGAGTCCGTGTTTTACAAATCGTTGTAAAACACGGACTGATTATCAGATTATCAGATTAGTAATATGAACTACTGAGTCCGTGTTTTACAAATCGTTTTACAACGATTTGTAAAACACGGACTGACACATAAATAACATTATCAGATTAGTAACATGATAGAGTCACGTACACATAACGCAACGTAACGCAAGGATTACAGGTTTGGTTGCGGCAAGGTCACCACATAACTCTCCCTACTTCTTCCCGGTAAGTTATTGTTTTGTTATTTGTTTTATTCTCGATTTGTGATAATGTAAATTGTAATAATGTAAATCGATTTGTGAAAAATATCGGCTTCCGATAATCAACCAAATAATCTTCTTACGCACTACAGTAAAGTAAATGTTATTGAGCAAAACCGCGATTTGCAGTACAATGCAGTTAATTGGCCCGCAAATCGGAGGTGACAAATCGGGTTACTGAGAAAACGCGTTTTCTATTTAAAGCAAAGTTTTTGCGTTTTTTCAACTTAATATTTTGTCAGCCCACTATTTTTGGAATAAAAAAACTAATGTGGACGCACACACATTTATTCCTTTTTTATTAAAGATTAGAACCCATACTTTGGCATTCTCAATTGCAAATAATCAAACATCATATGGAATCATGGATAGAAAAACTAGGTTGATATAAAATTTGTGTATTTCAACTGTCTCCCTGTGTATTTAGTTTTCGGGCATCCTGTAAACCACGGACTGGACTGGACCCAGAAAATACGGACTGGACTGAGTCCGTGGTTTACAAATCGTTGTAAAACACGGACTGAGTCCGTGTTTTACAACGATTTGTAAACCACGGACTGATTATCAGATTATCAGATTAGTAATATGAACTACTCAGTCCGTGTTTTACGGACTGAGTCCGTGTTTTACAACGATTTGTAAAACACGGACTCAGTAGTTCATATTACTAATCTGATAATCTGATAATCTGATAATCAGTCCGTGTTTTACAAATCGTTGTAAAACACGGACTCAGTCCGTGTTTTACAACGATTTGTAAAACACGGACTCAGTCCAGTCCGTGTTTTCTGGGTCCAGTCCAGTCCGTGGTTTACAGGATGCCCGTGAAAAGGGATGATTTGTTTTGACAACAAAAGCATTAGCCCGGCATTTATAGTCATCACACACCGATTGAAGTGCCCTTCGATTTTTTGGCATTTTTAAGGTCGGATCAACATATATAATGTCAATAATCTCACATTTTGCTGTATGTTTGTCACTCTTCAAAATACTAAATGAGCTTTATTCTACGGGAATGAGCTTTTGACAAATGTTTTCGTATTGTAAAATTGTAGCGAATAGCCGCAGAAACAACATTCACAGGGACCCCTAATCAATCAAACTTGCAGCTAAATGCAGGAATCGATCCAGTACCTGATTGGCCGAGAGAACAATAGGACTTGATTTGAGTACGGAAATCTGTTCGGGTGACTATTCGGCTTCGAGGAGTTCGTGAAACTATTCGGGACTCGGAATAAAAGTAAAGATGGCGACGAAAAAGAAAGAATTCGAAAAGCGCCCTGTAACTCTGTGGAAAGGTTGATTTGAGAAGCGTGTTTCGCTGTTGATAATTTGAAAACAATAAAACTGCTTTTTGTTTGCATTAAGGTAAGGAGCTCTATTAATGATATTTCAAAAGAGTTTTTATTTTTAAGCTCAAAACAAACGCTTAATTATAGCGAGCGCTAGCATGGATCGATTTCTGTATTATTAACTTAATATATATTACAACTGCCTGGATCCATTCCTGTATACAATTTACGACTGCCTGGATCCATTCCTGTACACAATTTATACAATTTACAACTGCCTGGATCCATTCCTGTACACAATTTATACAATTTACAACTGCCTGGATCCATTCCTGTACACAATTTACAACTGCCTGGATCCATTCCTGTACACAATTTACAACTGCCTGGATCCATTCCTGTACACAATTTATACAATTTACAACTGCCTGGATCCATTCCTGTACACAATTTACAACTGCCTGGATCCATTCCTGTACACAATTTACAACTGCCTGGATCCATTCCTGTATACAATTTACAACTGCCTGGATCCATTCCTGTACACAATTTATACAATTTACAACTGCCTGGATCCATTCCTGTACACAATTTACAACTGCATGCCTGGATCCATTCCTGTATACAATTTACAACTGCCTGGATCCATTCCTGTATGCAATTTACAACTGCCTGGATCCATTCCTGTATCATATGCAAATATCATTAACTGAACCATATAAGTATCCCAGCATTCTTAGGCCATCCTCACATTTTTTTCCCCACTACCTCTATTATTGTCACAGAGGTGGGTTGGTAGGTTGGTCAGAGAAATAAAAGAAAATATAACAATAAAAACAAATACAAATGGGCTATTTAAGCTTAATTAATAATTTGTATACATGTAATATTTCCAAATTGAAAGAGAAAAAACATATGATTAACATGTACAGGTTCCCATTTTTAACCTGTACTTATGCAAATTGTGTTGATGTGTGCTAAACACACAGACCAACCAATCAGAGTATATTATTTCTGAAGTGAACTTCTCTGATTGATTGATCTGCGTGTTTAGCACACATCAACAAAATTTGCATAAGTACAGATTTAAATGGGAAAGTACAGATGTAAAAGAAAAAGTACATATCTAAATGGGAAAGTACAGATTTAAATGGAACCTGTTGATTGTACATGCAAGGTTGGGCGATGGGAAACAACAAAAAAAATGATTGTGAGGTGGTCAATGCAGTCCTCAACAGATTTCTGGGTCAGGTAAATATCCATGCATATGATAATTGTCTAGTTGGGTTTCAAGATAGGACTTGTCCGCTGGCCCGATGTATATAGTTTAATTATTGATTGTTTGGCTCATTTTTATTAGTATTGAGCTCTAACTACGATTTTTTTTTTTCAGACCTTGCTGCCGAAGAAAAGAAATTTAGGCACACTTTAATGCCATTAACTTAGAAATGACAGCCAAGCTCAGGTCAAGGAAACTATCACCACTGTTAGATACATATCCACAAGAATTACATCTCACTAAAATGAGACAATGAATGAATATTATTACATTTATCAACAACAAATTACCAGACTCCAGTTTAACAAGATTAGTCACAGGCTTTGATTGGTTAAACACAATAGCCTCAATTGTGATTGTCTTGTTTTTGCAAATACTCTGGTCTTACATAAACTATATCCAATCTTGAGATACATTTTTGAGAGCTGCAACCTTACCCCATATCTATGGCATGCTACATAATAATATAACTCTCCTGTGTTTGTCAATTTTCCTTTAAAAATGTTTTCTACAAAGAGTTTATCAAATCCACTGAACCTGTTAATACAGATAAACAATAAAAAAACAGACATTCATGGTCAAAATATTCAGTTGACAAATCATTGGATTTGCATGGTGACCTATTAACACCATAGGGAATTTAATATAAAATTATAAGGATAAAATTTAATTGAATATTGTTTAGAAACAGATGTTTGTCTATAGTTCTTCTTAATTGGAATTTACTTTGAGATATACATCTACTCTAGTCCGAGATATCTACTCTGAGATAATTAGGGAATTCATGAGTTTGTCCAGTATTAACCATCAACAACTCATGAGCATCCTCTTGATGACCCTTGGAAAAGTTGCCAAGCGCTTAAATCAAATATTCAAAATGATAAGTATTTTGTCTGAGAGTGATACCATGTTGTTTTTTTTTACATAATATTAAAATGCACTTCTGTCAAATCTGTGTGTGTGTGTGTGATGTTTGAAAATGCCTCCTTATATATGCCATTTGTATTTTTTAGTTTAGATTGGGTTTTTTATGTTTTCAGTAACCCCTTATGCCCTCAAAATAATAATAAGATGCTTACATGGTATGGATTTCACAAGTCCATGTGGTGAATATATATGGGGAGAATGATCTGGTCCCCTTAAGCACATCAGCCAGCTCACAGGTTATGCATTGGGCACCTTTCAACATTTATAGGAAAACATTATAAAGTTGTAAATAACATACTTACAAATTAGGTCTATTACCGAGTGAAAAATTGAAGCATCTACAAATGTTGTAAAAACATGTTAACCTTAAGTGAAATTTACACTTTAGGTTGTTGCTCAGGTGCAGAACCCAACAATGGTTAATGGTTAATGGTCATCTTATTTCTCAGAGCGCAAGCACTTAATCCAAGAAATAACAAATATCACTAACAAATAGTTCTTATTTAGTGGCTATCACTCAACCAGAACAGTATAAGAAAAGGCAAAATAAAGGAAACAATGCTTCATTACAGCTTTACTTGTCCTAAAAAGTCACTAAATAAGAACTATTAGACAACAACATATTATTTATATCCCATCCATCCATCCATCTTTTCATTCCATTTCCCACTCACCTTTTCCCTCCAAATTATATATCTCAATTTTCAAATAAAATCAGTAAGATTTATAGGAAGCAAACACAAAGGGTTCATCATGTGTGAGTGGCTAGTCAGTTCACAACAATTTAGCAATTCCAATTGGAAGCCATATTTCTTTTGGTGTATATAGGGTTTTTTAAATCAGCTGGAATAGCCATTTTAGGTTGCGATCTCACTTGAGCTCATTATCCTTCAGTCAAAAGGTGAGAAGGCTATCCTAAATGGGTCAGCTAAAAGGGTTGTTCAGAATTAGTTTAATTTTGAGTTGTCTCAGCTATCATTCCCAGGGCATTAATGGCAAGATGTCTATTTTTATAATGTCCCACGTGTCGGTTTAAAGAACAATAATAAATTATTAACACAATAAACTTGCAGCGCGTTTATAAATAACTTATAACTAATAAATAAATAACTAATATATTTGTAGTACAATGCATGCATTAAATTATATTTATCTTATATACAGGAATCGATCCCACATATCATATATATGCAGGAATGGATCCCAGTAGCAATATATAAATTTTGTTAATGTACAGGAATCAATCCCACATATATATATGATACGGGAATCGATCCCAGTTATAATATCAGATTTAGGAACCATTCATTATTTATCGGAGGGGAGGGGATGGGTGATAAAATGGGGGGACTTGAATTTTAATGAGCCTGAAAAGGGGGGTCTTGAAATAACTGATGAGTTATCAAGGAAATCACAAAATATTTCCTCAGAGTGTAAGGGGGGCCCTAAAAAAAATGTCTGCTTGCTAGCGAGCGCTAGTCTATTCACTCAATGACTTTGGACAGCCTTTCATAGCATTCTTTGATACACAAAACTGTTATTGCAATAGAGCAGATTAAGTTTATAGATACTCACGTCCCTCTAAGGGGCTGTTCATTATTTATCAGGGGGAGGGGGATGGGTGATAAATTAGCAAATTTTCACTTTTTTTACAGTCCCCCCTTTCAAGCATATTATATATATCAAGATTGGATATAGTTAATGTAAGACCAGAGTATTTGCAAAAACAAGACAATCACAATTGAGGCTTAATAATTGTGTTTAACCAATCAAAGCCTGTGACTTATCTTGTTAAACTGGAGTCTAGTAATTTGTTGTTGATAAATATAATAATATTCATTCATTGTCTCATTTTAGTGAGATGTAATTCTTGTGGTGTTATGTATCTAACAGTGGTGATAGTTTCCTTGACCTGAGCTTGGCTGTCATTTCTAAGTTAATGGCATTAAAGTGTTTGTTATATGAAGGTCAGCTTTTGATTCCATACAAGTGTGCTTCTGCCTGATGATATCTTTCTTTCCTAAATTTCTTTTCTTCAGCAGCAAGGTCTGAAAAAAAAAAATCGTAGTTAGAGCTCAATACTAATAAAAATGAGCCAAACAATCAATAAACTACATACATCGGGCCAGCGGACAAGTCCTATCTTGAAACCCAACTAGACAATTATCATAATGCATGAATATTTATCTGCCCCAGAAATCTGTTGAGGACTGCATTGACCACCTCACAATCATTTTTTTTTTGTTTCCCATCGCCCAACCTTGCATGTACAATCAACAGGTTCCATTTAAATCTGTACTTTCCCATTTAGATATGTACTTTTTCTTTTAAATCTGTATTTTCCCATTTAAATCTGTACTTATGCAAATTTTGTTGATGTGTGCTAAACACGCAGATCAACCAATCAGAGAAGTTCACTTCAGAAATAATATACTCTGATTGGTTGGTCTGTGTGTTTAGCACACATCAACACAATTTGCATAAGTACAGGTTAAAAATGGGAACCTGTTAATCATATGTTTTTTCTCTTTCAATTTGGAAATATTACATGTATACAAATTATTAATTAAGCTTAAATAGCCCATTTGTATTTGTTTTTATTGTTATAATTTCTTTTATTTCTCTGACCGACCTACCAATTCACCTCTGTGACAATAATAGAGGCAGTGGGGAAAAAAATGTGAGGATGGCCTAAGAATGCTGGGATACTTATATGGTTCAGTTAATGGTATTTGCATATGATACAGGAATGGATCCAGGCATGCAGTTGTAAATTGTATAAATTGTGTACAGGAATGGATCCGGGCAGTTGTAAATTGTGTACAGGAATGGATCCAGGCAGTTGTAAATTGTGTACAGGAATGGATCCAGGCAGTTGTAAATTGTATAAATTGTGTACAGGAATGGATCCAGGCAGTTGTAAATTGTATAAATTGTGTACAGGAATGGATCCAGGCAGTCGTAAATTGTATACAGGAATGGATCCAGGCAGTTGTAATATATATTAAGTTAATAATACAGAAATCGATCCCACATATCATACATGATACAGGAATCGATCCATGCTAGCGCTCGCTATAATTTAATAAGCGTTTGTTTTGAGCTTAAAAATAAAAACTCTTTTGAAATATCATTAATAGAGCTCCTTACCTTAATGCAAACAAAAAGCAGTTTTATTGGGGGACTAACACACTTGCAAAGTTTGCAAAATCATATACTAGTACTAGTAAAAAAAAGTTCGCAATTTATATGATTATGTATAAATAACTATATAAAATATTCACTATATACTAGTAAAAAAAAGTTCGCAAATCTATCAACTTTAACAAATTGCGAACTTTTTACACGTATACTAGTAAAAAAAAGTTCGCAAATCTATCAACTTTAACAAATTGCGAACTTTTTACACGTACCTATAGGATAATATAATATACTAGTAAAAAAAAGTTCGCAAATCTATCAACTTTAACAAATTGCGAACTTTTTACATGTATACTAGTAAAAAAAAGTTCGCAAATCTATCAACTTTAACAAATTGCGAACTTTTTACATGTATACTAGTAAAAAAAAGTTCGCAAATCTATCAACTTTAACAAATTGCGAACTTTTCACTTGTATACTAGTAAAAAAAAGTTCGCAAATCTATCAACTTTAACAAATTGCGAACTTTTTACACGTACCTATAGGATAATATAATATACTAGTAAAAAAAAGTTCGCAAATCTATCAACTTTAACAAATTGCGAACTTTTTACACGTACCTATAGGATAATATAATATACTAGTAAAAAAAAGTTCGCAAATCTATCAACTTGAACAAATTGCGAACTTTTTACATGTATACTAGTAAAAAAAAGTTCGCAAATGTATCAACTTGAACAAATTGCGAACTTTTCACTTGTATACTAGTAAAAAAAAGTTCGCAAATCTATCAACTTTAACAAATTGCGAACTTTTCACTTGTATACTAGTAAAAAAAAGTTCGCAAATCTATCAGCTTTAACAAATTGCGAACTTTTTACACGTACCTATAGGATAATATAATATACTAGTAAAAAAAAGTTCGCAAATCTATCAACTTTAACAAATTGCGAACTTTTTACATGTATACTAGTAAAAAAAAGTTCGCAAATCTATCAACTTGAACAAATTGCGAACTTTTCACTTGTATACTAGTAAAAAAAAGTTCGCAAATCTATCAACTTTAACAAATTGCGAACTTTTCACTTGTATACTAGTAAAAAAAAGTTCGCAAATCTATCAGCTTTAACAAATTGCGAACTTTTTACACGTATACTAGTAAAAAAAAGTTCGCAAATCTATCAACTTTAACAAATTGCGAACTTTTTACACGTACCTATAGGATAATATAATATACTAGTAAAAAAAAGTTCGCAAATCTATCAACTTTAACAAATTGCGAACTTTTTACATGTATACTAGTAAAAAAAAGTTCGCAAATGTATCAACTTGAACAAATTGCGAACTTTTCACTTGTATACTAGTAAAAAAAAGTTCGCAAATCTATCAACTTGAACAAATTGCGAACTTTTCACTTGTATACTAGTAAAAAAAAGTTCGCAAATCTATCAGCTTTAACAAATTGCGAACTTTTTACACGTATACTAGTAAAAAAAAGTTCGCAAATCTATCAACTTTAACAAATTGCGAACTTTTCACTTGTATACTAGTAAAAAAAAGTTCGCAAATCTATCAACTTGAACAAATTGCGAACTTTTCACTTGTATACTAGTAAAAAAAAGTTCGCAAATCTATCAGCTTTAACAAATTGCGAACTTTTTACACGTATACTAGTAAAAAAAAGTTCGCAAATCTATCAACTTTAACAAATTGCGAACTTTTTACACGTACCTATAGGATAATATAATATACTAGTAAAAAAAAGTTCGCAAATCTATCAACTTTAACAAATTGCGAACTTTTTACATGTATACTAGTAAAAAAAAGTTCGCAAATCTATCAACTTTAACAAATTGCGAACTTTTCACTTGTATACTAGTAAAAAAAAGTTCGCAAATCTATCAGCTTTAACAAATTGCGAACTTTTTACACGTATACTAGTAAAAAAAAGTTCGCAAATCTATCAACTTTAACAAATTGCGAACTTTTTACACGTACCTATAGGATAATATAATATACTAGTAAAAAAAAGTTCGCAAATCTATCAACTTTAACAAATTGCGAACTTTTCACTTGTATACTAGTAAAAAAAAGTTCGCAAATCTATCAGCTTTAACAAATTGCGAACTTTTTACACGTATACTAGTAAAAAAAAGTTCGCAAATCTATCAACTTTAACAAATTGCGAACTTTTTACACGTACCTATAGGATAATATAATATACTAGTAAAAAAAAGTTCGCAAATCTATCAACTTTAACAAATTGCGAACTTTTTACATGTATACTAGTAAAAAAAAGTTCGCAAATCTATCAACTTTAACAAATTGCGAACTTTTTACACGTACCTATAGGATAATATAATATACTAGTAAAAAAAAGTTCGCAAATCTATCAGCTTTAACAAATTGCGAACTTTTTACACGTACCTATAGGATAATATAATATACTAGTAAAAAAAAGTTCGCAAATCTATCAACTTTAACAAATTGCGAACTTTTTACATGTATACTAGTAAAAAAAAGTTCGCAAATCTATCAACTTGAACAAATTGCGAACTTTTCACTTGTATACTAGTAAAAAAAAGTTCGCAAATCTATCAACTTGAACAAATTGCGAACTTTTCACTTGTATACTAGTAAAAAAAAGTTCGCAAATCTATCAGCTTTAACAAATTGCGAACTTTTTACACGTATACTAGTAAAAAAAAGTTCGCAAATCTATCAACTTTAACAAATTGCGAACTTTTTACACGTACCTATAGGATAATATAATATACTAGTAAAAAAAAGTTCGCAAATCTATCAACTTTAACAAATTGCGAACTTTTTACATGTATACTAGTAAAAAAAAGTTCGCAAATGTATCAACTTGAACAAATTGCGAACTTTTCACTTGTATACTAGTAAAAAAAAGTTCGCAAATCTATCAACTTGAACAAATTGCGAACTTTTCACTTGTATACTAGTAAAAAAAAGTTCGCAAATCTATCAGCTTTAACAAATTGCGAACTTTTTACACGTATACTAGTAAAAAAAAGTTCGCAAATCTATCAACTTTAACAAATTGCGAACTTTTCACTTGTATACTAGTAAAAAAAAGTTCGCAAATCTATCAACTTGAACAAATTGCGAACTTTTCACTTGTATACTAGTAAAAAAAAGTTCGCAAATCTATCAGCTTTAACAAATTGCGAACTTTTTACACGTATACTAGTAAAAAAAAGTTCGCAAATCTATCAACTTTAACAAATTGCGAACTTTTTACACGTACCTATAGGATAATATAATATACTAGTAAAAAAAAGTTCGCAAATCTATCAACTTTAACAAATTGCGAACTTTTTACATGTATACTAGTAAAAAAAAGTTCGCAAATCTATCAACTTTAACAAATTGCGAACTTTTCACTTGTATACTAGTAAAAAAAAGTTCGCAAATCTATCAGCTTTAACAAATTGCGAACTTTTTACACGTATACTAGTAAAAAAAAGTTCGCAAATCTATCAACTTTAACAAATTGCGAACTTTTTACACGTACCTATAGGATAATATAATATACTAGTAAAAAAAAGTTCGCAAATCTATCAACTTTAACAAATTGCGAACTTTTCACTTGTATACTAGTAAAAAAAAGTTCGCAAATCTATCAGCTTTAACAAATTGCGAACTTTTTACACGTATACTAGTAAAAAAAAGTTCGCAAATCTATCAACTTTAACAAATTGCGAACTTTTTACACGTACCTATAGGATAATATAATATACTAGTAAAAAAAAGTTCGCAAATCTATCAACTTTAACAAATTGCGAACTTTTTACATGTATACTAGTAAAAAAAAGTTCGCAAATCTATCAACTTTAACAAATTGCGAACTTTTTACACGTACCTATAGGATAATATAATATACTAGTAAAAAAAAGTTCGCAAATCTATCAACTTTAACAAATTGCGAACTTTTTACATGTATACTAGTAAAAAAAAGTTCGCAAATGTATCAACTTGAACAAATTGCGAACTTTTCACTTGTATACTAGTAAAAAAAAGTTCGCAAATCTATCAACTTTAACAAATTGCGAACTTTTCACTTGTATACTAGTAAAAAAAAGTTCGCAAATCTATCAGCTTTAACAAATTGCGAACTTTTTACACGTATACTAGTAAAAAAAAGTTCGCAAATCTATCAACTTTAACAAATTGCGAACTTTTTACACGTACCTATAGGATAATATAATATACTAGTAAAAAAAAGTTCGCAAATCTATCAACTTTAACAAATTGCGAACTTTTCACTTGTATACTAGTAAAAAAAAGTTCGCAAATCTATCAGCTTTAACAAATTGCGAACTTTTTACACGTATACTAGTAAAAAAAAAGTTCGCAAATCTATCAACTTTAACAAATTGCGAACTTTTTACACGTACCTATAGGATAATATAATATACTAGTAAAAAAAAGTTCGCAAATCTATCAACTTTAACAAATTGCGAACTTTTTACATGTATACTAGTAAAAAAAAGTTCGCAAATCTATCAACTTTAACAAATTGCGAACTTTTCACTTGTATACTAGTAAAAAAAAGTTCGCAAATCTATCAACTTTAACAAATTGCGAACTTTTCACTTGTATACTAGTAAAAAAAAGTTCGCAAATCTATCAGCTTTAACAAATTGCGAACTTTTTACACGTATACTAGTAAAAAAAAGTTCGCAAATCTATCAACTTTAACAAATTGCGAACTTTTCACTTGTATACTAGTAAAAAAAAGTTCGCAAATCTATCAACTTGAACAAATTGCGAACTTTTCACTTGTATACTAGTAAAAAAAAGTTCGCAAATCTATCAGCTTTAACAAATTGCGAACTTTTTACACGTATACTAGTAAAAAAAAGTTCGCAAATCTATCAACTTTAACAAATTGCGAACTTTTTACACGTACCTATAGGATAATATAATATACTAGTAAAAAAAAGTTCGCAAATCTATCAACTTTAACAAATTGCGAACTTTTTACATGTATACTAGTAAAAAAAAGTTCGCAAATCTATCAACTTGAACAAATTGCGAACTTTTCACTTGTATACTAGTAAAAAAAAGTTCGCAAATCTATCAGCTTTAACAAATTGCGAACTTTTTACACGTATACTAGTAAAAAAAAGTTCGCAAATCTATCAACTTTAACAAATTGCGAACTTTTTACACGTACCTATAGGATAATATAATATACTAGTAAAAAAAAGTTCGCAAATCTATCAACTTTAACAAATTGCGAACTTTTTACATGTATACTAGTAAAAAAAAGTTCGCAAATCTATCAACTTTAACAAATTGCGAACTTTTCACTTGTATACTAGTAAAAAAAAGTTCGCAAATCTATTAACTTTAACAAATTGCGAACTTTTTACTTGCATACTATTAAATACAAAAGATAGTTTGCAAATCGATCAACTTAGGACAATCTTTGAAAGACAATGGCTATGCATATATCCGGTAATGACGATAGCGCGTAAATAAAAATGATGGCCCTACAGTGCAAACACAAAACAAGTGAAATAGCACTCCTAATATTACTATAAGTAATAAAGCATGAAATAGTACTTACTTTTACAAGATAGCACTATTAGTATTATTATTATAAGTGTTTTCACTCTAAACTCTGTCATGCAATTAACAATTCATCATGCAGTATTTTATAATAAAAGACAGCAAATTAACACATCTTAAGTTTTCTCATAAGTTTTGTCATTTATTACATTAACGATACACAATAAGTTTTGTCATTTATTACAATAACGATACACAATAAGTTTTGTCATTTATTACAATAACGATACACACTAAATCACAAATGTTCTATTTTCTTTATGACAAATGTTCTATTTTTGTATGGCAACCTTGGTGCAAGTAGGTGTATATAACTTATAGAGTACAAACACTAAAAGTGTGCAATACTTTGTACTATTTACCACTAAATAGTGTTGATTAAACAATAGAGAACAAAAGAATTTGCATAATTTAGCAGTATTTAGTGGTATTTATGTTGCACACTTTTAGTATTTGTACTCTAGCTTATACAAGTTATCGAATACAGGAAAAACCCGGCCACGAATAAGAACTGACCTAGGTTTTAAGTTAGCCTAAACATGTTTTAAACACAATTTTAGGCTAAACATGCAGGTTCATCTTTTCTGTAGGAAGGAAATAACCTTCAACTTAACAACTACATGTAGATGGCATTTTTTTATCGACCCTCCCATTATCCCTCAGAAACATTAACATATAACAAAATTATTGACTCCGTGTAACACCACCATGACTAATTTTTGTTTTTAAATAAGAAAGGGTTGCCTTTCAAAATGTCGATTAAGCAAAACTTTTACCTTCGACCTTATAAGAAAAAGAAAGAAACTCAGCGTGAAAAGCAAGAAAGGTTTGTTATTATTTTATCTGAAGTATGTAAGTTTATCATAATTATTGTTACAGCCGACCACATCATCTGCATTAATTTCTTATCATACATGTAGATAGTGTATTATATTATCCTATAGGTACGTTTAAAAAGTTCGCAATTTATTAAAGTTGATAGTTTTGCGAACTTTTTTTTACTAGTATACGTGTAAAAAGTTCGCAATTTGTTCAAGTTGATAGATTTGCGAACTTTTTTTTACAAGTATACATGTAAAAAGTTCGCAATTTGTTAAAGTTGATAGATTTGCGAACTTTTTACTCGGGCTTTCCAAAGGAAACCCGAGTCTTAAAATGGGCTTCAATGTTTTTTTTTTTTTTTTTCTTGGGTCGCAAAACGCCGTCTAGTCGTCACCGCGCATGCGTATGGTCACAGCGCATGCGTAGACTGGCCAATACGAGCACATGGATATTTGATTCGTCGAAGGATTGATTTCTAGGTGGAATATTCTCATATTTTATGCGCTCACTCCACATGATTCGCAATAGAATTACACTTAAGTTTATGTCGAATGTTTTCGGAAAGGGTCACTGTGAATTTTAATACAGATCATGCAATTTACGGGCTAATTAAGCGAGCCAACTTATTATGATGGAATTTATCGAGAAATCGTCCCTGCTATAAACTCATAATGCTATAGAATTGATTCACAACCAGTTACAAAGGACGAAGCTGTTTATTGGATATTTAACTGTATTGTAAGCATTCTTAGAGAGTACGATACAGCGCACTAGAAGTGAAGACAACAACAGTATAATACTTTAGTGATGTTTAGGGTAAATATTTTGCTTCTTGTAATTATTTATTTTATATTTTTGATTAAAATAACGAGTTTATCTGTCAATAGTTTAATTTTATTGACTATACTATTAGCTCGTACAAGCTTCAGATCCGCGATTGATTGGCGATTGCCGAGCGCTTAGCTTCTCGGCAAAGAACAACAAACTTATACGCAAAACTTTTAAGTTTAAACTTAATCGCTTCAACCTATTATCTAGCAGTTGAACGATGAAAGTAATATTTCTTTGTTTACAATATGTCAGATAACGTGACCGATTTTAAAACTCAAGGTCAAGCTCAACAACAACAAATATAAAACAGCTGAAATCAGCCTCTCTGAAAACTACATCCAACAGCCTAAATTAAATCGCCTCAAATATAACACCAATTGCTTTAGTGACTAGTATCTACCTTGCTTTTTCTTGCGTATATTTTGCAAGAACAACTTTAATAACACTGTTTTTAGACAGTCTTTCAGCTCGCATGTATCACTGCACGAACCGAACATCGATATCCAGGTAAAAGCAGTACAGGCAAGCGGATCACGGACTTAAGGAACGGACCAAACAGAAAAGGAGGACGACCAAAAAAATAACTTTTTTTTGCTTCAAATCATCTCAAGCTAATCCAAGAAAATGATTACATATTCGCAATGAAGCCCGAGTTCACGCAGTTATGCGTCTAGTTTTTACTAGTATACGTGTAAAAAGTTCGCAATTTGTTAAAGTTGATAGATTTGCGAACTTTTTTTTACTAGTATACAAGTAAAAAGTTCGCAATTTGTTCAAGTTGATAGATTTGCGAACTTTTTTTTACTAGTATACAAGTGAAAAGTTCGCAATTTGTTAAAGTTGATAGATTTGCGAACTTTTTTTTACTAGTATATTATATTATCCTATAGGTACGTGTAAAAAGTTCGCAATTTGTTAAAGTTGATACATTTGCGAACTTTTTTTTACTAGTATACGTGTAAAAAGTTCGCAATTTGTTAAAGTTGATAGATTTGCGAACTTTTTTTTACTAGTATACGTGTAAAAAGTTCGCAATTTGTTAAAGCTGATAGATTTGCGAACTTTTTTTTACTAGTATACAAGTGAAAAGTTCGCAATTTGTTCAAGTTGATAGATTTGCGAACTTTTTTTTACTAGTATACAAGTGAAAAGTTCGCAATTTGTTCAAGTTGATAGATTTGCGAACTTTTTTTTACTAGTATATTATATTATCCTATAGGTACGTGTAAAAAGTTCGCAATTTGTTAAAGTTGATACATTTGCGAACTTTTTTTTACTAGTATATTATATTATCCTATAGGTACGTGTAAAAAGTTCGCAATTTGTTCAAGTTGATACATTTGCGAACTTTTTTTTACTAGTATACAAGTGAAAAGTTCGCAATTTGTTCAAGTTGATAGATTTGCGAACTTTTTTTTACTAGTATATTATATTATCCTATAGGTACGTGTAAAAAGTTCGCAATTTGTTCAAGTTGATAGATTTGCGAACTTTTTTTTACTAGTATACAAGTGAAAAGTTCGCAATTTGTTCAAGTTGATAGATTTGCGAACTTTTTTTTACTAGTATACAAGTGAAAAGTTCGCAATTTGTTCAAGTTGATACATTTGCGAACTTTTTTTTACTAGTATACATGTAAAAAGTTCGCAATTTGTTAAAGTTGATAGATTTGCGAACTTTTTTTTACTAGTATATAGTGAATATTTTATATAGTTATTTATACATAATCATATAAATTGCGAACTTTTTTTTACTAGTACTAGTATATGATTTTGCAAACTTTGCAAGTGTGTTAATTCCCTAAAATTACACAAGGTAGGCAGCTCTCGGCCCAGCGGACCCCAATCACCTCTAAATATCACCCGAAAATCTACTATTTCCCTATGACTACAAAACTCAGCTTTTGATACAGTACAAAGTAGATATAAAAGAACAACATTCCAAAATTTCAAACGAATCGATCAATTTTTTCCCCATAAAAGGTTCTGCTAAACGTTCGAAATGTGCTTTCTCCCTATGCTCTGACAATCGAGAGCGACCAAGCGCTAACGAAACAACAACTTGCCCCCCTCCCCCACACTTAATTACATAACGTAAATGTTCGAACTTCTAATCACAAAATGCAAAATACATATTTGGTTAGTGGAAGAATATATTTTTCTTGTGGATAAAGAAAGTTGCTTTTATTTTTTTCGTTATATTCTCAAATGTTCCGTAGATATTCTTGAAGTTTCATCTTGGTCTTGGTCTTCGTCAAGTTATCCAAGTCAGGCGCTAATTATTCATCAGTGCGCTCATTGTCATACACTGTTCCCATTGTTTTGGAAATCAAAACACATTCACTCATGTGTTACAACTATGCTAGTTCGGTCTAGTACTTGCTATGGTCCACTGAAGATAAAGATTAGGCGCCACAAAAGACCCTGCGCCTATTATGCCAACACAGTTGCTACGTTACACGTTGTTCTCGACGTCAGTGATTTAGTATTCAAGCTCAACCCGGGTCCTGACAACAACAACAACAGAATTACTACTATTATTTCATCGCGCTCTTCTCGTCACTCGAATGCCTATAATCGACCATCTACTATAAAGGGTGTAAATCATAACAACTTACAATACTTGAGGCGCATTTACGAGACTCCCAAGCATACGTTCAACAAACTTTTCACTGCCTGTCTCATTAATGCGAGATCAGTGTGCAACAAGACCCTCGTAATCAAAGATCTCGTTGTTGATTATAATATTGACTTAATTGGCATCACAGAAACGTGGCTTCGTGCTGAAGGCAGTGACGTCATTATTGGAGAGTTGTGTCCAAATGGATATCGCTTTGTTCACACACCCAGACCGTTTGGGAATGGCGGGGGTGTTGGTCTGCTGTTCAAGTCATCTATCAGTGCCAAAACAAGAATATTCAACCATTCGTTTAGATCATTCGAGTGTTTAGATATGACATTGATTGGTCGTAAATCCCTCAGAGTGATTGTCGTCTATCGTCCTCCAGAAAGTACAATGTTAAATTTATTCTTCGAAGAATTCTCCAGCTATCTTGAGGAAGTTGTACTTTGTCCAGAAGAACTTTTGATATGGGGTGACTTTAACTTTCATGTAGATGATAGAGCTAATGGAGCGACGAATCGCCTTGTGGATCTACTGCACTTGTTTAATCTCACACAGCATGTTACGGTCCCCACCCATAGACTTGGGCACACATTGGATCTTGTCATTACAAGGAATAATTCTGATAATCTAGATGTAAACAACGTGGAAATTCTAAATCAATTCTGCGTATCTGATCATAAAGCTATTTTGTTCAATCTAAAGTTACGGAAACCGGCGAACCAAAGAAAAACTGTTGTCTCTCGTAGACTTAAAAATTTTGACTATAAGTCATTTGATGAGATGATTAACAGTTCTGACTTGTTCGAGGAAAATACCAACCTTCAATCACTAGTCATGAGGTACGACGTTGTGCTTCGAGAGACTTTGGACAAATTTGCCCCGACGAAATCTCGCACAATAGTCAACAGGCCCAATGCTCCATGGTACAATGAGGATATAGCCAATCAGAAGAGAATTCGACGTCGACTCGAACGTAAGTGGCGTTCAACTAGACATGAACATGACAAAACAAACTATTTAAAGCAATGCTCATTAGTGAATGAAATGTTGTATCAAGCTAAAGAAGAATACTACTCAAACATTATAAAAGAAAACGCTAATAATTCCAAACAGCTTTTTCGTACAGTTGACAAGTTACTTCAGAAGAACAATGATACGTACTATCCTTCAGCAAAAAATGACCAAGAATTAGCCAATTCTTTTGCAGATTTTTTTGCAACCAAGATTGAAAACATTCGTAATGGCTTTGCTATGAATCAAGAAAAATACAATAAAGCCGTTACTGAGAAAACCTGTTCTTCCTTCTTTAGTGAATTTGAAATCGTCACCGAGAAAGATATAATGGACTTAATCACAAGGTCTAAAATCAAGTCATGTTCATTAGATCCATTGCCCGCTACTATTATGAAAGAATACTATGGTAGCTTAGTTCCAGTATTCGAAACGATCATAAATTTATCTCTGTCTACCGGGGTAATGCCGGAGGACCTGAAGACTGCCCTATTAACACCCCTACTAAAAAAACCTAATGCCGACTTTGAGCTGTTTACCAATTTTCGTCCAGTCTCTAACCTGAAGTTTCTATCTAAATTAATTGAAAAATCTGTATATCATCAACTGAACAAATATTTGAAGAACAACAACCTACATGAGCCACTACAGTCTGCTTACAAAATATGCCACAGTACAGAGACAGCCCTGCTTACTATCACAGACGACATTTTGCTCTCTCTAGACAGAGGAGAAAATGTGTTCTTAGTACTTTTAGATCTATCTGCTGCGTTTGATCCTACAGTTAATCATTCACGCTTGTTGTGTCGACTTCAAAATACTTTTGGTATTCAAGGTGTAGTTTTGGATTGGTTTCGATCATACCTCTCCAGCAGAACTCAGTTTGTCAGCATAAATAACACAAATTCTACACTACGTGATCTCACAGTCGGTGTCCCACAAGGGTCTGTGTTGGGACCAGTATTGTACTTACTTTACACCGCACCACTTGCTGAAGTTATACAATCACACGGCTTGGACTACCATATGTACGCTGATGACAACCAATTGTATTTTTCCTTCAAAACGCACGAGGTTAGCCTAGCGAAATCTAAAATTGAGGAATGTATCACATCTATTTGTAACTGGATGAACTTGAATGAACTCAAACTAAATAATGAAAAAACTGAAATCATATTATTACACTCTAAATTTCGAGCATCGCCACCTGTACAGTCTTTGCTGGTTGGAACTGAAAACGTTACTCTGTCGACATCAGCCAGTAGTTTGGGTGTAAAATTTGATTTTCACAGTGATTCTACAAATATTTCTTTTTCACGCTTTCTTATTGTATACAATACTATTAAAGTTGTAATTTATGTCATGTGCGTGACTGACATTTACAGTAGTGTACGATCGAGTTGAAGAAAATTGTCCGGTTACGGGTGACGTACGAATATAGCCACTGAGCATGAATTAATCGCTTATTCTCGTTAGCCTTTAGGCTTAATATTAAGCAAATAAGCCAAAATAGATTGCTTACATAGTTTCCGTAGTTTCCGTAGTTTCCTCAGTTTCCGTAGTTTCCTCGATTTCGAGATGCCGCCATAATAAGCCAATTTCTGCCGATCTCAAATTTCACAACCTTATTTCTTAGTCGTATTGAAAAATGACATTCATATTCTTTTAGAGCATTCAAAACTGAGTATATTAACCGATTTTTGAATCTGTAGAGTATTTGGATGCAGAATTATTCGCGATCAAAGTTGCGCGATATTTGGTAAGAATGTATGGAGCGGCCATGCTGGAGGACATCTCATATCCTCCAAGATGGCGGCCAAAACTTCTAAGGTCTGATATGAAGGGAAACTGAAACATTTTAAAAATATTTCGTTAAAATATACTTGAATTAGATGCTAAAAGTCTTTACGAACCAAATGTTTTGAAAAGGAACAAATTATTCTTGATTTTTATCGCCCGATTAGGATACGTGACCGGCATTGCGTGACACAATTCTAACTTGAATATCTCGGGAACCAAAAACTTTTATAAACCCAAACTTCAGAAATGTCTTTTTAAAACAGTTAACTATAACATATATAGTGCATGTTTTAATACGAGATATAAAAAATATTTCGGTTTGGTGATGACATGTGATGACGTCAGTTGCAAACGAAGAATAGGGAGAAAGCACATTTCGAACGTTTAGCAGAATCTTTTATGGGGAAAAAATTGATCGATTCGTTTGAAATTTTGGAATGTTGTTCTTTTATATCTACTTTGTACTGTATCAAAAGCTGAGTTTTGTAGTCATAGGGAAATAGTGGATTTTCGGGTGATATTTAGAGGTGATTGGGGTCCGCTGGGCCGAGAGCTGCCTACCTTGTGTAATTTTATTGACACGCCGATGACCGTTGAAATTCGCCATCCTCAAAACCTCCTTAAATGGCCACCAAAACCCAAGAAAACCACACAGAAACGTTCATCTAAATCTAAATTTTAATCTTCAAAGGTTGCCCATCACTGCAGATATAACAAAATACTTAAAAATAATTTCAAAAGATCAATTTAACAAATCGCACATAGTTTTTCATTGTCTGTCCTGTTATTGATCATAGATGGCGTCAAAAAATGTTCAAAACTCAAGTGGAACCACGAGCGTAGCGAGTGGTTTCACTGCAAAGTTTTGAACATTTTTTGACGCCATCTATGATCAATAACAGGACAGACAATGAAAAACTTTGTGCGATTTGTTTTTTACAACACAAAGCAAACAAGTTGAATGTCAGTTATATGGCGAATGTGTCACGCATCGACCTTCATGCTACGGCAGATCACATTGCGAAAATAATCAAATTCAATCACAAAGGAAGGCAAAAATTACATTTTTATTGAGAAATACAGATAGCATTTTCTTTTCAAAAAGCTAAGTGAAGTTCTAACGCATTAAAAAAACGACAATAAAACATTTTACAATCTAGCTTTCAAAACATGACATGATAAAAAATACCGTCAAAACGTTATCAAATCAAAAAAACACAACTTTTTTTTCACTTTAAATTAAAAATGGCAAATAAAGTCATTCACACAAGCGCTTTAGGAATGGTTTTCATCGAAAATATTTCTGGACATGTTTTTGATGAAAACATTTTCGATGGCTAGCGACCGTTAAAAATTTGACAAAAAAAGTTGAAAAATTATATAAAATACAAATGACAAACAATCGATGCAAACATAATGACATTTATTGCAATTTTCTACTTACATTAAGTCAATTCCCATTCATAATCTCTCCATAAACATGTTTTTATCGGACTTTTTTGGAGGAAACACCTTCGTGTAAATCGCAAACTTTCCTTTGACTTTGCACAAGTGTTGCGTGACACAATGACGTAATCTATTGTCAATAGCCAAAAATGACGCCATTTCATGTGTCTGTCCTTTTATTGAACATAGCTCTCAGCCAATCAGCTTGCGAGATTTCAAACAAGTGTTGTAAAAAAATATATAAATAAATAAAAATGAATAATTATAGTAATAAATAAATTGATAAATATATGTACAATTAAAATGTATAGATACAATATAAAATATATATGTTATATATATATATGTTTGTACAGCGACATATTTCTGCATATCACTGTCTGATGTGTATATTTATGTGTTTCTATAATAAATGTTTCCTGAGTGCCGATTTGAATATATCTAGTGTCTGACTGTCTATAGTACTATTTGGCAGTAAGTTCCATTCCTTTACTGTTCTTGCTATGAAGCTGTTTTTATATGTGTTACTTTTACTGCCAACGTTAATAAACTTTTTAGGATGGTATTGTCTAGTTCTTCTTTGTTTTGCTTGGATATGCGATGGAAGTTTCAGTTCTGTGAGGTTGTTAACAATTTTATACATCATAGACAATCTTGCTTCTTTCCTTCTTTGGTGTAGCGGGAGCCATGTAAGTTCATTTAGTATTCTTGTCACTGTTCCTGGAGATCTTTCATAGCTTCCTTTGACAAAGCGAGCGGCTCTACGCTGAATTCCTTCTATGTTGTTAATTTGTTTCTAAAGATGAGGATCCCATGCGATGCTTGCATATTCTAGCTTTGGTCTGACCAGGGCAAGATAAGCACGTTCTTTTACCTTGCGCGCGCTATGTCGGTATTACTAAAAGATCACAATTCGTACATTCAAAGTGCCATAGCGCCAAAACGAATACGGTGACCTATCTTTTTTATGGTGTTAAACTAATGGTATCCAGGTCTGCAAACACATATCCGAGTTTGAATAAAAATTTATGTCCAGATTTCGAGATATTTCAGAATTGTGGTAATATTCTGTCATCCAGGTGTTCGCGATCAATACGCTCGTGTATTGCATTATCGCTATTTTCTTTTAACAGGTCCACTTTACTATCCAAGTATTGTGTGTGAATGAAGACTTGGGATGCTAAGATGTAATTAAACCTAATATTTCAATACTAATATCAAAAAAGAGTGCCATTAATCGCCTTTTCTTCTCATTTTATACATCGAAATATTACTCTCGCGCGCCGTCAAAATGAGTAACTTTGACGTGATCTAGTGCCAAAACCAAAACGGTGACCCCCCCCCCCCCCCTTTTATTTCATTTTTGAAATGCCCATGTCTTAAAGTATAACTGTACAAAGTTTCAATTAAAAGTTATGTCAAAATCTATTACTACGGAATGTCCTTAAGCCACAGGCAGCCCAACTATTGTCTTTGAGGATTTTTTTTAATGACAATAAAGTTATTTTTAACCGCGCGCCGAGCGAAATAAATATTGAGCGCGCGGGTGGGGTTCCTGTGGTGTATTTGTTTGAAAGCTCGCGGATGGGATTGCTGTGGCTTTTTGCAAGCAATTTTTCGGTCAAAGCACAGGCAGCCCAACTATTCTATCTGAGGATTTTTTTGTAATGACAATAAAGTTATTTTAAACCGCGCGCCGAGCGCCATCAGTGGAATAAATATCTTTTGTTAGGATCATTGAGCGCGCGGTTGGGGTTCCTGTGGTGTATTTGTTTGAATGCGCGTGGATGGGATTCCTGTGGCTTTTTGCAAGCAATTTTTCGGTCGCGCGGAATTGCAAGTACGACAAAAAAAATCGAAGAAAGTAGTATCTTGATACAAGGTCTGAAACTCGATGGCGTGGATGGATGGATGTGCTTTCCAGCTTGCTAGGGCACGGAAATCTCACGGAAATTCAACGACGAGCGCCGAAAGTTCGCCGTGAAGCAATCGACTGACTAGCCGAAAAAAAAATGTTAAAACTTTTCTTTCAAAACAAAAAATGTTGTTTTTCTCTTAGGGATTTAAACTGTGTACACTTTTAAAACCAACAAGAACAAACAGATCAGTATGTGAAATTTATTTCCATGTTTATTTGAAATATAACTTTATTTTATTTGACAATGTGAAGAGATTTTCATTCAAAGTGTATTTATAGAATCCGTATAAAATGTTGTGTTTTAACTAAAGTTTTTCGGCAATATATAGCTTATAAAATACAATTGTAAACGCTTCACACTTTCAAAACATATTTTCTATTCTTAGTGTTGGAACCGCTATAACTAAGTATAAAGTGTTCACAAAATAAAGTTGAGCTTTTTTCAAGCGTGGAAAACTTCGCAAAGCGGCCATCACAAATTCACTGTTTAGCTCGGCTGTTAGTTGGTTTGTACATGACAATATCAGTCGTTTTGACATAAAAACTTCAACTCCAATTATTACCTGCACACACCAGAACTACTAGAAAAACTTTCTCCTGGTTTTCGTAATAGTGAAGAGCATCGGTGACTTCAAAAGCATGTACAAGTGCTCACTTGAATCACAGGGACCCCTAATCAATCAATAATTATTAATAAAATAGACGAAAAACGCGCGCGCATGCAATTGTTCTTCGTTTGGGCTTCCTGTGTCGACTACTGCTCGTGATATCTGGTGGGCTTCCTGTGGCCGCCGTTGCTTGGTGACGAATGGCTGACGAATGGCAAAATTCAAAAACTTTTCTCGCGTAGCTTTTCTCCGCAAATCTCTCTAGTTTAGTAATATGTGACATATATATTATCACAAGGGGTGGACAAGTTACCAAGCAACGGCTGCCACAGAAAGCCCAACAGATATAACGAGCAGTAGTCGACACAGGAAGCCCAAGCGATGAACAATTGCATGCGCGCGCGTTTTTCATCTATTTTACCCATAATTTTTAATTGATTAGGGGTCCCTGTGCTTGAATCAGGTGTTTAATCAAATTGAGTGTTAAGCTAAACTCATTGTAGCTAGCAGCGAATGTAGTGCAAATCACGATCTTTTCGACTCTACCTTCGCCAGCCCATGATTTCCACAATAAAATACATTCTCTTGTATTCTAGTTTTCAATTTAAAGTCATTTTAACAATCCATAAGCTAGATGCAAGAAAGTAATCGCCAACTTTTTCGGTGAATGTGGTATTTCACAACACCGCGGCTCGATCGATATTTTCACGATTCCTTCACGATTGTAAAATCCGACTGTTTACCGAAAACTCTAAAAATTTTAAATAAAACTAAAAATAATTTAACTTACGAACTTTTCTTTAGCTGTTTCTGCTTGGAAGTTATTGTTTTTCGTGTTTTTTCAAACACAAGACCATTGATAATGCTGTTTGGTTACGGCGTTGATTTAAAATGTCTTTCGAAACTGGACAACATCCCTCGTAGCGACGATGGTTCGTATACTCTTGTCCTTCTTTGGTTCGCACACACACGAAAAATTCACTGATTAATTCTAATGACAATTTATGCCAAAATCAAACGTACAAAAAGTGATCTGTTGGAAATAATGCTGTTCAAGATTATGTGAACATTGAAGAAAGAGAAAATAAGGCAAAAATAATAAAAAATCCTTAGAAAGTCAACATCTAGATTATCTATCTATCTAGACAACAACCATTATTGTTATTGAGCTAACATTCTAGACTAAAAAAAAATGAATATTTTTTCAAACTGCTGTATAAAATTGAAAACTACAACCCTATAAACTACATCTGACAAAAAATAGGAGGAAAATAATTTTCTTTGTGCACAATATTCAAAACCAACAAGACGATGAACAGCAACAAAATGCTATTAAACAGCTTCACCTAGAGTTTTCATGTTTCCCCAAATCGTATTCAACCCAAATTCAATAAGCAAATAATTCATTGACTATATATCACTATTAAAGGACTAACTTTTCAAAATTCAAAACTTCAACTATTTATTTCTCTGCTTCATCTTTTGTAAACGGAAAGTGTTGATTAATTAATTATTTTTTCTTTTTTATTCATCAGGTCTATGTAAACACTGCCAAGTTCAGGTCTTGACTTTTGTAATTCAGTGGGAAAGGAATTAATTAAAATACTTCATCTATCTCTCTTGTATTTCAGTTGACTCTATTACATAAAAAAGCAGTCGAATAAACATTATGGTTCTTGAAAACTTTTTCCATACAATTCCCTCATATGATTTCACTACTCTTGCTTCTGCTCCAAAGACTAATTCCATTTGTTCCAACAAATTGCACTGTACTGTCAATATATGTAATCTGTGTGCGACTGTAGAACCACCATAGCATACCACATCATTTCTAGCATAATATTTACATTTCCAAAATACCAATAATTTAATATTATGCACTGCACATTCGCTCATTGGACGTGTCTTTACAAAATATTCCGATGGAAGGGCTATAAACTAGTAATTATATTTACTTTTGCTTACGATTTCTATTCACACTATTCAGTAGCCACATGCGCTCATTGAGCGTCTATTTTTACAATCGTGGAGCAATCGTGAAAATATCGATCGAGACGACATACACAAAAAAAAGGTCGAAAAATTGCTGCGATTACTGTCTTGCATTTAACTTTTGGATTGTTAAAATGACTTACAATTCAAAGAAAGAAAACAAGAGGATGTATTTTATTTTTGAAATCATGGGATAGTGAATCGAGAGTCGAAAAGTTCTTGATTTGCACTGAAGTGGCTGCTACAATGAGTTAGTTTACATTCAAAACACCTCGGATTCAAGTGAGCACTTGGCAATTGCTTTTGAAGTCACCGATCTTCTTCGCTATTACAAAAACCTGGGGAAAGCTTTTCTAGTAGCCTAGTGTGTACAGGTAATGATTGGAGTTGAAGTTTTTATGTCAAAACGACTGATGTTGTCTTGTTCAAACTAACTACAAGCCGAACTAACCACAATTTGGGCTTCCTGTGGTGAGTCGGCAGTTTTTATAAGGACCATTGGGAGAAAATTTTTTTTAAGGACTATTGGGGGAAAACGAAAAGTCGAAAAAAGTGAAATAAAATCGCTAAGTCTTGAAAAATGACTATCAAATTAATTAACACTTTAAGTTAATGAACATTTTGAGCCGGTTTCCAGCCTTCTAGGTGCCTTAAATCGCGCGATTTTCGCATTTCTTTTTTCAACTTCGTCTTGAACTGGATGCGACCTTTTTTCAACTCGTTGAAAAAAGAAAAGCGAAAATCGCGCGATTTAAGGCACCTAGAAGGTTGGAAACCGGCTCAAAATGTTCATTAACTTAAAGTGTTAATTAATTTGATAGTCATTTTTCAAGACTTAGCGATTTTATTTCACTTTTTTCGACTTTTCGTTTTCCCCCAATGGTCCTTATAAAAAAATTTCTCCCAATGGCCCTTATAAAAACTGCCGACTCGCCACAGGAAGCCCAAATTCAGTTTTCGCTCGCTAATTTCGCTCGTTCGATATGATACGCGCGCGTTCTAATCGATCAAAAATCGCCTGTTTCTGGATCCTGGGGTGCCTGTGAACTAACAGTGAATTTGAGATGGCCGCTTTTGCAAAGTTTTCATCTTGTCAGATTGGATCAAAAAAGTTCAACTTTATTTCGTCAAAACTTTAGTTACTATAATCGGTTCCAACAATAACAAGTTCGTTATGAAAGTGTGAAGCATTTATAGTTGTATTTTATAAACTATTGCCGAAAAACCGGCAATTTAAGCTAAAGCACAGGCTCCCCACCATCCCAATTCGTTCTGGGCTTCCTGTGGTGGAACGGCTAAAGGCCGTTGGTAAATTCGTTCAAAGTTGGTCATATCAGTTCCGGCTAGCGGGAGGAAGTGACAAATTTATCTGGCGGGGGTAGGGTTGGGTAGCGTATTCATTGACGTTTTGCATTCTTGGGATTCCAAAGGGACACAAGAGTTGACAGATCCCAGTACGAAAGCATAATTTCGATGTTAGAAGCTGGTTTTCGATGCTTTTTATTTGAGCTTTGTATTTCAAACTCTGGCTGAGGTCTGTGTGATTATCGTTAATTTGTGTGCCAGAGTTTGGGGAGAATGGGATTAATTTGTCGGGTAGATTTTGAAGATAATATGAGCGTTATTGGTGGCCGTAGCCGCCAGAGTTGCCTGCCTTGTGTTTTTTTCCTTCACTGGGGAGCGTGTGTTCGCTGCCGAATAACTCGCTTTAAATCGCTTTAAAATGCATCGCAGGGCAAAATAAACCACAAATTCGTAAACAAGAAACATTAAACTTTATTTTGGAACAGTAAAGTAAAATCTAAAAGAACATGAATATCGAAGTTAAATATGACCAACTTTGAACGAATTTACCAACGGCCTTTAGCCGTTCCACCACAGGAAGCCCAGAACGAATTGGGATGGTGGGGAGCCTGTGGCTAAAGCAGAATCGTTACAGATTTTATAAGTACAGTTTGAACAAAAATACTTCACATTGTAAAATATACGAATTATATGTATTAGCATTTCAATAAACATGGAAAGAAATTTCACACACTGGCTGTTTGTTTTTGTTAGAGGTTTATTAATTGAAAATCCCTAAAAGAAAGGAAAACACTTATTTTGAAAGAAAAGTTTGAACACAATATATTTTCTTTGGCGTGTCAGTCGATTGCTGCTCGCGTCCTTCTCGGCGCTCGTCGTTGAACTTCCGTGCCTATACAGACTGCGGCGCACCTTGTATCAAGATACTACTTTCTTCGATTTTTCTGTCGTACGTGCGATTCCGCGCGACCGAAAAATTGCTTGCAAAAAGCCACAGCAATCCCATCCGCGAGCTTTCAAACAAATACACCACAGGAACCCCACCCGCGCGCTCAATATTTATTTCGCTCGGCGCGCGGTTAAAAATAACTTTATTGTCATTAAAAAAAATCCTCAAAGACAATAGTTGGGCTGCCTGTGGTCAAACAATAAACTATCATCCTGAAACTTTGCAAACATATCTATTTATCAGCCGTCTATCAGAAAATCGCATTTAAGACTTATTGCATGTTTGAAAAAGAATCATCCCCAGAGGTGAAAGCCAAGAATAGTTGGATTTCAAAATGGATATAATAAAGTGATAATTGAACTTCGTGTCGTGCAATTTTGGTCTGATATCAAACTTGCGATTACAAATCACACTCCCGCTACGCGATCGTGTGATTTTGTCATCGCACGTTTGATATCAGACCAAATTGCACTCCACTTAGTTCAATTACCATTATTTATTACTTTTGTCTCCTGGGATATCTTTTATTTAATTTTGGCTTTTAGGTTTAGTTTTGGCTTCCGATGGTAGCCTGAAAGGGAGTCTTATTCCAAGATTAGTAGAATAGTCGGTCTTTTATCAAAACTAAGACATTTCTTGCCTAAGAGCACACTAATAACGATGTATAAATCCCTTTTACAACACCACTTTTGCTGTATGGAATAAGCGTATGGGGCAGGGCCAGTAAAACACTACTTAATAAGTTACTCATTTTACAGAAGCGAGCCCTAAGAATAATCTTTCGACTAAAAACTACAGAGAGTGCTATTCCTTTATTTATCGAGACTAGTACCCTTCCGGTAACATTGTTATACATTGATTCTTTGGCACAACTGATGCATGATGTAACTAACTATGCTGCTCCGAAAAACTTGAATACTCTTTTTATTAGTACCAAAGAAATTCATTCTCACGAAACTAGGTCCTCTCAGAAAAATGATCTTTATTCAAAATTCTCCAGATTGAATGTACAGAAGGAGTCTTTCTCTCGAGTGGGTGTAAGATTGTGGAATCAAATCCCAGCTTCTTTAAGATCTTCGTCAAAATTTTGCTTGAAAAAGAAAGTTCGGCAATGTTTATTCAATTATTTAAAAATACATGGCTACAATGTTGATATCACAAAATTATTTGAGTAACAGTGTGTTAATAGTTAAATATTAATAGTTATAATTTGCTCTTCTCTATACATAATTTCTATTTCCGTATCTAATAGTATAGTAATAAAGTGTTAATAGTAATAATATCAATGGTTATAATTTGCTCTTAACTTCTTTATATTTATCAATTTATTTAATGTTAATTAAATTATTTAATCTTTTATATCTGTATCTAATTTTGAAATGTTTTATTAATTGTCAATGTAAAATATATATATATATATATATATATATATATATATATATATATATATATATATATATATATATATATATATATATATATATATATATATATATATATATATATATATATATATATATATATATAAACCACAAATCTAACATCTAATCTGCCTCGACTAGCCGTTATGCTACTTGCAGGTTAGATGCGTATCTTGTAAAATAATTAATCAACGTGAATAAATTGAATTGAATTGAATTGAATTCCCTAGTCGGATTACTGACGCTCAAGCTGCCATCCCCGGGTCGGGTTCCTTTTTGCTTTTCTATTGTCTACCCCTGACCTTGGGGATGGTAGCCAAGTGGTTTGCTATTATTTTCCTGCTGTATGTATGTATGTATGTATAACTTTATTTAAACACGGAAAATCATCAGTCAATATTTACAAAATTAAAAATAGTTTTATTTAGTTTTTCTTAGTTTTATTTTACTTTTATACATTTAAATATAATTTGGTCTGAGTAGACACGTTTTTGTTTTATTCTGTATTTGTGCGTTTTATTGGAAAAGTAGGTCTGGGCAGACAATCATGTTCCTTTAATATTTAAGTTTATTTGGTCTGAGCAGGCATGTGTTGTGTTTATTTTGAGAAAAAGTAGGTCTGAGTAGACAATTTTCCCCCTTCAAGTTTGAGCTCATGTTGGTCTGAGTAGACTATTGTGAAAATTTATTTTGAGAAAAAGTAGGTCTGAGTAGACGATTTTCCCCTTCAAGTTTGAGCTCATGTTGGTCTAAGTAGACTATTGTGTGAATTCATTTTGAGAAAAAGTAGGTCTGGGTAGACGATTTTCCCCTTGTTTGAGCTCATGTTGTCTGAGTAGACATATTTGTGTTTAATTTTGAGAAGATGAAGGTCAGGGTAGACAATCCTTTTGGTCTGAGTAGACACGTACTGTTTAAGTTGAGAAGAAGTATGCATAATCTGAGTTAAAATAGGTCTGTGTAGACATTTTTCTCTTTGTCACTGTGTGATCCCTTGTTAGTCTGAATAAGATTAGTTTATTTTTGATTTTATCTTAAGCGGGTCTGGGTAGTCTGTTATGTTCTTGGACTAATAGTCCAACTTGGTCTGTTAAGACGTTTTCACTTTTATACTGCTGATAGCTAAGCAATGCTCTTGGTGTTTTTTTTTTTGCTTAGGATATTGTTGACCAGCTCCTCGCAAGGATAAAAACTCTTGAAGACGCACAATCTCCAAACGTTCCCTCCCATCTGCAAAAAATCACCCAATATGGTTTTCGCAGAGAAGAAGATTTTGATAAATATGAAGCTTTGGCCATGGCTGAACAGTTAGCCGCCTCTGCTAAGGTTTCTAAACACGAAAAAGCCTCCACCTATGATGCCATCGCATCGACTCTGCGAGAAAAGCTGAGTGTCCCAAGGAAACAGTTCAAGGCGTATTTCGTTGCTCTCCTGGCGGATAAAGATTTCTCTAAAGTTCTTGACACGGTCTCAAAAGTCGACAAGCAATTCAAACCAGAGGCCCGTCCCTCATCACCTGCTGCCTCTACCTCTGCTCCTCGTCGTTTGTTCTGTTACTTACTCATGTGGCGCTCCTGGACATATCGCCGCAAGCTAGGTGCTACAGGAGAAGCGGTGGCCGTCCCTATCCGTCTCCCCGCCCTCTCATGCGGGATCAACGAAAATAGCTCTTGATCGTTTTTCATTGAATATTTTCTTTACCTGTACCATGGCGTAATAAAGTGCTGATTCTCTCATGTTTTGTGTCTGTGTTTATTTTTCATCTCCCTATTTCTCCCTCCAATTTGATCGAATTTGCTAACCCCTAAATTTCGTAAAAAATATAAAAAATAAAAAAATGGTCCCTTGTCCTTATTTACCACTTCCATTAATTGTCCATTATATTTTTCAGGTGAGCGGCCCTGTTTCGTCTCCTGTTAGTTTTTGGGACTGGGAAATCACGCCAGGTTTTGACCCTATGTCTGATGGGCGTAATAAAGAAGCTTGGGTTTGTCATAATGGCTCGACCCTTTCAGGTGTTCCTCGCCCTCCTACTCTCAACAATCAACACCTGCCTTCGTCTTTTGTTTCTTCGGTTTCCAAGGGTCTTAACTGTGGTGATCTGATATCTCCATGCTCTCATTCAGAGATCCGTCTACTTTTGTTGCTGGTGCTCTTCACTGTCACCTCCCTTCGTGGTACGAAATGGTCGGCCCCAATCCTTCCGACAGCGCCCGCGAAGTTTTACATTGGCTGTCAAATAAAGTTGACGTGCATAACTATTTTAGACACTTTAAAGGGAAGTTTAAAGGGGAGTTTTTTGATTCAGATCTCCCTCCCGCGAGTGTGTAAATTCGTCCCTTCAAGGAGTTCATTTCTGATGCCATCCTTCAGCGTTTGAGTTCTGGTGCAATCTCTGTCTGGGGAAAGGTCAGTGAGGTTTCTCCCCCGCATCTTGTCATGCCCCTTACTGTTGAGCCGTCGAAGCCTCGCCTTTGTAATGACAACAGATTCCTCAATCTTTGGATGGCTGATCGCCCGTTTTCTTTGGACCATTTGTCAAGCCTCCTTCTCTACGTGGATGTTGACTCATTTCAGACTGTGTGTGATGATAAGTCAAGATATGATCATATCCTTTTATCCCCTTCAAGTCGTCAATTTTTTGGTTTTGAATGGAGTGGCTGGTATTTTACTAGTAACACTATTCCCTTTGGCTGGAAGTTGTCAGCATACATTTATCATTCCACGGGTGTTCTGGCTTCACACTATCTCCGCTCTGTTGGGATCCCTTGCTCGTTGTACATTGACGACCGTCATTGCTCTTTCCTGCGTCTGTCTTCAACTCAAGATCTTCCAATATTTTATGGTATGTCTCCAGACCGTGTGGCGTTCGTACTGGCCCAGATGGCGTGTTTTATTATGTGCTACACCTTGATCAAGCTTGGTTATACCATTGGTCTTGAGAAGTCCTCTTTTATTCCTTCTACAAGCGTAAAATATCTGGGGTATTTGTGTGATTCCCATGCCCAGGCTTTCCGTCTCCTTCCTTCAAAAAAGAAGAAGTTTATTAGCCTTGTGGAAAACATTTTGTTATTCTCCCAGGTGTCCTTGAACACTCTTCAAAAACCTGCTGGGAAGTGTGTGTCTATGGCCTCGGCAGTTCCTGGTGCCCGTTTGTACACCAATGAAATTAATTTGGGGATATCTAAGGGTTGTCGGTCGAGTCGCCCCATCGTCATCACGAAATCTCTGCGACGTGAATTTGAGAGCTGGCTATTTGTCAAGACTTGGGAAGGTGTTCTTCAGTGGCGTTCGGAACGTCATCGTCAATTTAAGCTTTATACAGACGCATCCTCCTTCGCCTGGGCTGGCATCCTCAACCCTTCCGAGGTCGCCATAACGTCTCGTGATTTCTGGCCAACTTCAGCACTCGCATCCAACATCGTTGTCAAGGAGACTTTGGCTCTTGCCAACGCTTTGAGCGTCTTCTCTAACATAATTGCCAACTCGAGGGTTGATGTGTTTGTCGATAACCTCGCTCTTCTCAATGCATGGAATAGTCAAGGTGCTAGATCCCACGAGTTCTCTGACGCCCTAAAAGCTATATTCTCGGTTACCCTTTCCTCGAACTGTGTTTTGAATCTGTTTTACGTGCCTTCCGCTTTTAATCCAGCGGATGCTCCTTCCCGCTCGTTGTCTTTGCAGCATGCCCGCCTGGCCCCGCATGTTTGGGACAGACTACAAGCCTCGTTTGGAGGTCCTTTTGGCCATTCCGTCGACCTCGTGGCTTTGCCATCTAATGTCATGCCTAGCTTGAGCTCCAGCCCACTGCCGTTCTTCGCCCCCTACCCCGTTCCAGGTGCCCTGGGAGTTAACATGTTCAGCCAGCTTCCTGACGACTACCCTCCGAATGTGTTCCGCAACCCCTACGTGTTCCCTCCGATCTGCCTCATCCCAAATGTGCTAAAGTTCTTGATGCCCATCGTACGTCGCTTCACCATCGTGATCCCGGACGTGTCACCTCGCCAATTCTGGTGGCCTATCATGTGCAACCTTTCTTCAAAATGTCTTCTCCTAGGCACCAAAGGTAAAGTTGGACCCGTCCTTATCCCCTCTAAGAATGGCTATTCCGCCGACTGGCCTCTTCCTTGGGACCTATGGGCCTTCCATGTATCTACTGATGATCTCCTTTGTTAACATTTGAAAAACTGACTCTTATGCGCTGTGTAAATTAGTTTTGTTATTCCTTTATTGTTCTGTACATGCTTAATATCTATGCAAGTGTAATAAACACATTAACCTTGTCTCGTGTTTCATCATCATCATCATTTCTTTTTTATAGGCTCTTGTTCCTGTTGCCCGTATTTTTCTCCCTGCTGTAAGTTGTCCATCCTGCCAGTACCCAAATGATTATAACTTCCAGTTTTGTCAGATGTGCGGCTATAAAAGACTCGTGTTGCCATCGTCTAACACAGCTCAGTGCTCCAAAGAGCGTTTGTCAGCGCTTGATGATCGCCTTAACGAACTGAATTCAATAGTTTTATCGGGCGCATACTCAAAACAGAAGGACTCGTTAAAAAACTCCCTGTCAGAGTTCTTGAAGACTCTTCCCGGAGAAAAATCTCTGTCAAGTGCTTCTCCATTAGACGTGTGTCGCTTTCTAGCCTCTAAGGACGCAGGCGGAAAAACGCAGGTTCACGTTCGCTCATGCCCCAACCTTGGCTTGCACGGCTTAAAATCGTGTTCGTGTCCAAAACGCTTGTCCTATAAAACAGTTGATTCCTACATTGGAAAAATGCGCAGCATCTTTAAAGAAATTGGCAGGGATGGGGATTGGAATTCATCACTAGCTTTAGGAAACCCTGTGGCGTCCTCTCGTGTTAAGGACTATCTGAAAGCTATGACAACCGAACAGCTTCAAGCAGCCGTAAAGGCCCGTGCAAACGCACGCAATAACATCCAACATTGTTGGGCCAACATTGTTGTGTGATGTTTTCGCGATGTTGGAGGGTGTGTGCAAACGCTCGCAACAAGTCCCAACATGTTGGGCGCTCCGGTGATAATACAAAGGATTCTGGGACACAAATACCCACAACTCCCTACAAACCACTGCTTGTTGGGGCGCCTAATGGGTGACTATCTTGCTCACTGTTGAATTTCAAGTCGTTTTTTAATGTGTTTTATTTGTTTATATTTGCTTTTTCTAAGCGATACATATTTTTCTTTTTCATTTTTTTTTCATTTTTTTTTTGTCTTAAATTTTTTTTGAATTTTTTATTGTATTTTATTAAGGAAAAACTCCATATTAGTTTGATTTTGCTGATATTTCCCTATTACAACGATGGGCCACCAGCGCAACATTGTTGGATGTGCTGTGCAAACGAACGCAACATTGTTGGGCTACGCTTCGACTTGTTGGCTCTGAAGTTTGACCAGTTTCAAACTTCATCCAACAACATCCAACATGTTGCAGCAACACGCAACAACACGCAACATGGCGTGCAAACGCTCGCAACATGTTGGGCCCAACAATGTTGCGTGATGTTGGCCAACAATGTTGCGTGCGTTTGCACGGGGCTTAACCCCTAGGCAAGCTGCCCCGATCTTTGCCAATAAGCTCTTGGTTCTGTCACAAATGTTAGATTCCAAAATGTCCATGTCGGGTATCTCGCCGTCAAGTTTGTTTGTTGTTGCCCGGGACTCAGCTTTTTTCAAGACCCTTTTTTTTAGTGGTGACAGAGCTGCGGATCTTTCTTGTGTAAAGACCCAAGAAATTCTACGATTTCCGGACGACAGTGGACTCTTGTTTAACCATGTTTGGGGAAAGACTTTGAGAGATGGAGCGTCGAACGTTTTCGGGATCCGACGTCATTCCAACCGTAAGCTTTGCCCTGTCAAAGCCATTGAACTGTATTTAGCCATTTGTTCAGAGCTTCACGTTGATCTCACTGTTGGCTACTTATTTCGTCCTTTGACTCCCAAAGGGCTCATTTCAAGCAACCAGTTGTTCGGCTCCACAATGAGATCCCGTCTTCAGCAGTACCTTAGGGAGGCTGGTGTTTATGAAGGAGAGTCATTACATAGCTTCAGGTCTGGTTCCGCTATCACTTTGGCACTGTCAGGTAGCCAGCTCTCCGATATCATGAGTCATATTGGAGGGAAAAGCGAAGCTACTGCCAACCATTACTTGAAGCTCGCCCAAGTTCTCCGCCCTGGAGGTCCATCGGATTTGCTCTCAAAAGACTCTGAGTCATGTGCCGCTGCTTGCTCCCATTACTCCGAGCTGAACGTTTTAAAAGGCTTCTCTTCCGCGTTTCCTCCTTCTGATGGTTGACAAATCCAAGTTTTGTATAAAGTGACTAAATAAAGCTTATTTTCGTCCATGATGGTTTGAGTATTGGTATTTATTTAGCTTTGGTTTTGAGTAATGGCATATGATTTTGGAGGACATTGGTATTGATGTGTAGGGTGTAGTCTTTTTTCCCTCACGTTGCGGGAGTCATTTTTCTCCATTCCTTATAGCGAGACTGAAGGGGACTGTCGCGAATAGTTTGCTATTCGCACCAGTCCCTTGTAGGCGAGTATATAAGGAACACCCCTTATTCGCACGTTGCCAGTTTTCTAGTTGCTAGCTTATTCGAGTACGGCCAGGGTACCATATAGTCCCTTTTGGCCTCTCACTTTGGCACCGCATTCTTTCTCTCCCCCCTCCTCTCCCTTTTTCTTTAAAATTTCATAATTTTTTCTTTGCTGTGAATGCGGTCGTCATTTTTCTCCATTCCTTATAGCGAGACTGAAAGGGACTGTCGCGAATAGTTTGCAAAATACAGCCCGCGCGCGAGCCAATCAGATTGCACGAAATTAACCAGTCATATAATAAATACCACTTATTAGATATTTATTTTTTAAGGGATTTATTTATCTCATATTTGCCCGCAAACGGTACCTTATATGGTAAATTTACGTCACAGTTGTATAATAATAGAAGTTACTACAATCATTGCCAAAATGTGTTGGCACGATCACATTTCGGACACTTTTTTGTGGGTCTATCATTTTTTTCATTTATGAGGATAAGTTTGTCTACCCCCCTCCCCCAATACAATGTTGCTGTTTTTCATGAAAGAGTACAAGAGTTGGAAATGTTTCCCGCGATTGACAAGGTTCATATACCCCTCCAGCAACATTGACAGGGGGAGGGGGGGTATTACAGATATAGGAACATAACAAAATCAACAATCGTGCCAACAGTTTTGTCAATGATTGTCTGAGACACATATGACTTAAAACGCCATTGATATTGTTGTGGAAATGATATGAAATTTTCAGGACACAAAGTACATAGTGTACCGATTTGAACAGTAGCAAATTTTTTTCCAGAAAGAAGTTAATACTATCATGTGACGTCACTTTTGTTTAAAGTGCTTTAAATGAATGTAAAATTTACATGACAAGACACTTATATGCTCTATATTCGATAACACCCGTGTTCAAAATAAATGTTCTAAGGTAATAAGCAGTCCTTAACACATATATGCTTCGTAGTTGATATATTTATACTATATCTCGCGCAAAATTGGATAACCATAGTAACGCCCAAAAATGCACGCGCTTAAGGCGTACGCAACAATACACGTCATTGTGAAGATATCAACGTTTGGAGAGGGTGAAAATGGTCTTCAAAGGCAAGATTAATGCCTATTAATGTGCCAGAGCGTATGTTCTGTTTAGAAAAAACACATACTCTCTTTCGGAAATAGCAGAGATGTGTTCTATATCAAAAAGCAGTGTAAGAAGAATTGGTTTAAACAAAATGAAGCGGAATTCAAAACAACCCGACAAGAAAAGTAAGTTGGGAAGAAAGACTAACTTAACTGACAGAGAAAGAAGAATTCTATCCAGGGGAATCAAAAGGATCAGGAAAGAGGACGTAAATTTTACAGTGAAATCTTTAATAGAGTATTGCGGGCTTTCGCAGCGGAAAACAAGCTACCGGACTTACCTCAGAGAAATACAAAGATTAGGGTACAAGAGTTTACAGACTTGAAGAAAGGGACTAATCAGTGAATCTGACAGAAAGAAAAGACTTAAATTTGCAAAAGACAATGTAAAAACATTGAAAACTACACCAAACTATTGGACGGAGGACATGGTATTTTATCTTGACGGAGTTTCTTTTATTCATAAGTACAATCCGAAAGCAAATGCAATGAGTCCTAAAGGGAGGGTTTGGAGAAAAAGAAATGAGGGATTACAAATAACATCTAAGGGTTCGAAGAGTCTAGCAGGAGGAAGAAGGCTCCACCTTTTGGTTCTTATTAGTTATAGACAAGGTGCTATTTTTATTGAACAATACCACAAAATAGATGGCGAGTATTTCGCTGACTTTATTACTAGAAATTTTGAAAACATTTTCAAAAAGTTTTCAAAAACCAAAGCCAGAAAATTTGTTATGGACAACGATCCTAGTCAAAATAGCTCATTAGCTAAAAAAGCACTAAAAAAATCAAAGGCTACAATGGTGTGTATTCCTGCAAGGTCTCCAGACCTAAATCCGATTGAAAATATTTTTAATTTAGTTAAAAGAAAAATAAATAATGATGCTATAGAGCAAAATATTCTTAAAGAGAATTTTGAAACTTTTAAAGAACGTGTTATTGATACTTTATATTCGTTTGATACAACTGTCATAGACAAAACTATTCAAAGCATTCCCAAAAGACTTGAAGATATTATTAAATCCAAGGGATTTAGAACTAAATATTAGATTTACTACCTTGTATTAGTACATCCATTTTGCCTTTAAAGACCATTTTCACTCTCTTCACTGTCTTATGAAATTGATATTTTCACAATCACATTGTTGTCACGTAATCAGTATTTATATAGTGTGCAGTGTCTTCTGTGCAGAACACGGTACTCCATTGTAAAATCGTAATGATTCACTAAGTGCAACAATAAAAAGAGCTTAGACCTTGATCAATGTTTTATTGATGTTTATTCTAACTATTTCCTACAGAAATTATATTCAAAAAGCCTAACATGCCCATTTTATCAACGGTACTCCACACAAAACTTGTATTAATTGTTTTGAACATGTCTTCATCTTTTTATAAGTGATTCAACGTGGAGTACCGTTGGTTTTGAGTTAAATACTACAATTTGAAATATAAACTAAACGTCAGACAATTAAAGAATATATACAAACCCTATTGTTGAAAAAATTGGAGGGATATTTGTTTAATTTGGGGAGTAATCTATTATTTAACAGTGGAGAACCGTTGCTATTTCACGGACAACTATATACAAGCGCACATGGTGTTGAATGACACATTACAGACGTCATGTCTATACAAACAATGTTTTCTTTAATGTATTATCTCTGTATAGAGATAATAAATATATTTATATCTATAGTATAAGTATATATATATATATATATATATATATATATATATATATATATATATATATATATATATATATATATATATATATATATATATATATATATATATATATATATATATATATATATAATTATAGATATAAATATATAGAGACAGACAGACAGACAGACAGACAGACAAAAATGTATGTACACAAATTTATTAGCAAAAATGTATGTACAAAAATTTATTAGCATACATACATATTCTTTGTTCATTTATTTATTAGTTAAAATAAGTTCTGAGAAACAACGTGCGCATGGTTTCAATGCACATTGCTCAACCTCTGGTATTTGTCTCCAAAATTCGAAATAATGCCAGCGTACTCTCATCATATCAGTATTAATTCGATCTATTGATCCTCCCTTTATCATAACGAGTGGGGCATCTGCAGTCGCGAAAAAGGGTGAGTCCTTGTCGAAGAGAATGTCTTGTTGTACAAAACTTTTAGGTGCGGCTAAGTGCATAGTATCCCCTTCAAGCATTTGAAGGAAATCAGACCATGCGATTATAGAAGGCGACCATCTAAAGTCATTGAGGATTATTACTTCTGACTCCTCTGCACCCACCCACGCAAAACCACCAGTTGCCGGGTTCACAAAGGCATGGTAAATAGCTTTCAGAGGTGAAATCATGAATGTTTTACCTGAGTTTGCCGGTCCATATATATATATGTTTCGATATTTTGCACGTCCATAGTGAAGTGCTGAGTAAATTGCGCTAGCATAGACATGCACATTTATTTCATTTCGGTGAAGTATCTGTAGTGCGGCCGCTAGCCATTTCTTTTCACATCCTTCTATACAGTGTTTTTCACCTTCCTCTACTAGTAGTTCTATGCGACTTTTATTCAAGCGTTCTTGTTTCTTTTCAGCATCTTGCAGTTGTGAAGATATAGATAATGCTTCATTTACTACTCTGATCCCTCTATTCGCTATAAATTGTGCAAGATCTTTTTTTCCCTTTTTCTCCTGTTTTGCTGCATAGGCCATTAGATCGAGCCGAGTCTTGATATTATTGTTTCGAATAATAGTGGTTACTTCGTAGACGCTTAGCATTCGTTTTCTTTTCTTCTTTTGCTTCTTCTTGGGGCCACTGCCTTGGCCATCAGCTCGACGAGATGTTGTAGCTGCAGAGGCTGCAGTAGTTCTCGGTTCGTCCTCTAAGCTTGGATGGTCGGGCGATAAAAACGGTGTTGTATCTTCTTTTGTGCAGTAGCGATAAGCACTATAATAGTTACTGTGATTGTTGCTGAAATTGACTTGAATTCCAAACCTTGCATCTAATGTATCACGAACTAGAAGCCATCTACTTCTTTTGTTGAGCTTTAGAGCCATATGGTAGTGATATACTTTGTCGGACAGGTCGTTGTTTGTATCGTTGTGATTATGCTCTTCTTTAGCGACTATAAACTGTACAATACGCGATGTCGTTGATGTACCCCATGCATTACGAACAATATTTGCAAACGATTCACGAGAATGGACTTTTTCGGGATCTGCTCGACTGTATGTAACTAAATAGACCAAACGTTGCGAACGATTCGGCATTGCCTCTGCCATGATCACAATGTGAACTTCAAATAGACGTTTTCTGCTCAGTTGTATAATGTTCTTTATGTATAACGCTTTGAAGTATGAGATTTATTTTACAAATGCACAACTTTTATAATGTACCAAACCAGTGACGTGCATCTTTTGCAATATGTGACGTTTGCGCTATTACGTACAAAATGTAGCAATTTTGAGGCGCGTCAATTATAGCATATACGTCAAAAGTAACTTCACATTCGTAGGTATTTACATAAGATGTAGTTGATAAGAAAATCATTGTTTAAAGAGAACGTGGTTATTATTGGATTAACTGTGAAGGTGATGATATCTTTTCTGATAATTACTTCATTCTATTAAGTAAGAGACCTTTTAAAATATTTTTTTGGTGTATCCCCTTGTTACGTTGGCATAATTTCGCACTTAAATATAAGGGTTGCTACGGCAAAATGACATTTCCACTAGTTTTCATGTCGTTAGGGGTCGGATATACACATATTACATATCAATCTTTTCCTTTCGAGGCATAGCTTGTAATTAGGAACGCTGCTGACCTCTTACTCGTTTATTTTTAATGAAATTCCACAATATGTCCCTCAGACAATCATTGCCAAAATGTGTTGGCACGATCACATTTCGGACACTTTTTTGTGGGTCTATCATTTTTTTCATTTATGAGGATAAGTTTGTCTACCCCCCTCCCCCAATACAATGTTGCTGTTTTTCATGAAAGAGTACAAGAGTTGGAAATGTTTCCCGCGATTGACAAGGTTCATATACCCCTCCAGCAACATTGACAGGGGGAGGGGGGGTATTACAGATATAGGAACATAACAAAATCAACAATCGTGCCAACAGTTTTGTCAATGATTGTCTGAGACACATATGACTTAAAACGCCATTGATATTGTTGTGGAAATGATATGAAATTTTCAGGACACAAAGTACATAGTGTACCGATTTGAACAGTAGCAAATTTTTTTCCAGAAAGAAGTTAATACTATCATGTGACGTCACTTTTGTTTAAAGTGCTTTAAATGAATGTAAAATTTACATGACAAGACACTTATATGCTCTATATTCGATAACACCCGTGTTCAAAATAAATGTTCTAAGGTAATAAGCAGTCCTTAACACATATATGCTTCGTAGTTGATATATTTATACTATATCTCGCGCAAAATTGGATAACCATAGTAACGCCCAAAAATGCACGCGCTTAAGGCGTACGCAACAATACACGTCATTGTGAAGATATCAACGTTTGGAGAGGGTGAAAATGGTCTTCAAAGGCAAGATTAATGCCTATTAATGTGCCAGAGCGTATGTTCTGTTTAGAAAAAACACATACTCTCTTTCGGAAATAGCAGAGATGTGTTCTATATCAAAAAGCAGTGTAAGAAGAATTGGTTTAAACAAAATGAAGCGGAATTCAAAACAACCCGACAAGAAAAGTAAGTTGGGAAGAAAGACTAACTTAACTGACAGAGAAAGAAGAATTCTATCCAGGGGAATCAAAAGGATCAGGAAAGAGGACGTAAATTTTACAGTGAAATCTTTAATAGAGTATTGCGGGCTTTCGCAGCGGAAAACAAGCTACCGGACTTACCTCAGAGAAATACAAAGATTAGGGTACAAGAGTTTACAGACTTGAAGAAAGGGACTAATCAGTGAATCTGACAGAAAGAAAAGACTTAAATTTGCAAAAGACAATGTAAAAACATTGAAAACTACACCAAACTATTGGACGGAGGACATGGTATTTTATCTTGACGGAGTTTCTTTTATTCATAAGTACAATCCGAAAGCAAATGCAATGAGTCCTAAAGGGAGGGTTTGGAGAAAAAGAAATGAGGGATTACAAATAACATCTAAGGGTTCGAAGAGTCTAGCAGGAGGAAGAAGGCTCCACCTTTTGGTTCTTATTAGTTATAGACAAGGTGCTATTTTTATTGAACAATACCACAAAATAGATGGCGAGTATTTCGCTGACTTTATTACTAGAAATTTTGAAAACATTTTCAAAAAGTTTTCAAAAACCAAAGCCAGAAAATTTGTTATGGACAACGATCCTAGTCAAAATAGCTCATTAGCTAAAAAAGCACTAAAAAAATCAAAGGCTACAATGGTGTGTATTCCTGCAAGGTCTCCAGACCTAAATCCGATTGAAAATATTTTTAATTTAGTTAAAAGAAAAATAAATAATGATGCTATAGAGCAAAATATTCTTAAAGAGAATTTTGAAACTTTTAAAGAACGTGTTATTGATACTTTATATTCGTTTGATACAACTGTCATAGACAAAACTATTCAAAGCATTCCCAAAAGACTTGAAGATATTATTAAATCCAAGGGATTTAGAACTAAATATTAGATTTACTACCTTGTATTAGTACATCCATTTTGCCTTTAAAGACCATTTTCACTCTCTTCACTGTCTTATGAAATTGATATTTTCACAATCACATTGTTGTCACGTAATCAGTATTTATATAGTGTGCAGTGTCTTCTGTGCAGAACACGGTACTCCATTGTAAAATCGTAATGATTCACTAAGTGCAACAATAAAAAGAGCTTAGACCTTGATCAATGTTTTATTGATGTTTATTCTAACTATTTCCTACAGAAATTATATTCAAAAAGCCTAACATGCCCATTTTATCAACGGTACTCCACACAAAACTTGTATTAATTGTTTTGAACATGTCTTCATCTTTTTATAAGTGATTCAACGTGGAGTACCGTTGGTTTTGAGTTAAATACTACAATTTGAAATATAAACTAAACGTCAGACAATTAAAGAATATATACAAACCCTATTGTTGAAAAAATTGGAGGGATATTTGTTTAATTTGGGGAGTAATCTATTATTTAACAGTGGAGAACCGTTGCTATTTCACGGACAACTATATACAAGCGCACATGGTGTTGAATGACACATTACAGACGTCATGTCTATACAAACAATGTTTTCTTTAATGTATTATCTCTGTATAGAGATAATAAATATATTTATATCTATAGTATAAGTATATATATATATATATATATATATATATATATATATATATATATATATATATATATATATATATATATATATATATATATATATATATATATATATATATATATATATATATAATTATAGATATAAATATATAGAGACAGACAGACAGACAGACAGACAGACAAAAATGTATGTACACAAATTTATTAGCAAAAATGTATGTACAAAAATTTATTAGCATACATACATATTCTTTGTTCATTTATTTATTAGTTAAAATAAGTTCTGAGAAACAACGTGCGCATGGTTTCAATGCACATTGCTCAACCTCTGGTATTTGTCTCCAAAATTCGAAATAATGCCAGCGTACTCTCATCATATCAGTATTAATTCGATCTATTGATCCTCCCTTTATCATAACGAGTGGGGCATCTGCAGTCGCGAAAAAGGGTGAGTCCTTGTCGAAGAGAATGTCTTGTTGTACAAAACTTTTAGGTGCGGCTAAGTGCATAGTATCCCCTTCAAGCATTTGAAGGAAATCAGACCATGCGATTATAGAAGGCGACCATCTAAAGTCATTGAGGATTATTACTTCTGACTCCTCTGCACCCACCCACGCAAAACCACCAGTTGCCGGGTTCACAAAGGCATGGTAAATAGCTTTCAGAGGTGAAATCATGAATGTTTTACCTGAGTTTGCCGGTCCATATATATATATGTTTCGATATTTTGCACGTCCATAGTGAAGTGCTGAGTAAATTGCGCTAGCATAGACATGCACATTTATTTCATTTCGGTGAAGTATCTGTAGTGCGGCCGCTAGCCATTTCTTTTCACATCCTTCTATACAGTGTTTTTCACCTTCCTCTACTAGTAGTTCTATGCGACTTTTATTCAAGCGTTCTTGTTTCTTTTCAGCATCTTGCAGTTGTGAAGATATAGATAATGCTTCATTTACTACTCTGATCCCTCTATTCGCTATAAATTGTGCAAGATCTTTTTTTCCCTTTTTCTCCTGTTTTGCTGCATAGGCCATTAGATCGAGCCGAGTCTTGATATTATTGTTTCGAATAATAGTGGTTACTTCGTAGACGCTTAGCATTCGTTTTCTTTTCTTCTTTTGCTTCTTCTTGGGGCCACTGCCTTGGCCATCAGCTCGACGAGATGTTGTAGCTGCAGAGGCTGCAGTAGTTCTCGGTTCGTCCTCTAAGCTTGGATGGTCGGGCGATAAAAACGGTGTTGTATCTTCTTTTGTGCAGTAGCGATAAGCACTATAATAGTTACTGTGATTGTTGCTGAAATTGACTTGAATTCCAAACCTTGCATCTAATGTATCACGAACTAGAAGCCATCTACTTCTTTTGTTGAGCTTTAGAGCCATATGGTAGTGATATACTTTGTCGGACAGGTCGTTGTTTGTATCGTTGTGATTATGCTCTTCTTTAGCGACTATAAACTGTACAATACGCGATGTCGTTGATGTACCCCATGCATTACGAACAATATTTGCAAACGATTCACGAGAATGGACTTTTTCGGGATCTGCTCGACTGTATGTAACTAAATAGACCAAACGTTGCGAACGATTCGGCATTGCCTCTGCCATGATCACAATGTGAACTTCAAATAGACGTTTTCTGCTCAGTTGTATAATGTTCTTTATGTATAACGCTTTGAAGTATGAGATTTATTTTACAAATGCACAACTTTTATAATGTACCAAACCAGTGACGTGCATCTTTTGCAATATGTGACGTTTGCGCTATTACGTACAAAATGTAGCAATTTTGAGGCGCGTCAATTATAGCATATACGTCAAAAGTAACTTCACATTCGTAGGTATTTACATAAGATGTAGTTGATAAGAAAATCATTGTTTAAAGAGAACGTGGTTATTATTGGATTAACTGTGAAGGTGATGATATCTTTTCTGATAATTACTTCATTCTATTAAGTAAGAGACCTTTTAAAATATTTTTTTGGTGTATCCCCTTGTTACGTTGGCATAATTTCGCACTTAAATATAAGGGTTGCTACGGCAAAATGACATTTCCACTAGTTTTCATGTCGTTAGGGGTCGGATATACACATATTACATATCAATCTTTTCCTTTCGAGGCATAGCTTGTAATTAGGAACGCTGCTGACCTCTTACTCGTTTATTTTTAATGAAATTCCACAATATGTCCCTCAGACAATCATTGCCAAAATGTGTTGGCACGATCACATTTCGGACACTTTTTTGTGGGTCTATCATTTTTTTCATTTATGAGGATAAGTTTGTCTACCCCCCTCCCCCAATACAATGTTGCTGTTTTTCATGAAAGAGTACAAGAGTTGGAAATGTTTCCCGCGATTGACAAGGTTCATATACCCCTCCAGCAACATTGACAGGGGGAGGGGGGGTATTACAGATATAGGAACATAACAAAATCAACAATCGTGCCAACAGTTTTGTCAATGATTGTCTGAGACACATATGACTTAAAACGCCATTGATATTGTTGTGGAAATGATATGAAATTTTCAGGACACAAAGTACATAGTGTACCGATTTGAACAGTAGCAAATTTTTTTCCAGAAAGAAGTTAATACTATCATGTGACGTCACTTTTGTTTAAAGTGCTTTAAATGAATGTAAAATTTACATGACAAGACACTTATATGCTCTATATTCGATAACACCCGTGTTCAAAATAAATGTTCTAAGGTAATAAGCAGTCCTTAACACATATATGCTTCGTAGTTGATATATTTATACTATATCTCGCGCAAAATTGGATAACCATAGTAACGCCCAAAAATGCACGCGCTTAAGGCGTACGCAACAATACACGTCATTGTGAAGATATCAACGTTTGGAGAGGGTGAAAATGGTCTTCAAAGGCAAGATTAATGCCTATTAATGTGCCAGAGCGTATGTTCTGTTTAGAAAAAACACATACTCTCTTTCGGAAATAGCAGAGATGTGTTCTATATCAAAAAGCAGTGTAAGAAGAATTGGTTTAAACAAAATGAAGCGGAATTCAAAACAACCCGACAAGAAAAGTAAGTTGGGAAGAAAGACTAACTTAACTGACAGAGAAAGAAGAATTCTATCCAGGGGAATCAAAAGGATCAGGAAAGAGGACGTAAATTTTACAGTGAAATCTTTAATAGAGTATTGCGGGCTTTCGCAGCGGAAAACAAGCTACCGGACTTACCTCAGAGAAATACAAAGATTAGGGTACAAGAGTTTACAGACTTGAAGAAAGGGACTAATCAGTGAATCTGACAGAAAGAAAAGACTTAAATTTGCAAAAGACAATGTAAAAACATTGAAAACTACACCAAACTATTGGACGGAGGACATGGTATTTTATCTTGACGGAGTTTCTTTTATTCATAAGTACAATCCGAAAGCAAATGCAATGAGTCCTAAAGGGAGGGTTTGGAGAAAAAGAAATGAGGGATTACAAATAACATCTAAGGGTTCGAAGAGTCTAGCAGGAGGAAGAAGGCTCCACCTTTTGGTTCTTATTAGTTATAGACAAGGTGCTATTTTTATTGAACAATACCACAAAATAGATGGCGAGTATTTCGCTGACTTTATTACTAGAAATTTTGAAAACATTTTCAAAAAGTTTTCAAAAACCAAAGCCAGAAAATTTGTTATGGACAACGATCCTAGTCAAAATAGCTCATTAGCTAAAAAAGCACTAAAAAAATCAAAGGCTACAATGGTGTGTATTCCTGCAAGGTCTCCAGACCTAAATCCGATTGAAAATATTTTTAATTTAGTTAAAAGAAAAATAAATAATGATGCTATAGAGCAAAATATTCTTAAAGAGAATTTTGAAACTTTTAAAGAACGTGTTATTGATACTTTATATTCGTTTGATACAACTGTCATAGACAAAACTATTCAAAGCATTCCCAAAAGACTTGAAGATATTATTAAATCCAAGGGATTTAGAACTAAATATTAGATTTACTACCTTGTATTAGTACATCCATTTTGCCTTTAAAGACCATTTTCACTCTCTTCACTGTCTTATGAAATTGATATTTTCACAATCACATTGTTGTCACGTAATCAGTATTTATATAGTGTGCAGTGTCTTCTGTGCAGAACACGGTACTCCATTGTAAAATCGTAATGATTCACTAAGTGCAACAATAAAAAGAGCTTAGACCTTGATCAATGTTTTATTGATGTTTATTCTAACTATTTCCTACAGAAATTATATTCAAAAAGCCTAACATGCCCATTTTATCAACGGTACTCCACACAAAACTTGTATTAATTGTTTTGAACATGTCTTCATCTTTTTATAAGTGATTCAACGTGGAGTACCGTTGGTTTTGAGTTAAATACTACAATTTGAAATATAAACTAAACGTCAGACAATTAAAGAATATATACAAACCCTATTGTTGAAAAAATTGGAGGGATATTTGTTTAATTTGGGGAGTAATCTATTATTTAACAGTGGAGAACCGTTGCTATTTCACGGACAACTATATACAAGCGCACATGGTGTTGAATGACACATTACAGACGTCATGTCTATACAAACAATGTTTTCTTTAATGTATTATCTCTGTATAGAGATAATAAATATATTTATATCTATAGTATAAGTATATATATATATATATATATATATATATATATATATATATATATATATATATATATATATATATATATATATATATATATATATATATATATATATATATATATATATATATAATTATAGATATAAATATATAGAGACAGACAGACAGACAGACAGACAGACAAAAATGTATGTACACAAATTTATTAGCAAAAATGTATGTACAAAAATTTATTAGCATACATACATATTCTTTGTTCATTTATTTATTAGTTAAAATAAGTTCTGAGAAACAACGTGCGCATGGTTTCAATGCACATTGCTCAACCTCTGGTATTTGTCTCCAAAATTCGAAATAATGCCAGCGTACTCTCATCATATCAGTATTAATTCGATCTATTGATCCTCCCTTTATCATAACGAGTGGGGCATCTGCAGTCGCGAAAAAGGGTGAGTCCTTGTCGAAGAGAATGTCTTGTTGTACAAAACTTTTAGGTGCGGCTAAGTGCATAGTATCCCCTTCAAGCATTTGAAGGAAATCAGACCATGCGATTATAGAAGGCGACCATCTAAAGTCATTGAGGATTATTACTTCTGACTCCTCTGCACCCACCCACGCAAAACCACCAGTTGCCGGGTTCACAAAGGCATGGTAAATAGCTTTCAGAGGTGAAATCATGAATGTTTTACCTGAGTTTGCCGGTCCATATATATATATGTTTCGATATTTTGCACGTCCATAGTGAAGTGCTGAGTAAATTGCGCTAGCATAGACATGCACATTTATTTCATTTCGGTGAAGTATCTGTAGTGCGGCCGCTAGCCATTTCTTTTCACATCCTTCTATACAGTGTTTTTCACCTTCCTCTACTAGTAGTTCTATGCGACTTTTATTCAAGCGTTCTTGTTTCTTTTCAGCATCTTGCAGTTGTGAAGATATAGATAATGCTTCATTTACTACTCTGATCCCTCTATTCGCTATAAATTGTGCAAGATCTTTTTTTCCCTTTTTCTCCTGTTTTGCTGCATAGGCCATTAGATCGAGCCGAGTCTTGATATTATTGTTTCGAATAATAGTGGTTACTTCGTAGACGCTTAGCATTCGTTTTCTTTTCTTCTTTTGCTTCTTCTTGGGGCCACTGCCTTGGCCATCAGCTCGACGAGATGTTGTAGCTGCAGAGGCTGCAGTAGTTCTCGGTTCGTCCTCTAAGCTTGGATGGTCGGGCGATAAAAACGGTGTTGTATCTTCTTTTGTGCAGTAGCGATAAGCACTATAATAGTTACTGTGATTGTTGCTGAAATTGACTTGAATTCCAAACCTTGCATCTAATGTATCACGAACTAGAAGCCATCTACTTCTTTTGTTGAGCTTTAGAGCCATATGGTAGTGATATACTTTGTCGGACAGGTCGTTGTTTGTATCGTTGTGATTATGCTCTTCTTTAGCGACTATAAACTGTACAATACGCGATGTCGTTGATGTACCCCATGCATTACGAACAATATTTGCAAACGATTCACGAGAATGGACTTTTTCGGGATCTGCTCGACTGTATGTAACTAAATAGACCAAACGTTGCGAACGATTCGGCATTGCCTCTGCCATGATCACAATGTGAACTTCAAATAGACGTTTTCTGCTCAGTTGTATAATGTTCTTTATGTATAACGCTTTGAAGTATGAGATTTATTTTACAAATGCACAACTTTTATAATGTACCAAACCAGTGACGTGCATCTTTTGCAATATGTGACGTTTGCGCTATTACGTACAAAATGTAGCAATTTTGAGGCGCGTCAATTATAGCATATACGTCAAAAGTAACTTCACATTCGTAGGTATTTACATAAGATGTAGTTGATAAGAAAATCATTGTTTAAAGAGAACGTGGTTATTATTGGATTAACTGTGAAGGTGATGATATCTTTTCTGATAATTACTTCATTCTATTAAGTAAGAGACCTTTTAAAATATTTTTTTGGTGTATCCCCTTGTTACGTTGGCATAATTTCGCACTTAAATATAAGGGTTGCTACGGCAAAATGACATTTCCACTAGTTTTCATGTCGTTAGGGGTCGGATATACACATATTACATATCAATCTTTTCCTTTCGAGGCATAGCTTGTAATTAGGAACGCTGCTGACCTCTTACTCGTTTATTTTTAATGAAATTCCACAATATGTCCCTCAGACAATCATTGCCAAAATGTGTTGGCACGATCACATTTCGGACACTTTTTTGTGGGTCTATCATTTTTTTCATTTATGAGGATAAGTTTGTCTACCCCCCTCCCCCAATACAATGTTGCTGTTTTTCATGAAAGAGTACAAGAGTTGGAAATGTTTCCCGCGATTGACAAGGTTCATATACCCCTCCAGCAACATTGACAGGGGGAGGGGGGGTATTACAGATATAGGAACATAACAAAATCAACAATCGTGCCAACAGTTTTGTCAATGATTGTCTGAGACACATATGACTTAAAACGCCATTGATATTGTTGTGGAAATGATATGAAATTTTCAGGACACAAAGTACATAGTGTACCGATTTGAACAGTAGCAAATTTTTTTCCAGAAAGAAGTTAATACTATCATGTGACGTCACTTTTGTTTAAAGTGCTTTAAATGAATGTAAAATTTACATGACAAGACACTTATATGCTCTATATTCGATAACACCCGTGTTCAAAATAAATGTTCTAAGGTAATAAGCAGTCCTTAACACATATATGCTTCGTAGTTGATATATTTATACTATATCTCGCGCAAAATTGGATAACCATAGTAACGCCCAAAAATGCACGCGCTTAAGGCGTACGCAACAATACACGTCATTGTGAAGATATCAACGTTTGGAGAGGGTGAAAATGGTCTTCAAAGGCAAGATTAATGCCTATTAATGTGCCAGAGCGTATGTTCTGTTTAGAAAAAACACATACTCTCTTTCGGAAATAGCAGAGATGTGTTCTATATCAAAAAGCAGTGTAAGAAGAATTGGTTTAAACAAAATGAAGCGGAATTCAAAACAACCCGACAAGAAAAGTAAGTTGGGAAGAAAGACTAACTTAACTGACAGAGAAAGAAGAATTCTATCCAGGGGAATCAAAAGGATCAGGAAAGAGGACGTAAATTTTACAGTGAAATCTTTAATAGAGTATTGCGGGCTTTCGCAGCGGAAAACAAGCTACCGGACTTACCTCAGAGAAATACAAAGATTAGGGTACAAGAGTTTACAGACTTGAAGAAAGGGACTAATCAGTGAATCTGACAGAAAGAAAAGACTTAAATTTGCAAAAGACAATGTAAAAACATTGAAAACTACACCAAACTATTGGACGGAGGACATGGTATTTTATCTTGACGGAGTTTCTTTTATTCATAAGTACAATCCGAAAGCAAATGCAATGAGTCCTAAAGGGAGGGTTTGGAGAAAAAGAAATGAGGGATTACAAATAACATCTAAGGGTTCGAAGAGTCTAGCAGGAGGAAGAAGGCTCCACCTTTTGGTTCTTATTAGTTATAGACAAGGTGCTATTTTTATTGAACAATACCACAAAATAGATGGCGAGTATTTCGCTGACTTTATTACTAGAAATTTTGAAAACATTTTCAAAAAGTTTTCAAAAACCAAAGCCAGAAAATTTGTTATGGACAACGATCCTAGTCAAAATAGCTCATTAGCTAAAAAAGCACTAAAAAAATCAAAGGCTACAATGGTGTGTATTCCTGCAAGGTCTCCAGACCTAAATCCGATTGAAAATATTTTTAATTTAGTTAAAAGAAAAATAAATAATGATGCTATAGAGCAAAATATTCTTAAAGAGAATTTTGAAACTTTTAAAGAACGTGTTATTGATACTTTATATTCGTTTGATACAACTGTCATAGACAAAACTATTCAAAGCATTCCCAAAAGACTTGAAGATATTATTAAATCCAAGGGATTTAGAACTAAATATTAGATTTACTACCTTGTATTAGTACATCCATTTTGCCTTTAAAGACCATTTTCACTCTCTTCACTGTCTTATGAAATTGATATTTTCACAATCACATTGTTGTCACGTAATCAGTATTTATATAGTGTGCAGTGTCTTCTGTGCAGAACACGGTACTCCATTGTAAAATCGTAATGATTCACTAAGTGCAACAATAAAAAGAGCTTAGACCTTGATCAATGTTTTATTGATGTTTATTCTAACTATTTCCTACAGAAATTATATTCAAAAAGCCTAACATGCCCATTTTATCAACGGTACTCCACACAAAACTTGTATTAATTGTTTTGAACATGTCTTCATCTTTTTATAAGTGATTCAACGTGGAGTACCGTTGGTTTTGAGTTAAATACTACAATTTGAAATATAAACTAAACGTCAGACAATTAAAGAATATATACAAACCCTATTGTTGAAAAAATTGGAGGGATATTTGTTTAATTTGGGGAGTAATCTATTATTTAACAGTGGAGAACCGTTGCTATTTCACGGACAACTATATACAAGCGCACATGGTGTTGAATGACACATTACAGACGTCATGTCTATACAAACAATGTTTTCTTTAATGTATTATCTCTGTATAGAGATAATAAATATATTTATATCTATAGTATAAGTATATATATATATATATATATATATATATATATATATATATATATATATATATATATATATATATATATATATATATATATATATATATATATATATATATATATATATATATAATTATAGATATAAATATATAGAGACAGACAGACAGACAGACAGACAGACAAAAATGTATGTACACAAATTTATTAGCAAAAATGTATGTACAAAAATTTATTAGCATACATACATATTCTTTGTTCATTTATTTATTAGTTAAAATAAGTTCTGAGAAACAACGTGCGCATGGTTTCAATGCACATTGCTCAACCTCTGGTATTTGTCTCCAAAATTCGAAATAATGCCAGCGTACTCTCATCATATCAGTATTAATTCGATCTATTGATCCTCCCTTTATCATAACGAGTGGGGCATCTGCAGTCGCGAAAAAGGGTGAGTCCTTGTCGAAGAGAATGTCTTGTTGTACAAAACTTTTAGGTGCGGCTAAGTGCATAGTATCCCCTTCAAGCATTTGAAGGAAATCAGACCATGCGATTATAGAAGGCGACCATCTAAAGTCATTGAGGATTATTACTTCTGACTCCTCTGCACCCACCCACGCAAAACCACCAGTTGCCGGGTTCACAAAGGCATGGTAAATAGCTTTCAGAGGTGAAATCATGAATGTTTTACCTGAGTTTGCCGGTCCATATATATATATGTTTCGATATTTTGCACGTCCATAGTGAAGTGCTGAGTAAATTGCGCTAGCATAGACATGCACATTTATTTCATTTCGGTGAAGTATCTGTAGTGCGGCCGCTAGCCATTTCTTTTCACATCCTTCTATACAGTGTTTTTCACCTTCCTCTACTAGTAGTTCTATGCGACTTTTATTCAAGCGTTCTTGTTTCTTTTCAGCATCTTGCAGTTGTGAAGATATAGATAATGCTTCATTTACTACTCTGATCCCTCTATTCGCTATAAATTGTGCAAGATCTTTTTTTCCCTTTTTCTCCTGTTTTGCTGCATAGGCCATTAGATCGAGCCGAGTCTTGATATTATTGTTTCGAATAATAGTGGTTACTTCGTAGACGCTTAGCATTCGTTTTCTTTTCTTCTTTTGCTTCTTCTTGGGGCCACTGCCTTGGCCATCAGCTCGACGAGATGTTGTAGCTGCAGAGGCTGCAGTAGTTCTCGGTTCGTCCTCTAAGCTTGGATGGTCGGGCGATAAAAACGGTGTTGTATCTTCTTTTGTGCAGTAGCGATAAGCACTATAATAGTTACTGTGATTGTTGCTGAAATTGACTTGAATTCCAAACCTTGCATCTAATGTATCACGAACTAGAAGCCATCTACTTCTTTTGTTGAGCTTTAGAGCCATATGGTAGTGATATACTTTGTCGGACAGGTCGTTGTTTGTATCGTTGTGATTATGCTCTTCTTTAGCGACTATAAACTGTACAATACGCGATGTCGTTGATGTACCCCATGCATTACGAACAATATTTGCAAACGATTCACGAGAATGGACTTTTTCGGGATCTGCTCGACTGTATGTAACTAAATAGACCAAACGTTGCGAACGATTCGGCATTGCCTCTGCCATGATCACAATGTGAACTTCAAATAGACGTTTTCTGCTCAGTTGTATAATGTTCTTTATGTATAACGCTTTGAAGTATGAGATTTATTTTACAAATGCACAACTTTTATAATGTACCAAACCAGTGACGTGCATCTTTTGCAATATGTGACGTTTGCGCTATTACGTACAAAATGTAGCAATTTTGAGGCGCGTCAATTATAGCATATACGTCAAAAGTAACTTCACATTCGTAGGTATTTACATAAGATGTAGTTGATAAGAAAATCATTGTTTAAAGAGAACGTGGTTATTATTGGATTAACTGTGAAGGTGATGATATCTTTTCTGATAATTACTTCATTCTATTAAGTAAGAGACCTTTTAAAATATTTTTTTGGTGTATCCCCTTGTTACGTTGGCATAATTTCGCACTTAAATATAAGGGTTGCTACGGCAAAATGACATTTCCACTAGTTTTCATGTCGTTAGGGGTCGGATATACACATATTACATATCAATCTTTTCCTTTCGAGGCATAGCTTGTAATTAGGAACGCTGCTGACCTCTTACTCGTTTATTTTTAATGAAATTCCACAATATGTCCCTCAGACAATCATTGCCAAAATGTGTTGGCACGATCACATTTCGGACACTTTTTTGTGGGTCTATCATTTTTTTCATTTATGAGGATAAGTTTGTCTACCCCCCTCCCCCAATACAATGTTGCTGTTTTTCATGAAAGAGTACAAGAGTTGGAAATGTTTCCCGCGATTGACAAGGTTCATATACCCCTCCAGCAACATTGACAGGGGGAGGGGGGGTATTACAGATATAGGAACATAACAAAATCAACAATCGTGCCAACAGTTTTGTCAATGATTGTAGGTGTCTCGCCCGTAAATCTACTCTTGGAACTATTTTCATTGCTAATACATAATAAAATAAATAATTAAAAGTATGAATAATGTCAAATATTATTTATAGATAACGCCCTGTGTAAATATAGTTTGTAGAAGGTTGTACATGGTCCAGTTGGAGACCCACTGATTAAATGCTGTAAGCCAAATAAAGAAAACGCTTTTTTATCATCATTGAATTGCACCAGAAGTACAACAAGGATATGTTGCTAATCCAGTGATATATTTTCTTAAGGTAAAACGCAACGCACAAAAATTCGCCGATTATAAATATAAGTATTAATTTAAGTAATTACATTCAGTGTTGTTGAAAAATAACAACTAGTTCAATAACTGATTCACGAATGTATTTAAAAAAAACAGTCACATTTTAAAACGTTATTCATGTACTTTGCTCAAGTTATATATTAGGATAAACATATGCCGATGACAGGAGTATTTAGTCATTACTTGCGTACCCAGACCCTACTCAGCTTTCTGGCTATAATATGTTTTTGGCCGATGCTAGCACAAGGACCCCTAATCCATCAATAATTCCTTGTAAATTTCACAAAAAAATATTCATTATACATCTTTTATTGTACGGTCTTCGATTGCGCGCGCGCGTTGTTGATGAAAAAAAATTGGGCTTCCTGTGTCGTCTAGCTGACAATTTTTGGGCTTCCTGTGGTCTGCGCGCGCTTCCAGCTAGCTAGCTAGCTACCTCTCGCCTCTACAACTATTCACAATAAATATTAGCATAGCCATCAGGTAGCCCTGCAGGTAGCCATTGCAAGCACACGCTGATTTCTTGCTTGCGAAAGCCTTTTTCACGCACGCCATTTCGTAAAACCGACGGCGCGCGAGCAAACGCAAACTATTTGAACAAACGCCGCAGGAAGCCCAAGCAAACCCATTTTTTTTCATCGACAACGCGCGCGCGCAATCGAAGACTGCACAATCGAAGAAGTATAATTAATATTTTATTGCTAATTTTACAAGGAATTATTGATGGATTAGGGGTCCCTGTGATGCTAGTTATTCGGTAGCCTCCTCTGCATGCAACTCTTGACTCTGGGGTTCCTCTGTTGACTCTGGGCTTCCTGTGGCGGAACAAAAGGTGTGGGAGGGGGTGAGGGTGAGAGAAAAAAAGAGGCAGGCTTTCTTATTTGGGCCCATTCCTCTCCGATTCGCATGATAAAGGAAACCCAGCAGGGGACAAAGGAAACCCAGCAGGGTTGCATGCGGAGGAGGCTAGTTACTCGGCACTTTGTTATGTTTTTTATGAAGTCAAAAATGTATTTCACAACTAGCCATATTGGAATGTCTGAGTTTGCACATGTTTGCAGAAAGCTGAAAACTGCAGTAATTTATACTCATTGACTTAATTTACTTTATTATGTAAATAAAAGTGGTTTACGTGGATTTCTGACACTGAGAAATGTCCTATTTGAACACTTGTAAAAATATACGATAATTTTACATGTGAAAATATCATTTCTAAGTTTTGCATACAAATTTTTTTATATAAATATTGTCAAAAGTAGTGGGCACGATTTTAGTATTTTATCTCAAAATGACTACTTTGAGATAAATATCAAAAAAATTCCCCCTTCCCCCCACATCAATGTTGGTGTGAAATGATAGCGCATCGACATGCAAGTCAACCACATAAGCACCAAACAATGACTCCCTCATCAACATTGCAAAGGGGGGTGGGGGGAGTAGTGGAATTTCAGTAGTCCTAAAAATACTTTATCATAGTCGTGCCAACAGTGTTGTCAATGATACTAGCTTGAGTTAGTCACCTCCCACACAGCTGTGTCGTCACACAACGCTTCCCTCCCCACATCATAATTAGAAAACAGTGATAGGAAGATAAAACTGCTGCAAACATGACATCATAGGCAATAAACTGTTTATTTACAAATATAGTATCAAGGTACGTGAACTGGAAAAATACTCTTGTATCAATTTATATACAGATATTGATGTGATATATCCAAGTCAAACATGTTTTTGCCCTATATTCATGCTCCTAACATGAGTAGTCTAGCAAAATTACAGCTGAATGTAAAGTCACATTACAGCCAATATAGAAATGGATTGATTGATTTATTATATCTTCTTTTCTTTAATTCCTATTGGTTGACTTGTGGCCCCACTAATGGCTTTTTGGACCATTTTCTATGACAACAGACAAACAGGTTTCATATAAATCATGAGAAATCGCTCAAGTTCAGTAAAACATTATTTTGTGATCTAAAAGTTGTACATCAATAAGAGAAAAAGCCATAAAATAATTTATTTATTAACCCTACCTGTTTGGTCTGTACTGTGAAATAACAGACCTCAGTTATTTTTATCAAGACCTCAGGCTAATATTTTGCCTTACAGACCATGGTTAATGACCCTATAATATAAGTAGTGCATTACACTCCATTAATGACCATCAGATATGTTCAAGTCAATTTGTTTTTCCTTTTTCAAAATAAGTTGAAATCCTTTTCTCGTAGCCTGGTTGGGTGAGATTTGTTTCAAAAGAAACCCCTGCATGGACCGACTAGATATTCTAACAAGAATACACCAAAGTATGGTGTCATTATTACAACTACATGCATTGTAACTAAAATGGTTTTAACTGGTATAAAAATGGTTTCAAATTAATTTATCAATCCAAAGGTCTGGATGGGCTCAGCAAGTTTTCTGTGTAGTAGTTTCTATTCCTTCTCTTTTAGAGGGGTAAAACAAAAGAGCAACTCTTGAATTCCGGGCCACTAAAGAAATTCAAGTAGTGGCATTCTTTGAAACAATAGATTCTATTAGTATAGGAAATTACACCTTTTGAGAAAAATTTATGAAAAATACTATGCATATTTGATGAAAACAGCTCAATACCACGAGTGCGTAGCACATCAAATACAAGCGCGCAGTATTTTTTCTTCAATAACTAAGGTGGAATTTCCTATTGATAACACATCTACATAAAATGCGGGAAGCACATGTCAGTCAATCAACCAATTGATCAGAAACAAGCATTTTCTGTAAATGTGTTATTATTATGAATAAGTGGTCAGGTATTCTATACTTTAGCCAAAAATACAGTGTATATCTCTGATAAGCTGAGACAAAAGAAACCATCCCTCTCCCTTAGTTTCCAATCTCCTCTTTTACTTTGGTGTTGTGAATACTTTGCATATGTTTTCTCACGTGGCTTTTACGATTAAATGCTTTCCCACAGAAGTCACAAGCAAATGGTCTTACATCAGTGTGTAGTCTTTTGTGTCTTACAAGACTGCTGGGATCTTTAAAAGCAAAGGAACACTCACTGCACTTGAAAGGTCTTTCCCCCGTATGGGTTCTAAGATGATTTAGTAAATTCCACTTTTGGGAAAACTTTTTTTCACATTGGCTGCATTTAAATGGCTTTTCACCAGTATGTACTCTTTGGTGATTGGAGAGGTAGTTTGCACTGCTGAATGTCTTGGGGCAATTTGGACATTGAAATGGCTTTTCTCCAGTATGTGTGCGCAGATGAATTTTCAAATGACCTGGCTGTGTAAATGCCTTATCACATTTATCACATCCATAAGGTTTTTCCCCTGAATGTGATCGCTTGTGTTTTATTAGATCACTGTTAAAGTAAAAGCACTTCATACATTGTTCACATTGGAATGTTTTCTCTCCTTTGTGTATCCTAAGGTGTGCTGACAACCCATAATCCCTGGTGAAGTGTTTATCACACAGCTTGCAGTGAAATGGTTTCTCATCTGTATGTGTTGTCATGTGAGTCTTCAAGTGGGCTGCTCGTTTAAAACCCTTGTTACAAATCTGACATTCAAATGGTTTACTGTCTGAGTGAATACCCATATGCTTGCTTAGATTGCCTGCCAAAGTAAAAGTCTTGTCGCAAACTGTGCATTTGTAAGGCCTCTCACCTGTATGTGAGCGAACATGTTTTGTGAGATCACCTGCAAACATAAAATCTTTGCCACAGTATGAACAATTGAAAGGTCTCTCAGAAGTATGCCGGCGAAGATGGTTCCAGAGTGAACCAGAGTGGGCAAACGTTTTTGAGCATTCATGGCAGGTTAATTTGTTTGCTTCAACCTCTTCTGCACTGGAATTGTCCATGGTGGTTGTTCCTTGATTTGTTGTTTTACTACTAGTATTGTTTATATCTGTTCCTTGACTGGAAACAGGGATTGTACCGTTGATAGTTTTTCTCTTTGTTTCTTGATTTGCAGCAGTAACAGTAGCTGTATTGGATTTCATATTTGTTACTAGACTGGTATCAGATATATGTTCAATGGTTGTTATCTCTGTTCCTTGACTGGAAACAGCACTTGTAGGTTTGACTGTCTTTGTCTTTGTTTCTTTATTTCCAGCAGTGCCTGCAGTTTTACTGGTTTTTATTTTTGTTACTTGGCTGGTATCAGAGGTTGTATTGTCAATGTTTTGTATCTCTGTTCCATGACTTGTATTTGTACCTTTGCCAGTTTTCTTCTTTGTTTCTTTATTTCCAGCAGTACCTGTAGCTTTACTGGTTTTTCTCTTTTTTAGATGACTGGGAATATCACATGTACCTTCAGTGTTTTTTCTTTTTGTTCCTTGACTAGCAACATCACTTGTAATTCCAATGTTTGTTCTTTTTGCTGCTTGGCTGGAAACAGTGCTTGTACTTTTACTGTTATTTACTTTTGTTGAGGAAGGGCTTTTGGCTTTAGTGGATTTTCTTTTAGTTCCCTGGCTGGCTACAGCGCTTGCACTTCCACTGTTTTTCTTCTTTGTTCCCTGGCTGGCTACAGCGCTTGTACTTTCACTGTTTTTCTTCTTTGTTCCCTGGCTGGCAACAGTGTCTGTACCACCACTTTTAGTGCTTGTAGCTTCAGTGGATTTTCTTCTTTTGTGAATGGTTCTAATTGAATGAAAATGCATTCTAACATGACAGGCAAGAACAGCTGAATCAACAAAGTATTTATTACAAGAATCACATTTGACTTTGCTATCCTTTTGTAGTTGTTTGTCTTTGGAACAATCAACTTCGCCATTTTGATTAGCACCATGTTTGGTTTGTAGATCTTGGTTGCTTTGTATTTCATGATTCAGTTCTTTTTGCTGATTGGTTGATTTATCGCTATGGTGTAGGTTTGTACAACCATCACTCTTGAAGTATTGCAACCTTGGAGGTGTTATATTTACACAATCATGTGTTGTATTGTTATTATGATCTTGATATTCTTCATCATAACTAGTGTGTACAGAAAGACTGTTCTTTGGGATGTGAATAACTACTGGTTCATAACTATTATCATGTCCATTGTGTTGCTGTTCCAATTCATTATCCATAGAAATACAAATGCCCTGCAAAATAAACTATATGTTAGTCTAGAACTGATTAATGTCTCTCATGAGAGATTGATTGTCTTACGGTAGTTTTGATACAATAGTGAGAAATTTATAGTTTTCACAATCATGTAAAACTGCAGAGTGTCCACAATATGTTCTGAGGGATGCAGGATGTGGCATTGTTTTGGAGGTGGGAATCAGGATACTACCCAAAATACAAGTGGGAATCTACTGTAACTGTGAGTGGGAGTTTGGGAATTTGAGGGATGGGGATACAGGAATCTTGAGGGATAGAAGCAGTGAAACAGGAATTTATTTGAGCTTAACATGACCCTTTTCAATTTTTTATGCAATATTTGTATCATATGGAGACAAAAAAGCTATTAAACAAGAAAATAACTGTTTTTTTGAAAACTACATTAACCCATTGACTACTGGGCTTTTTTTGACATTTTTGAGCGATTTTCTGGATATAAACGATCCGTAGGATTTCATCACTCCATATTTGGCGTTACCATGGAAAGTGCTGCTGTTTTGTAATCTCAGGGGCTCAAGTTCTCAGGCCACATGACTTTTAGCTAGTTTCAAAGCATCGTTGGATATTAACACTGGCTCAAAGTTGGCTTAAATCGGAATTTCGATAATTTTAGGGTCATATTTTGCCTTTAGTCACTACTGGAAGAGCATCATTAAGCTTCAAGGTAGCAAAGAGCTCACTTTCTGGAAGAAAGCAGCGAGGAATCTCACTTTGTCAGCAAAAAATGATCAATGTTTGGTTCATTCAGTTTTGGCGGGCTTAGAGCAAAGTCAAGTTTGGAGTTTGACTAACGTCAAATTCTCGGATCTGCCACGGCTATTTATCAAAGTTGTGATGATAGAGGAACACCACAAGCGCAAAATTTTGGCAGAAACCCGAGGTGACCCTAGACTTATAATAAATTTATAAAGACACTAAGGGGGAACTCTATGCCAAGCATTGTGATCGTTACCCAGAATGCTTTGCAGTCGTAAATACTTGAAAACATGTGCATATCAAAATGGCCGTAATCAAATGACCGCAGCTCGGTTAGTGAATTGAAATAAAGGGGAAAAACTTGCCAAAGCTATAGCACAAGGACTGAATTTTGTTGTGTAAACGCTTTTTTTGTCTAAAAACAATTTTTTCAATTAAAAATCCAAGGTCAAAAAAGTGTGATTTCCACTATTGAAAAATAGGGCAAAAACGGTCTTTTTGACTTTCCTAAAGTTCATATGGAATTTTTGTGCTAAAATTGCTTGTTTCTTTTGACTGATATACTATGAAAACTTCCTAGTGCTTACTAACATTCAAACGGCTGGGCAAACTTGGCTTTTTAAAAAAAGTTAGAATTTTTCAAAGCAAGGTCGTTTTTTACAGGCGGTTTTGGGCGCCGTAGGAGTCAAAGGGTTAAAAGAGCTTTAAGATATTGTTAATGAAAACCCAAAATGACATACCTTGGAATCACTATCAGAGAGACATTTAGTTTCACCAGTAATAGTGTTATAGTAAATGACTTGACCAAACTCATCCCTTGTAGGGACCCACTTGACATCCATGATTGATGCTGTCAATCAATAACAATTATTATACATCAATTATTTTACCACAAATGAATAAATTGTGTGCGCATGGAACCAGGACTTGCAGAAATGTTTTTTCTTTCAAATCTTTCCTTTGTTTTTGAATCCTTGTTGGTTTGTTATCAGTGGTAAATGTTTTTACAATAGTCAGCTGTTGTATCTACTGTCATACACCACAGTATTATGTCATAGAACAGCTTTGCCTTATGTTTTTTTATTTCAAAATATTTTAACTATTTTATGAAAAAATGGCATCGTTTTTGTGTACCGACACAGTCTATGAAACTCAATAGAAACAACAAATTAGACTCCAAGTTAAACAATAGAACAAAACTAACATAATTTATAATAAATAAAACTAATACCAAATTGTTGTTTTGATGTCTAAAGCACAAATTAAATTTAAAAAAAAATTATGCTGGAGATATTATTGGAAGCTTTACAGTGCGAATCGAAAAAACCGTGGGCACCCAGAAATATTTTAGAAATCGTTTTTTGTTCGTTGAACAACTTACAAATAACTCTAACTACAAAAAATTTATCATACTACACATCAGTCAAACTTCTTGCGGCGATATAATTGTTTCTGAGTTGTTCAACGAATAATAAACGATTTCTAAAATATTTCTAGGTGCCCACGGTTTACTGATTCGCACTATAAGAATGAAATACTGACCGAAAGAGTAAAAAGGTTCTACCAAGAACTCAAGCACAAAACACCATTTATAGCTATAGTCCCTACAAGCACCCTTTTGCATTAAAATTGAAACGGACTTTGTTTTTCAAAAAAACTGTTGTGTTATTTTTTCTTAATGTGAATACTAGTGGTACTTGAGTAAAATGCAACCATTGCTTTATATTATTCAACCAACGTTTGTATACATGTAAGCTTCAATGAAATGTAGACGATATAATTTGTCATGAGTAAAGGAAGCCGATGATAAGCTTCTATCGCAAACTATGCTGTGAGCTTTGCCTTATATTAGCTTACGAGATATATAAACCATTCTTAACAGATATTTCATATCCCCAAGGTGGTTTATTAGTGGCTAACATTAAATGAATACATACCAGTTATTTTAGTAGCTACAACAGTAGCTAACACCAGCTAACACTCGTCCAACAACCCCAACAAGTCCTGCTATGAAATGACCGTCATGCATTGGAATGTCTCGTCAAAGGCCTGGGAAGGAGACTAAATGACCGGAGAGAGTTTCGGCTCAGTTTCCAAATGAACAGAAGTGGAAAATACAAATCAAAAACAATTTCTAAAATGCGAAAATAAGCAAAACATTATGCCTTGCTTGCTTGTGGACGTGGCTAGCTTGCTGGGAAAAAAATGTCCCAAATTTACCACAGGTAGCCCAACATCCCATTATCGCATTCGATGGACGAGGGAGCCTGGTAAAATTGCACCACAACACAAAATGGCGGACGGGTAAAAACACATGGATTGTTGATATATTGATGATAAAGCAAGGTTATTGTCAGATTATATTGTTTTTTGAAAGATAATTAATTAAATGGGTAAGAAGAACAAGTCAGGAGTAGGACATGGGATCTTGAAGGCTAGGAGCCGTGGAACAAGGGGTTCACAAGATGGGCAAGATACGTGGGTAAGAGAAATTATACACGTGCAAATATTATCGCTTGATATAGCTTACTGTACTAGCATGGTTATAGCTTACATATTTATTGGAACTAGTTTATGAACTATCATTTCAGTAATAATATATACCAGTGGTTTCTATATCACAAGCAAGCAGCTCAGATCTATTGTAAATAAGAGGAGTTTACAAGAATCCCGGCCTAATTAATCGATATTTCCGATAATCGATGTTAATCGATACTAATCAATACTAATCGATATTAATCAATCGATTGATATTGGAAATTGATGACTAATCGATGACCAAGATCATTGTGACCTTTTATCGATTAATAATCGATCATCGATTATCATTGATCGACTAATTTCGATTAACATCGATTAGTATCGGTTTTAAAGGAGAATCGTTACAGGTAATATACAGCTTATTTTGAAAATAATATCGAATGTCAGGTTTAAAGAAATAGAGAAAAAGGGAAAGAAGATAATAAAATAAAGCATGCATGGGGAGTTTTATTAAATTTTATTTAATGTTAACATTCTACATCATTGTACATTACACTTTGCCCGGAATTTGATGTTCGATCTAATTAACTATATACATAGTTATATAGTTACAACTATATCTTGAGACTAGAGCGGATTTCGTATGACTGTACAATGTACGGTTCCGTGCCGTGACCGTGCCGTAATTTGTATAAGAAGATTTAAAGTTTCTGCCGTGACCGTGTCATGCTTTCACGGCTGTGCCGTGTCCGTGCGGTAGTTTCTATAAAAACATTTGAAAAAACTGCCATAACCAATCTGTAGCGTTTTGTTAGGCACACAAAAAACTCTCTAAATTTAGTTTGTACCATGCCGTGCTGTGTCCGTGCTGTTTGTACAGTCATACAAAATCCGCTCTATTTATATACTATTAAATACTATTTTTTTTTTAAATAGTGTGTCAATTAAACAATCGCAAATAAAGCAATTTGTACTATGTCCACTATTTTGTCAGAAAATGTTTTCACCAATATAGTGAATGCACGCTTAGACTACTCTTTGTCTCTGGCTTGGTTTCGCAAAAAAAACCCTGATGTTAATCGATGTCAATCGATGTAATTAGTGGCCAAACTTTGTGTGACTATCGATTAATCATCGATCAACCGATGCTAATCGATATCAATTAGGTAATTTCATCTATTAATATCGATTTTTCGATTAGTTTTCGATCATCGATCGTCATCGATTAATTAGGCCGGGAAGAATTCATGGCAGGATTGATATTTCTTACCCGGCGTAGGCAATCGAATGATTCGGAAATCGAATACAATCGGACGCAATCATATGATTGAAATCGAACGCCAAAAACATTGTGAATTCGATGATTGCATTCGATTTCAGAACAATCAAATGGTTGATTGCAATTGAGTACCATACGAATAAACGTAAATTTACAGTAATATATTTAAATTATGATAATAAAACAGTATTCTTTTAGTGACCTTTTAGTTAATTTTAGTTATTTTTTGTTTAGTTACAGCTGAAAATTAATGAAAATGTGTTTTGCTTGCAATCCAACGCAATCGAATGTTTGATTGCAATCGAATTTCTCAATTATTTTTGTGAAATCGATTTCATTTGATTGATCCAAATGTTTGATTTCGTTTGATTGAATACGCCGGCTTCTTGTAAATTGTATGTTTATTTATAACATACAAAATAATAATACATTTAAATAGAATATAAATAAAAGACGGCATGACTAAATCACGGAATCAATGGAATGGAATAAAATTTATTTGATATACTTCCATAAGTGTGTCTTAGTATAATTGACAAAGAGAAAAAATGGAATTCTCTCTAAAGGCCAATTTAGACAGTACAACTTTTGCTTACAACCATCGCATGCAACCTCCTTTCGTCATGCTCACTACATGACTTGTATTATGTAAATCCACTCTACAACTTGTCTACGACAAGCAACACGAAAAAAGTTGTAGGATTTTGAAACATGTTTAAAAAAGCTACGACAGTCGTAGCCATTTATTTTCAAATAAACTCAGTTAATAAACTGGAACCCCTGCTAAAGTGGCCATTTCTCTTGGTCCAAACATTGTTCAGTATAGAGGGGTTTCACTGTTTAGTTGTTAAGGTGTTTCTTAATATTTAACTATGGTGTTTGTATTAATACAGAGGCATACCAGTGAACTGAATGATGCAGTAGACTGGAAAAGACTGAACATCAGTTCAATAACTGAACAAAGTGCTTTAGATGATTTCCTTGCAACAGCTGAACTTGCAGGAACTGAGTTTACAGCAGGTACAGACTTTAGGCAATATAGTACTGTATTTTTTATGATAAAAATTAAAGGTACTAAATTACAACGTTTTGGTTTCATACTGAAACTGTCGTCAGGTAAAACTAAATAATGCAAATACATCAAATTTAACTGCAAGGAAAACAAATATATATTATTATATATATATTGTTTGTAACACAATAATTATTTAAAGTTTGAAAATAAATAATTTCGCTCTTATCAAGTATGCTTGTAGGTTGAGCACCGGGTTGGCAATCTTGAATAAACAACATTTCAAAGACTAACAGTCTAGTTGAGTTTTACAGCTCTTCAGGACTCTAACATTTTTAGCACTCAGATGTTCAAGGCCATGTTTGCTGCAAATATGTTTACTGATTGAGCTTGACTTCTGCCGATGTTCTACTATACTCTGATGGAGATGTTGTCGCATCATTTAACCAATATAACTTGAATCACACAATTTTCGTAAATCTATATAACAGTCATTATTGATTTATTATATTTTGTTGTTTATCATAGAAAAACTTAATGTGTCAATTGTAACTCCAAGTCGAAATGAAGGAGTTTTATCAGCAGAAGAAAGAATACAAATCCAACAAGCACAAGACAAAAATAAAACATTACTAAGGATTCCTAGAAGGTTAGTCAGTCAATTTGCTTAATATTATTATGTTGGGACATTTGTATGACAGTTTTCATGAAGGGGGACATGGGGGTTGGTAACACCAAAACACGGCCCAAAAAAACATTTTGACAACACCGCATCACAATATCTCTCACAAAACACTATGAACACCACAGCTTTAAAATTCACAGCACACCACAGCTTTGGAAAAGCAAACACCACAAACTCAAGGCATTTACATCACCGCAACACCACACTTTTTTGACAGAAACACCTCAAAATATATTCATCAACACCGCAACACCGCATTCCCCACTGTCCGGCCGTCTTCATGTAAAAAATGGCTTTGGAAAAAACTAAAAATGGCCTGTTTACTTGCCAATAAAGCAATGTTTGTCAATGATCCTGTTGTATTTACATGTCAAGATGTTGTCAATCTTTCAGGCCTGCCTGGACAACGTCAACGTCAGCCCAGGAACTTGATCTAAAGGAAAGAGATAGTTTTATAGAATGGAGAAGACAGCTAGCAAGGTAATTCATTCTATTATTAATAATAACCTCTATACTGGACAGTGTTTGCACCAAGAAAAATGTATGGTTTAGCAAGGGTTCCAGTGTATTGAGGTTTTAAAGGAAAATTTGGGACCAAAAGATATGTCTGGTTTAAAGAGATTTTAGTGTTTCGTTAATAGAGGGGGTTCAACCGTAGTTAAAATATGTTCATTAACCCTTTGACTACTGGACTTTTGAAAGGCTGTTTTTTATTCATTTGCAAAATCAATGTAATTTACTCTGCAGTTTACAGGAAGAAGAACACATTATCTTGACTCCTTTTGAAAAAAATATTGAGTTTTGGAGGCAACTTTGGCGAGTCATTGAAAGAAGGTATTTACAGTTTCTATCCACTGCTTATATCAAAATCATTTCCACAGCTGAAGTTACGTTCCACGCTCTAAAGCCTGCAAAGGATGTTAGTAATATAAACAAAATTTATGATTATCTTATAACTTGTGTTTTAAAGGAATATTTGTTTCACAATCTACTTCATGTACTTAAAAATCTTGTCATAGTCCTATTAATAATAGCACAAGCATGTGCAACCAAAATTTATATGCTCTGTGGACACTCACTTCTCTGCATTTGAGCCACACATGCAGTCCAAAGTTTTTAGTACATGTATACTTTTTTGCATGAAAACCATCAAGTTATGAAATATGCTATGAAAAAATTGATAACAAGAGAAGAAATAATTATAGGCATCCTTTGCAGGCTTCAGAGTGTGGGCTGTAGCTTTGATTGTGACAACCATTTGTGATATACAAACTGTAGGTGTTTATTGATTGACTGTGTCTTTTGTAGTGATGTCATTGTTCAGATAGTAGATGCAAGAAATCCAATGCTATTTAGATGTCAGGATCTGGTAAGTCTTTTCTTTTTTCTTTTTTGTTTTGGTGCTGGTGTTTTCAATACACTGAACTACAAGAAACTTTTGTTAACTAGAATAAATTCTTTAATAAATCATTAAACCACTACAACCTCAAGCCTAATGATTATAAATTATGTATTGATTGGTAAATTAAGGTTATTCATTATTCATCCTGGACAACAGTACTTTCTGGGGTACCCCAGGGAACTGTATTGGGTCCAATTTTGTTCATTATTTACATCAATGACATAACACGGCACATAACATCTCAATGTAAATTATTCGCTGATGATATGAAAGTGTACAAAGTGTTAAGAAACGCCAACGAAGATATGCAAGAATTACAGAATGATTTACATTCTCTGGAACAATGGAGCACTGACTGGCAACTAAGCTTTAATACTACAAAATGCGAAGTGATGCGAATCTCGAAAAAGACTGACAAGTCAAGTCCTGAATATCATTTATGTGGTAGCAAGCTTAAGGCAGTATATGAAGCCAAAGACCTCGGCATTTATATTAAATCAAATCTGTCATGGAGCCTACAAGCCACCAAATGCTCAAATAAAGCTAACAGTGTTCTTGGCTTTATTAAACGAACTGTTGGACCAAAGAACCCGGACTTGTTCTCCAAACTATATAAGAGTCTAGTAAGACCAATCCTTGAATACTGTTCTCCTGTGTGGTCACCACACCTGAAGAAAAACATTGTTATTTTGGAAAAAGTACAAAGGAGAGCCTTAAGATTTGCACTTGGTGCAAATGCAAAAGATATGCCTTATGAAGATCGTTTGAAACGACTAAAATGGCCAACATTGGAAAAAAGAAGAACTTTTTCATCTTTGACTGAGTGCTATAAGACGATTAATGAACTGAACGGTTTAAACCCGCAAGATTTTTTTAGCTTTGCTAATAACTTCAAATCATTACGAGCAAACCATCGCTTCAAGCTAAAGACTAGAGCTGCTAAATTAAACAGCTATAAGCATTCTTTTTTTATACGTATTGTAAATCACTGGAACAAACTATCAAAAGAAATTGCAGAAGCAGAGAATATAAGAACATTCAAGAAAAAATTAGGAATTAAATTATTAACACATTAACTCATTATTAGACATATTTTTATTATATTAGTTTTAAATCACCTACTTGTAAATAGTTTTTATATATTATAGACATTTGTAAATTTCAATTTTTTTATATATTTTAGGATAGTACATACTGATTGTAAACTGTTTTGTAAATTATGTTAAGGAGGTGGACTAGAAAGGGATAACCTCTTTCGCCTCCTTTCACAATTTTTCATGTATTTATATTGTATATATTATTATTTTTTTTTTTTTTATCGTCTGCGTGTGATCAATTGTGAATAAACTATTATTATTATTATTATTATAAGGTACATACAAAAAGTAATTATTGGATGAGGTTGAGCATGATATCTTAAATTATCAAGACCACAAAAACCAAATTCAATAATTGTTTTATTATTATGTTATGTAAAGTAAAAAAGTACAATTTAATCATGTAAAAAAAGAGAAACAATAACAAGCAAATTTGTGCCACCATTTCCACATCATTTCCCTGAGAACATAGGGAGCCTGAGAACTTGACAGAATATTGCAGCATTATTTGCTATCAAATGGATAATAGATTTATCCTAGGTCAACTTCACATGTTATTGAAAATTAACTGTATTCTGTCTGCCAATCAAATTTGAGGTAGTGTACTGTAAAATGTATGATGATGATTTAATTATAATTATTGTTAACTATGATTTTCACAGAAATATTGATTCTGTGATGATTGGAATGATGATAACAATAATGATACCATGTGATAATGATAACAATAATGATACCATGTGATAATAATAACAATAATGATACCATGTGATAATGATAACAATAATGATACCATGTGATAATGCTAACAATAATGGTTGTTATTTGCATCTGTAGGATGCTTATGTAAAAGAAGTGAATCCTGAAAAAGAAAACTTGTTGTTGATTAACAAAGCTGATTATCTTACTCAATCACAAAGGTATGTTGATATAGATATTATTATTAACAATAAGCACTTAATGACTGGTCCCGAGGGAAACAGTTAGTTTTGTTTCCCGAGAATCCCAATGTTTCCCGAGGCTCCGGCCGAGGAAAACATTGAGATTCGAGGGAAACAAAACTAACTGATTTCCCGAGGGATCAGTCATTAAGTGTTTTATTATATACCCTATTCAAACGAAGAAAAATTTTCACTCCATTTTGAAAATGTTTTATTTACGAAAAAAAATTCGTTATGAATTACAAAGCGTGGAGAAAATTGAAATGTAATATGATATTACAAAGTTTTTAGTCGACCAAAAAATGTCAAAGGACAACAATGTAATGTTTTATTTTAAGTTAAAATGTTTGTTGTTTACTTATAAGTTGGAGTTTAAATTGGTGGTTACATTGAGTTTGCAAACGCGCCACACGAACTTTCGATGGACTTTGACCTGATCACGTGGATTTATTCCCCTCTCACGTGGATTTATTACCCGCGCAGGGAATAGATCAATTTATTTCCCTACACGTGATGTGCTCTCGACCAATAAGAAAACGAGTTTGAATAGGATATATAATAAAGCTGATTATCTTACTCAATCACAAAGGTATGTTGATATAGATATTATTATTAACAAAGCTGATTATCTTACTCAATCACAAAGGTATGTTGATATAGATATTATTATTAACAAAGCTGATTATCTTACTCAATCACAAAGGTATGTTGATATAGATATTATTATTAACAAAGCTGATTATCTTACTCAATCACAAAGGTATGTTGATATAGATATTATTATTAACAATCTACACCTTTAGACAGATAAGTGAATAATAGTAGAATGGGATGAGAAACCAGTATGTATTCTTGTCTGGGTTACTATTAATAACATGGATGGAAAATCTTTCTCGATCTCAGCAAAGAATATTGGGTGGCATGGGTGGCCTAGGTTCGAGTTCGAGTCCCGGCTCGGGCATGGATTATATGTGAATTGAGTTTGTTTGATGTGTTCTTCTCTCCAATGCCAAGAGTGTTTTTCTCCAGGTTATCCAGTTTTCCTCCCTCCGCAAAAATGAACATGTGAGCTGAATTGTATGCAAAATAATTAAATGTAGAGGTAGTGAGTGTGTGTCTGAGTCTCCCCCATTAGTAAGGGCACATGTGTCCAGTCTAGAAGAAATTTTTTTTATTACAAAAAGCATTTAATAATATGTGAAATTGCTCCATTGAGTATATATTGTTTAGATCTAACAAATGACTGTCGCCTATTGTCGCCTATCAGGTCTGTTTGGGAGAAGTATTTTAAGGATAAAGGAATAGCTGTTGCATTTTGGTCAGCTCTTGAAGAAACTGAAAGACTAGAGAAAGTATGAATGCATATTAACCTGGTATTTTGTATCATGATTGCAGGAGAATTTGTTTATAATAAATACTTGAATGACAAATTTAAAACAATTTACAGGTTTCAATATGAAAATATGACTATAATTATATTGATATAATTGTATACTAGTTATACAATGGTTTCAAGTTGCATACTGTACAATTTCCCACAAGTCACTTGTATTTTCAAGTATACACACAATCCTTTGGCGAAGAAAATATAAGTGGCAAGTGGTATATTTACTGCATGTCACAAGAAAACATTTACTGTATAACTATTTCATCCACATACATACATGTGTTTTAGCTCTTCTTCTTCTTTACAGAAGATGGAGTGACTAACCTCTATCTTAAAAGTTCCTATTTACAGCAGCTTTCAATTAGCCTTTTCCATATTGAGCAAGGGACTGGAACCAAGTTTCTCAAAATTAATTTAATTTAAAAATAACCCCTTCACATGAAAGAACAAATACAAATTAGTAAGAATTGAAAGTATGAATAAGTTTGTGCAAATTGCAACGAAATTATGGTATTTTAATTATTGTTTCGAAAATACAAAGAATTTATGGTTTGGAAGGACGTTTTGGAAGGACACCATACTTTTCTCTGTAATTTTGGCAGAGTTTGGATGCTCATAATGTTTTTTTTTTTCTATTTAGCCAAACGTTCTGAAACTTGGTCAATAAGCTTATATTTGGTTACTCATCTATCAACTATCATCAAATTAGTTTTTCACACTCGTACCCAGTCCCTTGCTAGATATGAAAAAGGCGAATAGTTCATTGTCTCTTGATGGCTTCAGCTTCTTTAGTTTCTCTTTGTTTATCAATGTTGTGTTATTTTTACCAAAGGAAAACGAAAATGCATGTAAACTTGATGGTGATGAAAGTCAGGGTGACTCAAAAAGAAATGATAGTGATGATGACAGCAGTGATGATAGTGATGAGGAACAAAGCAGGATTGATGTCACTTCTCGCTTTGCTGAACTCTCGACTAAAGAAAATCAAACAAACGCTGATCCAGAATTGACACAAAAACCAGATAAACAAGAAGATCAAATTTACAGTGGACCAGACAACAACAAAGAAACAGACCAACACAGAGAACAAACTTACAAACAAACAGACAAAGAAACACAACAACAGGGAGAACAAACCAACAAACAAACAGACCAACACACAAGACAACACAATGAACAAACTGTGAAACATACTGACAAAGAAACACAACAACACAGAGAACAAACTTACAAACAAACAGACAAAGAAACACAACAACAGGGAGAACAAACCAACAAACAAACAGACCAACAAACTGTGAAACATACTGACAAAGAAACACAACAACACAGAGAACAAACTGACAAACAAACAGATACACCTAGTGATGGTGAGAGAGCAACACAGAATGCTTTAGATTGCTCTGGTAAACTGCTGGGCAGTGATGAATTGATAGAGTTATGTCAATATTTACATCATCGTGGTAGTCAAGGAGATAAACCAACACATACAACTATTGGAATGGTGAGTACTACAACTGCTATGGAATCCTTGACCTGTAATCCAATATATCCACTGGATATCAGCAATCTCTGATTGGTTCCTCTACTACTAGGCTATCAGCTTGTATACCCTGAGTAGAGTAGCAAACAAAATAGGAGCACATTTTGCCAAACTGAGTGAGGACAATATAAAGTCTTTTTTTAGAAAATACAACTATTGCATTTGCAATACAAAAAGCCAACACATTTTGTAGTAAAAGTATTGATTGTAAGAGCATATCATTTTATTATTTTCCAAGAATTGTTATTAACAGGTTCCCATTTAAATCTGTACTTTCCCATTTAAATCTGTACTTATATGCAAATTGTGTTGATGTGTGCTAAACACACAGATCAACCAATCAGAGTATATTATTTCAGAAGTGAACTTCTCTGATTGGTTGATCTGTGTGTTTAGCACACATCAACAAAATTTGCATAAGTACAGATTTAAATGGGAACCTGTTTATTAGATATTCAATTCACAATTTCTGTCACTTTTGCTGGTTTATTCACCAGTTGTAATGTTTATATCATTCAGTTTACTAATGTCAATAAAACTTATTAAGATTCTGTATTTCTCACAATCATGTGGATGTGGATACAATTAATCCACTCAATCTCGTCATTACAAGACCATGAGATCGTGCATGACACAATGGTGTAGAATAATTGATTCAAAATGGATTAAGTTGTGCCATGTCATCTTTATGACATCTTTACTGTGATAGGTTGGTTATCCAAACGTTGGTAAAAGCTCTACTATTAATGCCATCTTGCAACATAAAAAAGTATCTGTGTCAGCAACTCCAGGAAGAACCAAACATTTCCAGGTAAGTGAATGCAAGAATGGCTCATAATATAATTAACATGTATGCTTCAACATGCAAACACCTTTGCTACACTAAGGGTATTCAATTGACTGAAATGTCTGTACAATGATATTTATTGTAAAAATTTAATAGGCAGTACTGTTATTTTTAGGTACAATTTAGAAGTAATATATGAAATATTTGCGTCCGATTTGTATGCAATATACAATGGCCAGTCAAAGATTGTAATTATACAGTAATTATTTCCTGATTGGAATACAGTTAGATTTAACAGTCTCACATGAGCATCTATCAACCAATGAGGTTGTTCGTTATATCAGTAAAATAAGCAGCTATATAACAATCCCAGGTATTCACTTCGCCTTCAGCAAATAATTGTTTAATATACTGTATCAAGTGTTCATGGTTTAAGTGTCTTCATTGCTGATTTATTGATATGTTATTTTCAGACTTTAAACCTTGGTGAGGATGTCTGCCTGTGTGATTGTCCAGGTCTTGTTTTTCCATCGTTTGTTTCAACCAAGGCTGAGATGGTTGTCAATGGCATTCTTCCCATTGATCAGATGAGAGACCATCTACCACCCGTCACTTTGATATCCTTTTAAAGTTCTTTAACAACCTTTTGGGTGATTTGAGATTGAGACATTGAAATTTCAATGTGTAACTTATTATAGACCAAATACCAATTGATTTTCAGAAATAAAAACCTAATCTTAAAACAGAAGCACTACCATCAGAAAGATGGAATCAAATTAATGTTTGATGACAGTGTTCAGTAAACTGTTTCCTTGCTAACTTTGTTGTGATGTTTTTCACACTTTTTCACACTATTTTTGTCTCAAACCTTTTACCATTAATTTGTAGATGTCATTCTAATCTATGGTTTTGATGTGTTGGTCAATTAAAATATTAATTTAAAAACCTATGATAATGAAGTCACATATGGTCTATGAGTAACATGGAACAAGAGTAACAAAAATCTCTTTCACAATTAATGCTAGTATCGAGAATCAAGAGCAAACTTTTGCGGTTTGATGTGACATTGCTTTTAGTATTTATGTCTTTATATAATGGACTATTGCAACCAACAAGGGTCAGGGGGAGAGTGCATGCATGGATGTAATGTTAAAATGTGTTGCTTGTTTTACTTAACTATTTAACGTGTGTCAGCGGATACCCCGTGAAGTACTTGAAGCAGTGTATGGTGTTAATATAGAGAAACCAAGAGAAGGCGAGGATCCTAACCGTCCACCACATGCAGATGAATTACTCAATGCTTATGGGTGTAAGTACACACTTGTAATACCACAGGGAGCCCAGCTTTATTATATGGTTTTTCTTTAGAAAGTTTACTGCTTTATTATATTTTGGACAACTCTATGGGTTGCCTGTGTTGTAACGTTGCATGCTAATACTGTTTATTAGACATTGTGTTACTGATGGTTATTGGTTTGGTCCAGATCCATTTACAGCTTATTTAAACGTGAACCGTGAACTTATCCCAAACAACAGGGAGTCAATCTCAAAACACAGGAATCTCTCTAAGAAAACTTTCTAAAGAAAATAATTATAGGTTTAAAACACGGTATATTGGTTCTCTGTTCCCCTCCGTAACACTTGACATTTGTTATTGTGACCAAGATACAAATGTTTGTATATTTGTTTACTCTCATGTGCCTGTAGTACTGCCCGGGGGGTTCTCCCTTAGAAAATGGATAGGGGTGCTCGACGGACGGTTTTGAAAATGACCCTAAAAAGTACGCATAAATTATCTCAGATACCGATTTCAGACCCTAAAAGGTACGACCACATTAAAAAAAATTTCAATATGTTTAATCGTAAGTTCGAAAACTGACCCTAAAAGGAACAGTGCCAGTTTGAGACCCTGAAAGGTACACGAGGGTCTTATTTTTGACCCCAAAAGTTCCGTTGAGCACCCCTATCCATTTTCTAAGGGAGTTCCCCCCCGGGTAGTACTGATAGGTATCATATACAAACATCTGTATCTTGATCACAATAACAAATGTCAAGTGTTACGGAGAGGAACAGAAAACCAAAATACTGTGTTTTGGCCCTATAATAAAGCTGGGCTCCCTGTGACAATAGTTGTACAATTGTGATGTTACCATGGTGATGTGAGTGCTTGAACTGTTCCTTCTCACCGCTGTGGTCCAGGTTCTAGTCCTGGCTTGGGCATTGATCATATGTCAGTTGAGTTTGTTTGATGTGTTGTTCTCTACTTACAACAAAGCTTTTGTGGTTCTTTAGTTTTACTCCCTCTGCAACAATCATATGTTGTTATTTTGTAGGTTGCTTTATGCACAGTTTGTTAAAAGTAAATGTTTCATCAACCTTGTCAAATAAATGTCAAAACAAAGGGTTAACCTTTTTTTTTAAGAAATTGTGTTTATTAGTTTAGACTGCTAAATAGGATATTCCATTCATTAGAGGGGTTTTCATTAACCTGTGAAACACTATTTAGTGTATCACTCTTTAAATAATGCACTCTAATTCCATTGTGTTCTTTTGTTGTTATTTGACTATTACACTTTAACTAACAACTTTGTTTCACAGGTTAATGAAAACCACTCTATTATAATTGTTGTATTTGTAGATATGCGTGGTTACATGACGGCGCATGGTACCCCTGATTGCCCTCGTTCCTCTAGATACATACTGAAGGACTACGTCATGGTTAGTAATGGTTTTGTATTTAATATGTCTATATGGTAATGTATATATAGTATGGCTTTAATTGCTTATTGACTCTCGCCATTATATTGTACATAATATTATTGCTATGTATTTGTTTTAGTTCTTTAATTATTGATAGCCAGAGCATTCCAATTTAATGTAGACATTTCATCAGCTAAAAAGTTGCTAATCCATGTATTTTTTTATTCTTGTAGGGTAAACTTCTCTACTGTAACCCTCCCCCTGGGGTTGATGCTGTTCATTTCCAAGATGGCCGTTTTGCTACTGGAAGATTCACAGATTTAGAGGAAGTCTTGGAAAAAAGAAGAATTGATGCTGAGAAGAAAGGAACACATGTGAGGAGCATTAAAATAACTGTATTGTTTCATTTTATTACAATCACCAAGCTTTGAGATGACCTACATGGAATGCGGTCATTTCGATCCAAAGTCATTTTGATTTTAGGTCATTTCGATCCACTATTGACACATTCCATCAACATCATCGGCCATTTTGATCCACATGTATATTACATATAGAAATGAAACATTTAGGTAGAATTAAGAGTGTTTTAATTAAGAAAATTTAGAGCCATGACTTGAATCCATTGTTTGAAAACATTTGCATATAACTATAATGACAGCTATTAGGTGTATTTATTATTAGTGTTTTATTATTGTATTCTTGTTATTGTATTTCAGCCTAAAATGAGTTCCGTTGATGAAGACTTTTTTGCCAAGGTAAGAATAGCTGAAATACTTTTTTGTCATAAGAAATGAAAAATAGAAATTAATTATTTTTTGCAAACTTGGGTTAAATGTTTCACTGTGTTGAAGGTATATCGTGTTGGTACTTGTAATTGAAGCTGTTTTCAAAAAGGTTGACATGGGAATAGCATAACTTCCCCTCTATTAACTATGGGAATACTGAATAGTGCATAACAATACCGAAATGCATTGTGGTTATGTAAACTTAACATATTAATTGTTCAGTCGATTGACTTTCAATACGGAATGATATACTGTTTTGATTAGTATAAATGTAAATTATTACTCTACAATTAAACTATTGCATAAGTCGTACAATGCATTTCGGCCTTGGAAATGATGTTATATTTATGTCGTTCAACAGAAAGAGGTCCGCCATTTTGTAAAAGGAATACCAGTGATGTTACCAGGGCAACCAGGCGAGATGACGTCAGAGGGTATGGTGTATAAGCCATGGAAGAAACACAATAATAAAAACAAAAGAGAGAAATTGCGACGACTGGAGAAGAAATCACGATAGTCACATAATGACAATGCAGAATTGTAAACTTTTAAAGACTAGGAAGATTTCGTACCCAGGCTAGGTACGATAATGTACTAGTTTGAATCACAGACTATTAAATTGAGATCACAACAAGGAGTATGTAGCAATTATTACATGAATGATGCTCACTATATACATTGTATTCAATAATAGCATTCAATTTTATAATAGCATTCAACTCAATAATATTGTTTTGTTCATTCTAAATATTTACAGAATTTATAAAGGAGGAAAACTGGCATAAAGTGCTTTATTGAATGTTTTTTTTTATTATTTTGTTCATTTCCTTTCTGGCATACATATACAGCTATTTCAAAAAACGTCGAATACTGAATACAGTACTTACCAGCTTATAAGAACCTTTCAAGTGCTTGATTAGTTGAAAAATCGAGGCGCAGCCGATTTTTTGTAACCATTTTCGAAGTGTTTGGATATAGGAATTAACCCTCTTTAAAGTGCTTGATCTGGCTTCTCAAACCATTAATAATTCTTGGAGAAATTCAAAGCAAACGTTTGCCAGTTTTTATGCTAATTAAGATCACATATCCAAACCTCCTTCACGGTAGTGATTTCATGTTTTGTTATCCTCCTGAATTATAAATGAGTGCGAGAATAACTATTTATTGTTTACTATTCCGCGACGATCAACATCATACACAAGCGATTTATTCATAGGGACAATTACACCACTAGCTGTTTTCTTACTCTACGCTTGGGCTACCTGTGTTTTTACCAATTTTGGAGGCGGATGCCTGAGACAAATCGAATATGGCAATTTGAAACTTATAGCTGCGAAAACAGGACAGCAAGCTCCATGGCAATATTTGCAATAAGCTGCATCGATACAGTTTTTCTCCCCTTATTATTTTTAGTTTAATTTGTTTGGTGTTTGCTGGGATTTTTTTTTTTTAAATTTTTATTTTAAAACATAAAAAAAATAGATTTGAAAAAGTCATTAATCCTGACCTGGGTACCAGATGTCCGAAAGGGAATGGAAAGAGGAAGAAGAAGGGAGAATCGGGCGAATAAATTACCTTTGTGAGATTGTGAAATAAATCAGTGAGGGATCGAACGTAACGGAAGACAAAATAACAATAGAATCGATTCAGCCACAGCATATTTAAAACTTCTTTCCCGTTGCACATTTATTATTCCTTGGCAAAATGTAATAAAAATACATATGACAAACAAAAGGGATTCCAAGTTGTCGCTGTTCGCTTGGAAATATTTTTGTTGTGATTTAGCTACAACTTCAAAAGGTATAAATACAAAACCCAAGGCTATTTTGACTTTTGGTTGGAACTTGATTATAATTGTTTTGGCATAACGCATAATATTCATATTAGAGACTTGGTTGTACAAAATCTTCCAGGGAACACGACAGAAGCTGTTCAATGTTCTCCGAGATCTTCCTAGGCCTTATTGCAATCTTGGTCGAAAATTGCACCGGCGTTTTGATATTCCGAAAAACAAACAGACCAGCGGAACCAGTCGACGAAGAGACAGGGCTGGTTCAATTCTCAGTTCAAGATGAACTAAAAGATTTTACAAACTTCGACAAGAATGATGCTATTTTTCGTGAGTTTGATCCTCCGGTTAATGAAGAAACAGATCCAAAGGCATGGAGAAAGAACCTTCCGCCTCTGAAACAATCTATATTCAAAAGCTTGAAGTTTGTATTCATGATTCAGACAATTTGTGGGACATTGATAGGACTATTTGCAATACTCCTGGTTTTTATTGACTTCAACACTTCATATGTCTGTATCATAAATCAGGTGAAGTACAATCAGCTTCCTAAAAGGACTAGAGCAATAGAACGGTTGGGACAATCTGTGGAAGGGTTTTTCATTGAGTTTTATGATTTTCTTCTTCTATTTTCTATATTCTCGTGGTCGCAACTAAATCAATTGAACCTTATACTGATCAACGTTGTGGCTGCGTTTCTAGATGTAACCTATGAGATGTCGATGTCTTTATTTGGATTATACGACGAGCACTGGATAAGCTATCCTTTAAATGTGCTTTTCACATCTGTTTCTGTAATCAACGGAGTCATCCTGGCAAAGTTCTACAGACCTCGGCCTTACAGATGGTCAAGCATCTTGAAACTGGCATTTACTTTTTCAGCTCAGTTTGTACTTGGAATGTCATACGTTGTTTTCCTGTGTTACCGTTTCTGGCCATGGTACAATAAACAACATGAATCTACTAAAGTCGTCTTTGTTGCAATGTCGTCTTTGATCACATTCTTACCCAAACTTGTTTGTCGTCTCGCGGCACAAAAACTCAAAGTCATCCACCCAGGAAGCTCGCATGTATTTGTGTGTGTCATGTATGGAACATTTGCCATCGTCTATCGCATAATGCAAGCGGAATTGTCGTCGTTTACCTCATTTGTCGCTCTTGGGATATTCCACAGCTTTGTTGACTTAATCGAAAGACTGACAATCACCATGAGGGATTACATCTGGGAATATATCTACCTTATACTATGTTGCAGGCGAAAACCTAACTACAAGTACCGATCTCCGCGGAGCAGGCGTTTTGTAGCCGACATGAGCATTCAGAAATTGCTTCAAGAAAGTACAGGACTTGTGATCGGACTTGGGTTTACCCACTTGTACCACTTTATGTATAGTGACACAAAACCTCCTTATACCGACTATGGTGTTCTCGTGGGGTTCGCTATCCGTGTCATTACCGGGTTAGCCATTGATTTAGTTTTCAACACAATCTCGGTAGTGCTTCAAATACGAGTCATGAACATCGCGATTATGAAAGTCTGGAAGCACAAATGGCGTCATCATTGTATAGTGACGATCATTGTTGCTATGGAGACGGTATTTTTCTTTACTGGTTATATGTTCACTATTGTGAGACATAAGTACAACTATGAGACGCACTCGCTAGTTCGATATGCATGGAACTGTACAGAACCATTTGCAGAACTGTGAAAGGCACAATCCCTTTATTCAAAATAGGTCTCTATTTATATGGAGAACGGATACAGAGACTGCTACGCGAAAACTCCATGCATGGGAATGGTGCTGCGAGTTGAAGTTCTGATGGCAGAGAAAGAGTGAGAGGAAACTATCATGGATTATGGAAACTCGCCTCATTCCCTTCCGCATGTTTCACTAGTTCAAACTCCAACCCGTATTTGGACTATAAACGTTTTGAAAACACCTATTTCCTTCAAGCCTTGGAATGACTCGCATGACACCTTATTGAATTAGGCCAGTACTGTATAAATGACAAAATACCAATCAGAATAAGGCCATAAGGATATAAGAAAACGCAGCTACAATAATGGGTTAGGCGCTTTTGTCCACATTTACCCTGAGAAGGAACAAGATAAAGAACAGAAACCACGAGCTCTGCACGGATCTGCTAGATATTTTATCGAGCATGCGCAAATGCATTACGACATTTCAACGTACGTCATTTCATTACATGAGATAATATAATAATAATAATATATAGTTATTTATATAGCGCTAATACAGAGCTCATAGCGCTTTACAGTATCTATATATGTGTGGAGGACTTATCGGACTGGTGTCAACCAGCAGCTTACAATCATGAGTATGGTTAGTGTATGCCTCCGAGACCTAATTGTTGTACCGGGAGTCAATCCCCTACTCTTTGCGAACACAGCACAACAGGATCTTTAACGTCCACCTTATATAGGATTAGAGTGTAGGCAGACGAGACCTCCGGCTTTATATCCTTATCCGAGAAGACGAGGCACTGAGAGAGTTAAGTGTCTTGCCCAAGGACACAACGCAATCGCCCGGGCCGGGAATCGAGCCCAGACCATTAGGCCAGGAATTCGGTCCCCTGACCACTAGACCATCACGCGATTCAAACGGGTTGAAAACTGGTTTGAAGTAAACATTTTCGTCCAAAGTTCTGGACGAAACCTCTGAAAGAAATCTCTTGCAAGTAAGGTAATCCCCATTACACCATTCCGATCCCTCAACAGCTGCTTGTATACTAAGAATTGTCAGTAAGTCACTTGATAGACACGATACGTACAAAATAGTTTATTAGAAAAGGTATAGTACATTGATAGATATATAAATACTTTATATATATAAAAATATATTAGTCTTTGAAACAAATGGTACATATTACTAGTTATACAACGCTTTGGAGTGGCATACCGTGGAATATTACACGAGTCACTTGTATTTTATAGTATACAAACGAGCCTTAAGGCGAGTTTATATGCAAAGAAAGTGACGAGTGGGATATTCACGGTATATCAAGAGAAAACATTGTAAAACTACTTTATCCAACATCAAATAAAAGAGAACCCGCCATGTCTAATGGGAAGAGGCAGTTGAATACTGCCGAATATACAACGGCTTACAAGCAATCGGATTGGCTGTATTTTATGATGTGGGATAAAATGATATACCCTTTCTGAGAAAGATGATCACCCGTGAAAAGCCTACAAGCAAGTTGCGCAAAGGATCATGGATCAGTTTAGAAAGTAAACATGCATTCGAAATGCCTTTCTTGCTGTCTCATTGACAAGTGTTTCGATGTTGCAACTGACGCTGTGTTCTAGTAAAGTATACATGGGTTACCCATAGTCCCCTTTGCTACTAGTTTGTAGGCTTTTCATCTCAGTCACGGGTGACAAAGGTTCTCGGAAAAGGTATATATCAAGCATTCTTAATGCTCTTAAAATGCAAACACACTAAATAAAACTCCCTCAAGTAAAACACATCCAAAACATACTAACGTCCAAATTTTGCAACATTAGAGCGAATTGCATAACCTATTTCTTGTATGCGAATGAGTTTTATTATATTAATGAGCATGAAAACAATAGCGCAAAGTGATTCACGTTTCTTTAAAGAAAACTGCGAAGGCGACAAATGTGAACATTAACGATTGTTTCCTGTGTTTGATCTTAGTTGTATCATATGAATCACTCAAGCATGGTCTTTGCGCTATTGTTTTCATGCTCATGAATAAAATAAAATCGTCGTTTTCTTTACTCAACATGGCCAAACGAGACTCACTTTCACGGCTGGTACGCTGGTACTCACGTATGACCTCTTCGCTGTCCATCAAACTAACGTACAAACAACATACTGTTACTATCACGTGACATTTAATGTTACTATCGCGTGACATTTTTGACAACTAATAGAGTCACTATCGTGTGACATCTCTTGACAACTATTAGTGTCGCTATCGTGTGACATCTATTGACAACTATTAGTGTCACTATCACTTGACATCTATTAACAACTATTAGTGTCACTATCACGTGACATCTATTAACAACTATTAGTGTCACTATCACTTGACATCTATTAACAACTATTAGTGTCACTATCACTTGACATCTATTGACAACTATTAGTGTCACTATCACTTGACATCTATTAACAACTATTAGTGTCACTATCACTTGACATCTATTAAACAACTATTAGTGTCACTATCGCGTGACATCTATTAACAACTATTAGTGTCACTATCACTTGACATCTATTAACAACTATTAGTGTCACTATCACTTGACATCTATTAACAACTATTAGTGTCACTATCACTTGACATCTATTGACAACTATTAGTGTCACTATCACGTGACATCTATTGACAACTATTAGTGTCACTATCACTTGACATCTATTAACAACTATTAGTGTCACTATCACGTGACATCTATTAACAACTATTAGTGTCACTATCACTTGACATCTATTAACAACTATTAGTGTCACTATCACTTGACATCTATTGACAACTATTAGTGTCACTATCGCGTGACATCTATTAACAACTATTAGTGTCACTATCACTTGACATCTATTGACAACTATTAGTGTCACTATCATTTGACGTCTATTGACAACTATTAGTGTCACTATCGCGTGACATCTATTAACAACTATTAGTGTCACTATCACTTGACATCTATTAACAACTATTAGTGTCACTATCACTTGACATCTATTAACAACTATTAGTGTCACTATCACTTGACATCTATTAACAACTATTAGTGTCACTATCACTTGACATCTATTGACAACTATTAGTGTCACTATCGCGTGACATCTATTAACAACTATTAGTGTCACTATCACTTGACATCTATTGACAACTATTAGTGTCACTATCATTTGACGTCTATTGACAACTATTAGTGTCACTATCGCGTGACATCTATTAACAACTATTAGTGTCACTATCACTTGACATCTATTAACAACTATTAGTGTCACTATCACTTGACATCTATTAACAACTATTAGTGTCACTATCACTTGACATCTATTGACAACTATTAGTGTCACTATCACTTGACATCTATTAACAACTATTAGTGTCACTATCACTTGACATCTATTAACAACTATTAGTGTCACTATCACGTGATGACAACTATTAGTGTCACTATCACGTGACATCTATTGACAACTAATAGTGTTACTATCACGTGACATCTATTAACAACTAATAGTGTCACCATCGCGTGACTTTAATTGTTACTATTGCGTGACTTTATTGTTACTATCGCGTGACTTAATTGTTCCTATCGCGGGACATTTATCATCACTATCGCGTGACATTTATTGTTATTATAAAATGACAACTATTTTTACTATCGCGTGACATTTATTGTTACTATCGCGTGACTTTATTGTTACTATCGCGGGACATTTATCATCACTAGCGCGTGACATTTATTGTTATTATAAAATGACAACTATTGTTACTATCGCGTGACTTTTATTATTAGTATCGTGTGACTTTAATTATTACTATCGCGTGACATTTATTGTTACTATCGCGTGACATTTATTGTTACTATCGCGTGACTTTATTGTTACTATCGCAGGACATTTATCATCACTATCGCGTGACATTTATTGTTATTATAAAATGACAACTATTTTTACTATCGCGTGACATTTATTGTTACTATCGCGTGACTTTATTGTTACTATCGCGGGACATTTATCATCACTTGCGCGTGACATTTATTGTTATTATAAAATGACAACTATTGTTACTATCGCGTGACTTTTATTATTACTATCGCGTGACTTTAATTATTACTATCGCGTGACATTTATTGTTACTATCACGTGACTTTATTGTTACTATCGCGTGACATTTATTGTTACTATCGCGTGACTTTATTGTTACTATCGCGGGACATTTATCATCACTATCGCGTGACATTTATTATTACTATCGCGTGACTTTTATTATTACTATTGCGTGACTTTAATTATTACTATCGCGTGACATTTATTGTTACTATCGCGTGACTTTATTGTTACTATCGCGTGACTTTTATTATTACTATTGCGTGACTTTAATTATTACTATCGCGTGACATTTATTGTTACTATCGCGTGACTTTATTGTTACTATTGCGTGACATTTATTGTTACTATCGCGTGACTTTATTGTTACTATCGCGGGACATTTATCATCACTATCGCGTGACATTTATTATTACTGTGTAATGGTGATATTTTTAGTCCAATTAACAACATACCGCAGTGTAACGATCTAAAATTACTCGGGCTAACTTTTCAGGCAGATAATAGATACGATAAGCATGTTAAAGAATTATTATGTAGCTCTAACAAATGTTTATTTGTAATAAGAAGTCTTAGAAAAGAAGGAGCTACTCAGACAGAAGTTGACTACCTTTTTAAATCCATAATTATGTCTTAATTAATTTATGGCCCCTCTGTATATGGAGCATCAGGACCTCAATTATCTACTGTACAAAATGTTTTAATTAGATGTCATAAGCGTAAATATATTTCAGAATGTATAGATATTTTTAATGCTCTTAAAACAATCGATATCAGGCTTTTTAAAAAAATTAAGAATTTACCAGAACACCCGGCCCTCTGCACGAAATATTGCCACAATTAAATCGTAATAATTATAATCTAAGAGTTACTAGGAGTGTTAAAAATACAATAAAAACTGAACGCTTTAAAAATATATATAAAAATCGATTAGCTTATAAATATGAATTAGGGGTATAAGTATATCAGTTTAGTTTTATTCTCATCTTTTTTTTTTTTTCAAGTTTTAAAGCGCACTAGTTATAACTTATTGTATATATGCATTTTTTATTAGTTCTTAATCCATTATAAGTGTTAATATGTATTTTATTTACTCAATAAAGACATTATTAATATTATTATTATTACTACTATCGCGTGACATTTATCATTACTATCGCGTGACTTTTATTGTTACTAGCGCGTGACATTTATTATTACTATCGCGTGACATTTATTGTTACTATCGCGTGACATTTATCATTACTATCGCGTGACTTTTATTGTTACTAGCGCGTGACATTTATTATTACTATCGCGTGACATTTATTGTTACTATCGCGTGACTTTTATCATTACTGTCGCGTGACATTTATCATTACTATTGCGTGTCATTTGTTACTATAAAATGACAACTATTGTTACTATCACGTGACATTTATTGTTACTATCAAAATTATCATTACGTGACAACTATTGTTATTATCACGTGACATTTAATGTTGCTATCACGTGACAACTGGTTTTTACTATCACGTGACATCTTTTTTACTATCACGTGGCAACTATTGTTACTAAGTCTTTGATTAAAGTTCTCGTTTTTCTTTCTGCAGAGCCTTTATTGGGGGAGCCTTTAGGCGAGTCCAATTTGATAACTTTCAAAACATCACGAGTATCTATTAATTACGAATTGTACGAGAATATCGTGCGATTTTGTATTAATAATATACAGAAAAAAAAATATTCGAACTATTTCCTCATGCATGGGATATGATGCAAGCTCGCGCACGCTCATCATTCAAAACTGATTTGAGCTTTTTCTAAAATTTCAAACGTGGGTGGCGTAAGGAGTTCGCGCACAAACATAATGCCTGACCTGATCTAACACGCACTCAAATTGGTCAAAACTGCCGTTACCATAGGAACTTAATTGGTACTCTGCAGAGTACAATTAACGATTAAATTGTACTCCACTCGTGCAATCAGAATCGAGTATATTTGTACAGTATAACATTAGCATAAGAATTGCATTGTTCAAAACTTCCATTCAGCTCTGATATCTGTTAAAAATTCCGATCTATTAACTAATGCAAGTGTTACAGGGGTATACTACTGCTCTTAGGTAGGTTGGTATCGGAATTGCTTTGAATTCACTTATCTAGTAGTCAGTGCTACTAGTTCCTACGCTTTACATGCTCAGGCTTGCTCATATTAATATGGAAAGGCAAGGTAATATGAGCCTTTCGCTCTGACAACTTCTGATTGTTCTGATTGGCAAACTGCAATGACATGACTTTAATAAGGGACAGGTGCTAATGTGAAATTGTCTTTAAAACTATGTTTAACTTTTAGGGCATACTGAATTATCGTTGTGAGAAAAGTCATGCTGATTGTGGGCAGCCAATCCTTATATTTTTCTAAACTATAATTACATGTAATCAAAAAGAAAGTTTCTTTTGACTAGAAGATCGACCATGAATCATAAGAATAAACATGACTACAAGTTTGTCTAGAAACCTGAGTCCTGCTTGGAGATAGAATGATTAATTAAACCATCCTGTCTTCCTAAATGGTACTGTGACATTTATGACAACCATGGCCCGGGGGGTACTCCCTTTGTCCAAGTGGTAGGAGTGATCGGCGGAGGTTTTGAAAATGACCACTAAAAGGTACGCACAGATACAAATAAAGCAGAGTAAAAATGACCCTTACAGCTGATTTTTGAGTAAAAACTCTAAAAGGACCCTAAAAGGTACGCACAGGAAATATTTTAACCCTAAAAGGTACGCTGATCAGCCCTACTACTTGGACAAAGGAAGAAACCACCCCCCCCCCCCCCTCCCCTCCCACCCCCGGGAACCCATGTCAGACCTCTAGTCTCCGACTTGACATTAATTTCCCAAAAAACGAATTTTCTAGTCTTTAAAAAATGTTGATCACTTTAGTTGAAAATAGATTTAATTTCTTCCCTTAAGAAATTTGGCGGCAATAAGCAAATTAAATGTCAATTTTCCGTCTTTTAAAAATGTTGATCACTTTAGTTGAAACTTCCCTTAAGAACTTTGGCGGCAAAAAGCAAATTAAGGCTGGTGCCTAGTAATTGCAACCCATTTTTATTTCATTGAAACTATACCAGTTATTTCAAACACTCAATGGGCTATCTAAAACTGAAAAAAAATTGTTTATTATTGTTTAGTACCTGATGACGTAGGTGTATTTTTGCGAATTTTAAAGAAATACTATTTCATACTGTTAAGAGTTACTCAAGAAATAAACATGAAATAATAATCTACGACATATATATTTTCGACTTTAAATCAAAAATGTTATTTATCACGCAGACAGCTATGTTTTATAATAGCTTTTTGGCGAAAATCACGAAAAAAACATTTTGTGTGCATACCGTATTATTGACTAAATGTCAAACCAAAACCATTTTTATTTTTAAAATATCAACTTAGAAAAAAACTTCGATATCACTATAACATTTCTAGCGAAGTCAAATTAGGGGTATCCACGCGTTATTGAAAGATGTGAATTTTTAGATTTCATTTTTAGGTAAAAACGCGCGAAAATTTGTGACACACGTGACTTTGTGTCACGTCACCGCGTGACAAGATTTCTACCTGGCGCGCTTGCAAACGCCAATGAACCTTCAAATTCGCTTCAAACACAAGGCAAAACACTGAGAAAAATCAAGCTTTTGAGCTTCAAATTGACAAAAGCTTCTCTTCAACTAGAACTTAATAGTGTGGTAACTATATATTAAAAGTCAAAAAAGAAATTCTATAACATTGTTTTTGTAAAATATAGTTTTCATCGTAAGATTTACTAAAAAGACATCACGGCAAACTAACAAAAAACTGAACCTTTTGAAATGGAATTAAAAGCCTCAAGAATCAGTTCTACCAACACAAGATCGATTTGAAAAGACAAGGAAGTTAAAACAAGGGTTTTTTATAATAAATAAGTTTGTGTAAAACATCATTTTGCCGTTTGTACAAAAAAAAAACTCGTACAATTTCGTACTGAGTAAAAACTACTAAAAAAGCTCGTTTAGTAGGCCTAAAAAGTCTAAATAAACAAAGGTTATTCAACCAATTTTTAATTATATTTGTATCTTAATTCATCGTTGTCTATCTTTGCTAGTTAAAGAGATATATGACAAAACAGGTCACGTGACCTAGCTCTTAATATGTATTGTCAAATCTTCTCCTTACCACAACGATGGGGTCAACTGGAAAAGGCTAAATTAAAACCACCTTAATTGTCAAGTACAATAAAATAATACGTATTTCAGCTTTCTGAAAGTAGTCTTTGTACACCCCATTGGAAGAAAACCATTTTTGTCGCCTTTAGGTCACGTGACTTTCCAAAGTCAATATAACTGTACTTAAAATAGTGATAAGGCTAAAGGCTACCTAAATACCAAACATGACGTCAATGTCTTAAAAACTAACAGAAATATATAAGAGAAAATGTATATTCATTGATTCTCTGAAAAACCAAGCCTTAAACACCGGAGGCGTTTATAAACAGTTGGAAACGAAATATTTAAAAAAATGGTTACACAGCTGCAAACCGACAGATAAGTAAATTAATGAATCCAAAAACTGTTTAAAGAAAGCTAGAACCCATATATATGTTAATAGCGCTGCGCGCCCATGACGTCACATAAATTGCTCCCCATGGCGAGGTCGGACATTCAAACCGGAACTAGTATGCTTTTACAGTAATTTATATGGAAACTTCAAGTAGTTTCGGTCGTAGTAAAATAGTTATTTTAACTGAAAAAGACAACGTTCCTGGCTCAAAATTTACCAATAATGCAAACGAATACACTGTTGATCAACTGAAGCGGTGGCTCAAGTGTAGAGGCCTAAAACAGAGCGGTAAACTGGGTGAATTGCTCACACATGTCAAGGGTTGTTTAGCCTGCTGTAAATGGCTAAAGGCTAAAACTGACAAAGATCAACTACCAGTAAATGGAAGTTTATTTCGGGGGCAATCAGTGCTTGTACCGCCTGAGAAAGGCTAGAGAGTATTCCCTTCACATGATATTCCAAATCTATTCAACTATGTACGAATAGCAAACAAAAGTCCGCGTACAGGCTAGGAGTCTTTGAATCGCTTTGCCGTACTTCGTCGAAATGATAAACAAATTTTAGTTGTTCAAACTCAGTCCGAAACAAATATCTCTTTTTTTACACGTTTTCTTATTGTATACAATACTATTAAAGTTGTAATTAATGTCATCGAAGTCCTAATATTAAGTGCGTGACCAGTTTACAGTCGTGTACGATCGAGTTGAACAAAATTCTAAGTGTTCCGAAATGAGTCGTTTGCCTATTATGTACAGACTCATAGAATTACTCTGAATCAGTTTAACATAGCTTACAATAATCGCTTACTCCATCTAAAAAAGTATATCGTATCTTCTTTACTGAAATAATACAGAATCACTGTGAAAATCTAAATAAAAAGTCCGTGTACGGGTGACTTACGAATAGCCACTGCGGCAAAAAAACGTTTTCCCCCTCTGCTTGCAGCTTTTTAAGTGCCTGATGAAGCTTCTAGGGATACCTGGAATAACTATTGCACGTTCCCCTAACAGTAGCGTTTGGTTGTGACCATTTTAAAGTCATAATATTGAAAAAAGTTGTCGATTTGGTTGCTAAACACATACTTTGCTTTGTAATATCTCACTGTGTTTGTCCGACCCATGCGGGGGGTCCTAAGCCGATTAAATCTATTTTTAGTACGGGCGCGCAGCGCTATTACAAGTCAGTACCAGCAGACAACTGAGGATCTATTGATAACAACACCGCAACAAATCTTGAACATGAACCAGTCTAGCCTTACACGAGGTAACAGCTACTGCAAGTACCATGAACCTCCTACAGAAGTTGAACGAGCTGTTCAAATAGCAGCATTATTATTTATTGGTGGATTTGGTGTGTGTTGTAACGTATTTACAATCTTACTCGCTGCTAAGTACACCGTGAGAAGAAATATTCATTTCTTGATCATCAACATGGCCGTGTCAGATACTCTCTTTACAGTAATAGTATTGATGCCGGATGCACAAATATCTATTTTGGGGTACAAGTTATGGCATGATGATAGTGTTAGTAATTTTGCTTGTAAAACCATTCCCTTTCTATGGAGCACTTTTAGAATGGTATCTCTTATTACCCTTTTAATCATCAGCATTGAACGATACAGAATCACAACAAGGCGAGTTGTTCAGATATCACGACCATACTCGGTAAAACAACGTGTGTGTTTGCTTGCATTCTCCTGGTTGATTTCTGCTGCAATGAGTTTGTTTCATGTAATTTTTCTTCATTCGGGGAAATATGGCTATTGTGATATAAAATTAGAATTAAGGATTTATTACAATTTATGGTCTTCCATCAATTCTATTATAACAATAATCTTGTTTCTGGTACTGGCTTTACTAAGTATTCTAACCTTACGGAGACTGTCCAATCCACCAGCCATTGAAGACAATCACTCTGAAGTACAAACAAAACTACGAAGGAAACGAATCGGTAGTGCGGTCAGAATGGTTTTGTATTCGTTACTTATTTATTCGTGCTGTTACCTTCCTTTATTCATAAGTGCATTAATTTTTTTTAGTTACCATTTCTTTCCATCAACTCATCGATTTAATTGCATGGATTTCTATCGATTAATTTTTATCATACAATATTTTCTTCCGGTCGTCAACTCTAGTTTCAGCCCTTGTGTGTACTTTGTCTGTCTGTCTGATTTCCGCGAAGCAGCAAAAACATTACTGTGCACAAGAAACGTTAATAACAATTCTGGGACAACCACGAACAGAACAAACTCTGCACAACCAAGAGATACAGCAAACATGTAGATAGCGTGAACATTACAAAATCAATACTCAATACTTTTCTTTTTATATCGTATTGAGTTACGTAGGTATATACATAGTATGAATATGATATAGTATGAAAAAAAAACTATTTTCTTATGAGTTGTGATTTTTTTCATATCGCTTCCGTTTTCGCAAGTTATTCTTCAAAATCTAACGCGTAGGCATCCATTAAATGCTGATTATCTCAAAATCAAGCTCGGGACATCCCATTTTTCTTCTCATATTTGTAATCAGCATTAACTTTCACATTTAAAGAAAAGTTTAACATTATTTCCAAAAGTAGCCAGTCACCTTAATATCTTATAAAGTTGCTGCATATTTAGTTTTGAACAAAATCGCCGGGACGACATATTAAGATCCTTGGTATTTTCATATATTAGTTCTTAACAACTTTGCTTATTATGGCTGGATATATCTATGGCTTGTTGACGTAGATGTTTTTTTTTGCCAGATGTTAATTGAAATTTCAAAAGTGCTTAGCACTGAAACGGATAAGCGCTATATAAATATCTTTATTATATAAACTTCAGTGAAATATCAGGTGATCTCCCGCGCGAAAAAGTGATATCTTCACATGTGAAATAACACGTTACCATCTATTTGTTAAGATTTTAAAGAATTTTTGATGCATGTATTGATAAAACTTTTGCTATTTCATTTGTCATGAGTGCTTGGAGATGCGGATTTTATCTTCTGGTGTTCAAATGATATCACACTCGTTCACTGATCTCACCCGTGACTATCAATTGAACACTCGAAGATAAAATCCGTATCTCCGCGCGCCCATGTATTTATTAATAAGTTATTTAGCGTTTTCATTTGCTTTAGTTGTTTATTATCCTTGTATATGTAAAATTCTGCCGCAAATATCAATTCTCCCTGTTTGCGATCATATGAGAATTTAACCCCCTTTATAGGCAAGTTGTTATTAATATAAACAACATCGAAACGAATTGAATATTAGAATAATTATTTCAAGAAAAAACTATTTAAAGAAAGCAATCACAAGCATTTAAATAACTATTTAAAGAAAGCAATCACAAGCATTTAAATAACTATTTAAAGAAAGCAATCACAAGTCTGAATCTACTGATTGCCACATCAAGAAAAAGTGTCCACGGCTCGAGTGTTTTTCATAATCGATTGGTATATAGAAAATCTTGAAAGTAATAAGTGGATTTGAAACGATGAAAAAATTCGTTGAGAAAGTATTGGATTGAATTTAGAGTGTTCTAGTAATCGATTGCAAACCATATCATTGATGGAACAGTAATTAGTTCTTTTAAAATGAAAAAGTTTCGCGATATTAAAAGGAATTCTCATTTGTCGGGTGACTTTTGGATTAGCTGATTATATTTTCTAGCGAAAAATATCAAAAAGAATAATTTTACTGTATATCAATTTCCATTGAGATTTTTAATTAAAATATCAATTGCAATACTTGCCATCAGCTGCAAAACAAGAGACAATGATATTAATGAATCGAAAAACTATTTAAAGAAAGCCTGTAAAAACGAACTGGTTGAAACAACTATTAAAAAGGGTTACAACCTAGTGTAGGTTTGTAGGTTGGAATCATTGTTGAAATAATTGAGAGTCATCAACCTTTGTTTTTGGATTATTTACTCCGACGTTTCAACCATTTGGTCTGACCAATTAATAATTGGTAGAAAAAGCATCCAATTTTCTATTGGTAGATTTGACCAAAACTAATTGGTTGAAATAACCAATAGTTAAGTAATGGCTACAATATTAACCATTTCAAATGTTAAAAAGACCAAAATTAACGTTTTGGTTGAAATAACCAATATAGCTAAGTAGGAGATATTAATTTCAAATTGGTAAAAAAGACCAAAACGTTTTGTTTGGAATGACCAATTAGAAATAGTTATAATAATAGGTACGAGTGATGTTTTGAAAGTTTTCAAAATTGGACGAGCCTTTAGCCCTCGAAAACGACAAAAAGCGGCCATTTTGTTGGAGACGTACGGTCTTTTTCTCCAAAAATGGTAATTATTTTCACATTTTGTGTCAAAAAATTTGCTTTATTTCCAAATATCATGAGTTTTACAAACATTTTATTACATACATTTTCGATTAAGTCACCAATCACCATGAGGGATTACATATGGGAATATATCTACCTTATACTATGTTGCAGGCGAAAACCCAACTATAAGTACCGATCTCCGCGGAGCAGGCGTTTTATAGCCGACATGAGCATTCAGAAATTACTTCAAGAAAGTACAGGACTTGTGATCGGACTTGGGTTTACCCACTTGTACCACTTTATGTATAGTGACACAAAACCCCCTTATACAGACCATACAGTTCTCGTGGGGTTCGCTATCCGTGTCGTTACCGGGTTAGCAATTGATTTAGTTTTCAACACAATCCCGGTAGTGCTTCAAATACGAGTCATGCATGAACATCGCAATTATATCAAAGGGCATCATCATTGTACAGTGACGATTATTGTTGCTATGGAGACGGTATTTTTCTTTACTGGGTATATGTTCACTATTGTGAGACATAAGTACAACTATGAGACGCACTCGTTAGTTCAATATGCATGGAACTGTACAGCACCATTTGCAGAACTGTGAAAGGCACAATCCCTTATTCAAAATAGGTGTCTATTTCCTTCAAGCTCCAATGACACCTTATTGAAGTAGGCCAGTACTGTACTGATAACGAATCGAAATATGACGACCAACTTGAATAACTATTGTTCTTGACTGGCTAGACTCGGCATACATTTGAAAATTGTCAAGAACAATAATATAGGTCTCCATATTTCGATTCGGTCTATAAATGATTAAAAAAACAACAATCAGAATTAGGCCAGTACTGTATATAATTATAAGGATAGGGGATTTTTTCCTCCCTCTACAAGAGAAGGAACAGAAACCTTGAGCTCTGCGGCACGGACCTGCTAGATATTTTATCGAACATGCGCGAATGTATGACGACATTTCAACGTCATTTTATTACATGCGATGCAATTCAAAATGCATGGTTATAACTGGTTTAAAACCGGTTTGAAGTTAAATTTTCCGTCAAATCTCTGGCAAGTAAGGTAATCCTCATTACACCATTCCCTCAACAGCTGCTTGTATACTAAGAATTGTCAGTAAGTCACTTGATAGACACGATACGTACAAAATAGTTTATTAGAAAACGTATAGTACATTCATAGATATATAAATACTTGTATAAAAATATATTAGTCTCTGAAACAAATGGTATATATATTACACGAGTATTTTCTAGTATACACACGAGCCTTAAGGTGAGTTTATATGCAAATAAAGTGACTCGTGGGATATTCACGGTATGTCAAGAGAAAACATTGTAAAACTACTTTATCCCATATCATATAAAATAAAGAGAACCTGCCATGTCTCATGGGAAGAGGCAGTTGAATACTGCCGAATATACAACGGCTTACAAGCAATCTGATTGGCTGTATTTTACGACGTGAGATAAAATGATATACCCTTTCTGAGAAAGTTGATCACCCGTGAAAAGCCTACAAGCAAGTTGCGCATGCATTCGAAATGCCTTTCTTGCTTTCTCATTACTTGACAAGTGTGTTCTAGTAAAGTATACATGGATTACCCATAGTCCCCTGCGCTACTAGTTTGTAGGCTTTTCATCTCACAGGTTCTCGGAAAAGGTATATATCAAGCATTCTTATTGCTCTTAAAATGCAAACACACTAAATAAAACGCCCTCAAGAAAAACATGCTAAGGTCCAATCTTGCAACATTGTCTGTATAAAATAATATTTTTACATAACGAAAACTCACTTTAAAAATGAAAGCTTGTAAACAAACCCCTTTGATTTGTCAGTTAAAACACATCAGTAGATGTTAGTGAAATCATCTTACAACAAACACACGTCAGTATCAGGCTGACAACAAACACTAAAAGTATCGGGTATGCTCGTCGTATCCCTTAGGGGTAAAAAACAGCGATATGGTATCTTTTAGGGTGTCAAAATGGAAATTTAGAATTGGTATCTGTTCGAGTATTGAATTAAAAAGGAAGAGCCCATCGTATTTCCCCCTGCTGTTTTCATTTTGACTTTGTGGTATCACTCAGGGGTTAAAAATCCCTCATGCCATGTCATTTAGCGGCGTTTGAGCATACCCCATCCCCCGGGCAAGAAACACATGTCGGTTAGTGTCGGGAATAATGTCAGCTTACAAACACATGTCGGTTAGTGCCGGAGATAGTGTCATCTAATAAACACACGTCGGTTAGTATCGGGGATAATGTCAGCTAACAAACACATGTCGGTTAGTGCCGGAGATAGTGTTATCTAATAAACACACGTCGGTTAGTAACGGGGATAATGTCAGCTAACAAACACATGTCGGTTAGTGCCGGGGATAGTGTCATCTAATAAACACACGTCGGTTAGTATCGGGGATAATGTCAGCTAACAAACACATGTCGGTTAGTGCCGGGGATAATGTCAGCTAACAAACACATGTCGGTTATTACCGGGGATAATGTCAGCTTACAAACACATGTCGGTTAGGTGAAGTTTTGCCAAGACTATCATTTAGAGAGTTTAATAACTGCATAGTTCTATCAGGTGAGCGGTTATCAGGTGAGTGAAGGTCGGATACCGGGGATGTGACTAAGCTGTCCCGTGGGTCGGTCTGATGTAGTCTTGATAAAGCATTCATTAATACTTGAGAATCAACAGTACCTCGTGGCTGTGGACTGCTAAAGGGACTGGAATGGCTTGACTGTACAAACAAACAAGAAATATATGTTATGATAATGATATTAAAACCATCAGTGATTGTGATAGTTGTATTATCAATCCTCATTATCTCCTCCAGTTGACACCAGCAAGACGACAGTTAACTTCACTGTCTGTAACTTATTACAAGATTAACTTCGCAAGCTTGCACGAAAAATTATGTTTATGAATTAAATGAGCATCAAACTAGAATGTGTTTTTGATATAATAAGATATTTAAGACCTACCTTTATTCTTGTCAATTCTCTAGACAACACTGTCTTGTCTTTGATGAGTTCATTTACTCTGCTTTGTAGTTCGTCGTTTTCTTTACTCAACATGGCCAAACGAGACTCACTTTCACGGCTGGTACGCTGGTACTCACGTATGACCTCTTCGCTGTCCATCAAACTAGCGTACAAAGAACTGTTACTATCACGTGACATTTAATGTTACTATCGCGTGACATCTATTGACAACTATTAGTGTCACTATCACGTGACATTTATTGACAACTAATAGTGTCACTATCGCGTGACATTTATTGACAACTATTAGTGTTAATACTATCGCATGACATCTATTGACAACTAATAGTGTCACTATCGCGTGACATCTATTGACAACTATTAGTGTTACTATCACGTGACATCTATTGACAACTATTAGTGTTACTATCACGTGACATCTATTAACAACTATTAGTGTCACTATCACTTGACATTTGTCTTAACCACGTGACTGTAATGTCACTATCGCGTGACATTTATTGTTACTATTGCGTGACTTTATTGTTACTATCGCGTGACATTTATTATCACTATTGCGTGACTTTTATTATTACTATAGAGTGACTTTTATTATTACTATCGCGTGACATTCATTGTCACTATCGCATGACATTTATTGACAACTATTAGTGCCATTATCGCGTGACATTTATTGTTACTATCGCGTGACATTTATCATCACTATCGCGTGACATTTATTGTTATTATAAAATGACAACTATTGTTGCTATCACGTGTTGCAGTTGTTGTTACTATCAAAATAATTATTACGTGACAACTAATGTTACTGTGTCTTACTTTGATAAAAGTTCTCGTTTTTCTTTCTGCAGAGCCTTTAGGGTAGCATTGGCTGCTCCCTCCCATTCTTCGTCCTTTATGGAACGTTGGCGTGTAAGCTGAAGGGCATTCTCAAGAGAAAGGACTCTTTCCTCAAGGCCTCGTCTGTCACGTGCAAACTGGTTCCTATCAAAATAGAGGGATCAATAACGTTAAGATAAAAGAAATCTAAGGAAAACTTGGAGAGAATAGATAATATTTTTTACCTTAGTTCTTGCACTTTTGCTTGCGTCTTTGTTTTCCTTTCGTCACTTTTACGTTTCAAATTATCGATTCGGTCAGCGGCTGCGATGAGTTCTTGTTTCAACACCTCGTTTTCTTGGAAAGTTTCGTTCATTCTTTCTGAGAGACCTTTCGATTGATTGTCGCTCTGTTTTTGCTATACAGAAATAACGGAAATGTGAACATAATGTTGAATGAATGAAGGTAGGGACAAATCGTCAAATAAAAAATGAACGACTGAACGAAGCAAAGAAAATCACAATAGTCTTTTCACTCACTTTTCTTCTTATTTTTGTTATTTGTTGCTGGTTTGTGTGTGGTGTGTTTCGTTTTTTTGCATTTTTTATGTTTATTTGTTGTTGGTTTGTGTGTGGTGTTTTTAGTTTTTTTGCATTTTTGTGTTTATTTGTTGTTGGTTTGATGTTGGTTTGTGTGTGGTGTGTATTTTGTTTTGTTCCCACAGCATTGTTTAACATGTTAAACAAGAGGACTGGTATTTTTTACACTATGAATCAATGGTATTGGTGATTAAAAGTGTTGATAGGCTGTTACCTGTTCACCCATGGCTTGAATACTTTCTTCTTGTTTCATTACAAGTTGTTGTAACTGATTGTTTCTTTCCTGTAAAACAGTGGTTTGGTGCTCCAGTTCTTTAACCGTCTGGTGCTGTATATTTCTGGGGAAAGAAAAACAATTAGTTATTTACTTACGTACTTACTGAAGACGAAACCAACTCACAAGCAGCTTGCTTTGTGAAAATGATTATTATTAAAAAAGCATTATTATTGTCACCAATCTAATCTAACCATTGATTAATACTGACAAAAGTCATTACAGGGCTTGAAATTATAGCTGCTTGCAATGGCCAAATTTTGAGTTTGGTGGGCAAAAACAAATTATGAACTGGCAAATGGAAAATACACTTGCAGTCAAAATTTACTGTTTCTTTATCAGGAAGTGGCAAGCAATTTCTTTTACTATTTTGCGCCCTAAAACTATTTCAATCAAGTAATATTGACAGTACTTATTGACTTGTTCTTCTTCTAGATGGCCACGTAAAGCATGGTTTTCTTGGTGCTTTAGGTGTAGTTCCATTAATTGTTCACTGGCTGATTTCAGGTCAGCCTCTGTCTTTTCCAGTTGTGCACCAAGTGTCTCATACTCTAGACGCAGTGATGCCAGCTACAAATAGACGACAATCATTTAATTAATAGACCTCTTTACCTGATGCTACCCTTAGGAGTTGATTCTTCCACATGTAAATGATACAAGACTTTCATCATAAAAGAACAATTCTCAAGGGAATGTCACGTGGTCTAAAATGGGCAATTTGCATATGGAGGTAAAAAGGTCTATAATTCAAGTTAGTGGATTTCAAAGGTGAGAGCACTGGCTTTCCATTACTTTGCTCTGAGTTTGAGTCCCAGCTCGACCACCAGATCAAACATGCTGCAAGGTTTTTTTCTCTGCAGAATTCATTTTTTCCTCCCTCAGCAAAAATCTACACAGTGCATGGGATGTATGAAAAATATTTAGGTAGTGAGTGTGAGGCAGATAACATATGCTGCTCTTAAGCTAAATCATTATATTATTATTGATGATCACATCTTGTCGATTGCTGTTATACACTAGGGCACAAATCCTTCATTGGTTTGGTGGATGACCAATGGCTCATTGTGTCAATCATCTTGACGGAAGTCCAATGATTATGATGATATTACTATTATTATTGATGCTGGTAGACATGCGGTCAAGGATTTCCCTTATGAATATCATGAAGGCCAACCAGCTGCATTTCTACTGGCATCACATGGTCAGACCGGATGGAGAGAGAATAGGTGGGCAAGTTTATCAAGATAGAAAGTCAATGTCAGTACCTTGGACTCAGCTTCTTCTGCTTGTTGTTGAGCTGTATCCTTACCAACAACTACAGCAGTATGCTCTGCTTGTCTCTTGTGCAAAGTACTTTCTGATTGTCTCAGTTGTTGGGTTCTCTGTAGGTACATAACAAGAGCATTAAAAAAGTCAGTAAAAAGATCAGTAAAGTTAATTAAGTATCATTTTTTAAGGTGTTATAAATTTCATTTCATTGGCTTTAGTATAAAGTTTGGTTAACATATTATGGTTAATGCACAGGCAACCCAAACTATTATACACAAAATTGATATTGCAGTAATTTATGACATTATTTTGCATTTTCCATTGATGGGTGGTATTAAAAGTAAAAAAATAAATCACTCCAATAATAACATATCAATAACACATCACATCATTGAGAGCCTGGTCAGTGGTTGTGAGCAATGATGTTACTTATTTATATTATTTTATCAATGTTTGTATAATAGTTTGTAGTGATGTATTGGTTGAAAAGTTACGAGTCTGGGCTGCCTGTGGTTTATGTTTTTGTAACAAGTCAGGAATGTACTGACATTCATTGGTAAATAGATTTAGATATTTATAAAACCAAAATATGTCAGTGATGTTGTTATACTCACTCTGTCTAATTCAATCTCCAAATGTCGTTTAGACGCTTCTAGTCCACTGGCTTTTTCTGTCAATGCTTTGATTTGACCCCAGGCCTTTGTCAGCTCACCCTCAAGATAGTTTGCCCTATTTTCTAGTGTACCTCGCATCTTTGATTCAAACTCTAAGGCCGTGGAGGCCTTGGTACCAGTAGTGCTTACACTGGATAATTCTTGACGGAGGAGGTTTAATTCCTGGGTTGGAAATGAATGCATCAATAACAGAAAATATCATACACCATCATAATATTAGTCTCTCCTGTTTTTGTGTGTCATCACGGTGGGGAGTGACGTGAGGTACAACACTAAAAACGGCTGAGGGAGTAGTTAGTAGTATTTTTAATTATGCAAGCAAAGCAGGCTGCAAATTTTATAGAAAACAGACAGACAGACAAACAGCACACAACAGTGGATGAAAATAAAGCAAGACAGACAGAATTCTTCAAATTACAAATTGGTTTACTTAAAAGCTGTTTGTGCAAACAAACCAAGACAAATTGAGAAACAAATAGACAAAAAGACATGTACAATGCTAATCAGACAGATAAACAGATAAACAAAGAAACAAAGACAGACAAACAAACAAAGACAGACAGACAAACAAAGACAGACAGACAAAGACAGGCAGACAAAGACAGAGAAACAAAGACAGACAGACAGAGAAACAAAGACAGACAAAGACAGACAGACAGACAAAGACAGACAGACAGAGACAGAGACAGACAGACAAAGACAGACAAAGGCAGACAGACAAATGACGAGAGGTTGATATACAGACAAACCCACAGGGGGACAGACAGACATAATGTTAGTTACCTCTTCCCTTGCCCTTAGTAGTGTACTAAAGTCTTTACTCTCTCTCATAGCCACCTCTAGTTGACTAGCCAAGGCATGCCTCTCAGTAGATGACTTCTCCCTCTCCTTCTCCAATTCACCCTTGACCTCCATGATCAATTGCTCGTATTTGGACTGGAATAACAGCAAACACTGTCAATAATCATCATTTGATAATGATGTACCTTAATATTAATGGAAACTAGCAAGTAAGCTAGTATAGGATGCATTGGTGTGTAATATAAATGAAATGCCATAAATGAGATTTGTATAAGGAAATTAATTTTTAATTTTTTAATCTTTAGACATTTTTTCATTCTTCTCTCTTACTCTGACAAAGTTTGAAATGTCAGTATTTTTATTTTTTACTGACGGTGTTAGAAATGTCATTGATTGCCAATTGTAATATTAGTGTTTTTTACCCTGCTATCCATTGTTGCATCATGTTGCCTTAGTAACTGTGACGTCAATGCTTTCACCTCATCTCTCAGGTTATCAACCTCCTGTTTAGCAGAACTGCTGCTCTCTGATGTATAATGGACCTTTGTACTGAGTTCTGAAAGGACAACATTGTTACATAGTTGAATTATTATATTGACCACTACCCAGTTGGATCTATTGAAAGATCACCCTGTGCAAGCTCAACATTCCATACAGAAGATGGTTGTTTGTTATATTAACATAGATATTCACCATTCCTTATTCAATAACTTACTTTACTATAAATATTTAATGACATTCTACCAACATAGAGGTTATAGTGTAGGCCTTACACCGCTGTGGTGAACTTAGATTTTTTGACATGTTGTTCTCTCTCATGTCACATTTTTGGTTTTTCTCCGGGTTTTCCAGTTTCCTCCCTCCATAAAATCAACATGTGTGTATGAATGTACTTAGTGTGCATGCTTGTAAAATACAGAATGTAGTGTGGAGTGTGTGTGAGTGATGGCAGGCCCACATCAGCTGTATAGTTGCCTTATAATTAGCCTGCTTTAACAAATAAAAGATTATTGGATTATTATAGCTCAGAGATCATTGCACCAGTATTGTAAAGGTCATGTGTTTTAATTCTGTTGAAGTCTCTAAACCCTTTCAGGCTTTTCTATTGCAATTACTTTATCATCGTTTTATCAATGATATGGTCAGTGCATAAAGGATTTACAAGAAAGTATAAACATGTTCCATTCATAGTTATCAAATAATCAAGTTCTCGCTAGCCTGATTTACAGACAGCCCTGGGTCTAACTCTATCACTTCCTCCCCAAACTCTGAAGGGGTAGTGCTGTCAAGAACTTAGTCCATTAGACAGGGTTTGGGAGGAAGCGATAGAGTAGGACCCAGGCCCGTCTATAAATCAGGCTAAGTTCTCACCTGCAATCCTGCTTTGTTCGGTGAATAGCTGGTGCTCTATTGAAGCACATTTCTGGTCACTTTTCTCAAGCTAAACAATAATAATCAACATTTAATATATAACAAACATTTCACATTTGTGGGCAGAAAAAGAAAAAATGTTATTAGCTATATCTTAAGCTTACTGTCTTAGTATTAAAATGGCATAATTATTCTGTTTTTGGAGAGCTGGCTTGTTCAAAAACTAATTTTCCTCCAGCTCTTCAACAATAGTTACTTAATTTAACAAAAATATTTATTTTTCCTCTCTTCTATATATTATCATTAAAATTATTATGTGTAGAATAAAATTATTCAGATTATTCATCGTAGATATGAGATAAATAGTATGTTATTCATTTGTCTCAAGAATGCTGAAGGTTTGAAACAGCGACGTTTCAACTGCTACTGCTAGTCTTCATCAGGCAATGGGTAGACTGTAATAAAGGTAGATCTTATATACTTGTCCTCAGATTCCTTTGAGAATCATTTTGCATTGATTTCATACTATTAGAATATTTACTATGTAGAATATTTCCATTTGATGAACTCAGGGTATTAATAACAGGTTCCCATTTAAATCTGTACTTTCCCATTTAAATCTGTACTTATGCAAATTTTGTTGATGTGTGCTAAACACACAGATCAACCAATCAGAGTATATTATTTCTGAAGTGAATTTCTCTGATTGGTTGATCTGTGTGTTTAGCTCAGAACAACAAAATTTGCATAAGTACAGATTTAAATGGGAACCTGTTTGATAAAACATTTGTTATTGTTATTGTTGCTGTTGTTGTTGAGTGTTATTGTTATTCAGTCCAAGTCACCTTAATAATCAGTTCTGCAACTTGTTTTTCTTGTGATGCTATGACACTTTGCAAAGATGACTTTTCTCCCTTAAATGACTGAGCATTCAATCGAAATTCTTCCATGCTTTTTGACTATAAACAACAGTAATAAAACATAAGGAAATGCAGCTACAATCAAGTGCAAAATACCTTGGGACATTATCTGGTTTTTACATGAAAAATATTCCAACATCATTTTTCTGTTCCCCCCTCTACCTGTATCAATGTTGAGTTTTGGGAATGTGAAACAGTTGTCATTTGAAAGACCAATCAACATTACTCAGGGGGGAAGGGGGCTTGAAAATCAAATTGATACATTTTGTATATTTTAAAACTCAAACAAAAACTGTCATAAAAATGTTACATGTATGTAATATGTCCCAACAATTTTGAACGTGATTGTAGATGGCTACCTATTCACAGTATAATTATAGCCAATCTTAAGAAGGTAATTAGCTATTTGGTAAAGTACATCTGTTGCTTGACCAAGTATATTTTGCATATTATAAAATATTTGTTAAAAAATGTGTGTTCCAAGTCAATAGGCTAAGACTGCAGAGAGAGTTTAATAAATACAACTAAATCAAGCTGCATACTTTAGAACAATACAGTATTTACTAGTACTTAATAACTGTAGTACCTTGTTTTTGTCCTTTGCTATATATCCAGCCATTTCTCTAGCCAGTCTGTCTTTGTCTTCTTGTAGAATAGCAACTTGGTCCATGTTTTCCTTCTCACGAGCAACACTGGCAGCAAGAGATGCTTCTAGATCCTATACAACAACAACATCAATACAATACTTTCATTCATTCTAATTACACTTTACTGAAATACTTTTTACAGTGATTCTATAATCGTATAGCATTAACAAGTCATACAGATATATAGTAAGCCTTCAGAAGGAGTGTTGTTTTGTTTGAAATGCGTAGCATGTAAGTTAACTGTAAGGTTTTGGTGCTAGACACTAGCTAGTATATGTTATAAATATCTTAAAGCAAGGACAAAACAAGAAAAAAGGCAATCCCATATACTAAGTCTTATAATATTCATAACACACACATGTCAAATAATTCTCAAGTTGGAATAAATATTTTTTCATATTATTGCAGCTTTGGCTTTGGAGTAAAAACTCCTTCACCTAATTTTTGAAAGTTACAAATAATTACATTATTTATCATTTTGATTTTTTTTGTAGAATTTCTTTCCAAAGCTCATGCAGCTGATATAGCACTAATCACCAACATATTATACAATAAACTATACTTTAGTTTACCTTTCTCAGCTCTACAATCTGTGCTTTGAGAATATCCCTATCACTTTCAACATCTTTACTTCTACCACTCTCTTGGTTTAGTTTATCTTTGAATGCTTCTGCTTCTGCTTTGGTTTGGTTTATCATCTGAAAAACAACACATTTCAAAAAACACAGCATATGCATAAGTTTGCATGCACTAATTAGTATAAAATAGCTCTAATTTACACAATTGAATACAATAGCCTGGATGACACTATTTCAAGGTGTTAATGATCACTAAATACTAAACATAGACAAATAAAAACAACTATAAATATCACACTTATGGAAACAATTGTGTTCTCTATGTAGGACTAGAATTCATAATAAAAAGGCTACTAAGGACTTTGTTGCAGCAATAGTGTATACTTGTTAACTAGGTATCCAATGACATTGTTCATACCTTTTCATAGCGATTCTTTTCTTCATTCATCTCTGATGATTCATCTATTGCTTTGGTAAGTCTTTGCTTGAGACCATTGATCTATAAACAAACAAGTTAACATAACATAAATATGTTTTTAATCAATTTTGATTGTTAACCAGGACAGTTCTAACATTAACTCAATTTACATATGAGCTGGGATGCAAAATCAGATCACAGCAGTGAAAGGTCAATGCTCTCACCACTCAGCCAACCATACCACTCAATATTAAGTTAAAAGTGGTCAATATTTGTAAAATATTTGTATTTTTAATATCAGTTTTTATATACATAGAAAAATAGATAACTTAAATTTAAATTTATATACATAGAACTATAGATAACTTTTAATTTCAATTTACATACATCGAATACATATAACTTTTAATATAAATTCATATTCATAAACAATAGATTACTTAAATATTATTCTTTCAATTAATCATTGTAAAGCGCCATTGAGCTTCCGGAAATGGCGCTATAAAAATGCTTATTTATTATTATTATTATTATTATTAAACAATGAGTAAGATAAAAAAGATATGTCGTATTGTTTGCATTGGTGACATGACTTCTGTTAAGTTAAACGTGTTCGATATTTGTAAACTATGAGCAAGATAATTAAAAAGAGATGTTGTGTTTGTTGGTGACACATCGTTCTGTTAAGTTAATTTAGTGTTCGATATTTGTAAACAATGAGCAAATTAAAAAAGAGATGTTGTATTGTTTGGTGACATAACTTCTGTTAATTTGAAAGTCAGGTAGATATTGGTAAAACACCATGTACCTCTTGTTTAGTTTTCTTCTCTAAGTCTTCCATATCTTCTTCTTTCTCTTTCAATGTTCTTTCTGCTTCCCCCAACTGCACTGTCAGGTTTTCCAACTGTTTGGTTTGTCTATCTACTGTACCATCAGCTGTTTGCAACCTTTCTTTCAAACTAGTGATCTCATTAGTTAAAGATGTCACTTGAATCTGGAGTCTATATATTGATGTGAACCATTGTTAGTTAAAAACATATCAAAATAGGAAAGGAGTGAATGCTATCGTATACCAACAGAGGGTAAACTAACAACAACCAAAGAGTTATATAGATGAATAGACAGACTACTAGACAGGCAGACAGACGAATAGACAAACAGACAGGCAAATAGACAGACAGACAGATGAATAGACAGACTACTAGACAGGCAGACAGACGAATAGACAGACAGGCAGGCAAATAGACAGACAGACAGATGAATAGACAGACAGACACTGAGGCAAATTGACAGGCAAATAAACAGACAGACAGACAATTGATTTGACATACAAATAGAGAGACAGACAAATAGACAGACAGATGATTAGACATACAAATAGACAGACAGATGAATAGACAGGCAAATAAACAGACAGACAGACAGATGATTTGACATGCAAATAAACAGACAGACAAACAGATGATTTGACATACAAATAGACAGACAGATGAATAGACAGGCAAATAGACAGACAGACAGACAGACAGACAGGCAGGCAGACAAATAGACAGACAGACAGATGATTAGACAGACAGATGATTAAACAGACAAATAGACAGACAGATGAATAGACAGGCAAATAGACAGACAGACAGACGAATAGACAGACGAATAGACAGACAGATGAATAGACAGGCAAATACACAGACAGACAAATACACAGACATGTAAGCAGAATATACTGCAAAATCAGCCTACTTTTCAACACTGGTCTTGCCTTGGGTAGCCAAGTTTTCCTATTGGATAAAAAGAAAGCTCCTAATATGTAAAACTGTATCTTATTCTACAGATTCTTGATTGAAGTAATAATTATTGCTTCCTGTTACTAGTAGTTTATTATAAATTAAAGTGAAAAAAAAAGAACACATAATAATATAAATATGCCTCATTTATATAGCGCTATACCCAAAGCTCATAGCAACTCTATAGTAACATGAATATAGCTAATTCAATTTACGTTGTCCCTGATTTATAATGCCTAAAGCCTAATCATCAGACCGAAAGGGATCGTGGGATATCTTTTATCAAGGCGAATGAGGCGTGCAAAGCGTGTAAAACATTCAACATGTATTTGCAAGTGTTCCTCAGTGGAAACAAAAACACAAATTACGGTTTAGGAATCTTGAAAACTCATGAAATTTTAAAATCCCATGACCACTTTCGCTCTCAAGATTAGGTTTTAGGCTTGTTTCAGCGACAAAGTTAATTTAATTAGCTATATGTGGAGGACTTGTTGGACTAATGTAAACTAGTAGTTTACAATCATGAGTGTAGTTAGTGAATGCCTCCAAGACCTGCCTGTTGTACTGGGAGAAAATCCCCTACTCTTTGCAAACAGCACAACAGGATCTTTAACGTTCACTGTCGTCAATAGGCTTCAAGTCTACGCGACTAGACTGAAAAGTAGCATGGGTAGAAATCACAGAAGTGGATAAATGCACACAGTATCTAATGCAATACCACAAGCACTCATGCAATCAACTAATTATGAATAATTTGCCGCTTTGGTGATTTCTACCCATGCTACCTTTCGGTCTAGTCACGTAGTCTTGAAGCCTACTGACGACAATGTTTTTTGAATTGACTGTATAGGATTAGAGTGACTGTATAGGCAGATGAGACCTCCGGCTTTTACCTCCTTATCTGAGAAGACGAGGCACTGAGAAAGTGAAGTGTCTTGCCCAAGGACACAACGTAATTGCCTGGGCCGGGAATTGAACCCAGACCGTTAGGCCCAGAATCCTGTCCACCGACCACTAGACCATCATGTCCCTCATATAGTTATTTAATATTTTTTCATCTTTAAATAAAGTGTCCCCTCAACCAAAGGATATGTGTCAAGGTTGTATGTAATGTACCTTTTCAGAGTGGAGTTGAGTTTCCCTTTGCTTCAAGTTGTTTAAATCTGCAGTAGCCAACTTTAGTCGTGATTCTATAGTGTTCCTCTCTTCCTGTAGTGTTTTAATCCTGGCCTGATATAAATCATTCAATTATCATATTAATATGAACTGTGGCTATTAAATTATGAAATGATGGCTGGTGATCTTCATGTAAAATTATACAATTTAACCAATCAAGTCGTAAAACCCCCCTCCCCCTTAAAGAAAATGGGGGGAGAGAGCTTCAAAGGGATTGGATTTCTTGACATTTGCAGCAATATGTTGCAATGCTCTACCAGATAAGCTATGGAGCCACATATGTTGGTAGTAGGTCATTTTGTTGAGTAGATTACGATGCTTTAATGATTATTGTTATAATATGATGTAATGTATAAATCTGGCAATGCTAATTGGAACTGAAGCCTCTCCTACACAGCAATATAAATACATTTCCTAAAAACAAATACGTTACTTATAGAGTTAGATATCAGAAATGAATGATACATTTAGTTTATTAATTAATGCCACTATGGAAAAAATCACTCATTGAATAATTTGAAACCAAACAGGGGAAGCACATCCTAACCCCCCTAAACACACACACACTTAAATTCATCTGTCCCAGTAATCTAAAAGAGTAGCAGTTGTTGTTGTATTTAGATATATTCTTAGTAGTATTTACCTCAGACTCTACTAGCTTCTGTTTTGTTGATGAGAGTTCATTTTTGAGTTTTTTGATAGTTGCATCTTGTTGATTCTTGTTAGCATTTAGTTCTTCTTTTTCTTTTCTTATTTCTTCTTCTAAAGACTTGACCTGACACAAAAGAAGTTTCAAAACTTCTTAAAACTACAGAAAAACACATGTTAACTCTCCCAGATCATCATCATCTTAAGGTTTTAAACATTATCCACCAGTCTCCCAGTTAAAGTTTGAAAACCCAAGAAAATGATGAATGACCCCTTCTTATCCCTACCTCTTGTAGGCCCCTCCAATACCAATTCTCCAGAATTGAAACTTTACAAGGTTGGCATGTATGTAAACATTTAAAGTAAATTAAGTCATAAACCTTTACAAAAAAAAATATTTCTAAAAACTGACATGAAATATTTTCATCATTTAGTTTCTGAATAATTCTAATCACAACAGTGTTAAATCAGACAAACTTAAATAAATTATTGTTTACATTGAGATAAAACATGAATATATTAAGTTCATTTTGATTATTTAACTTTACCCCATTTAATACAATTCAACACTTTATAATTTAAGTGTATTCACTAGAAAAATGAGAGAAATTCTGCCTGTCATATTATTCTATATACAATTGAATCATATTATTTTATATATTGTGATCATATAAAACATTCCTCTCACTGGAATCAACTGATGAAGATATATTGTAGCAACGGTTTCAACATCTTGATAAAAACATTACAGTCAGAAATGAAAATAATGTATAAGTGGACAAATATTTATATTATATTGTTGCAGTGTATTTTCTAAATCAGTTTGACTGGTACCTTTGCATGAAGTAGAAAAGCTTCCTTACAATGTCCAGCAAGATTGATGTGTAGAAAACGTAGTTTATGATAAAGACATACAACATCAAATGTGACATTACTGGACAATCCAATCCATGATAGATGCTCGTAGTTGGACATGATAGTCATACTTAGCTATCCATTAGATTAAACTACAGACTTGTTTAATTCTAATAAACAGTCAAAGAAACCTGTCTTGTAAAGTGAAAATAGCCTCACTTGACATAAATAATTATTGATAAAACAAAGCCTAGTTTAGCTGAATTCTTCACAATGAAAAAATGAAAAGAATTCATGATACTGAGCTGTATAGTGACATGCTAAAGCCAATACTACAAAACATTGTTGTAAATGATTAATATTTAATGAAAGCATTTCTTTGAACCATTTTCAGCTATAGAGTTTAACTTAAAGTAAGATTTTACAATAAATTATAGGCAGTTTCCATGATAATAATAAATTATTCATAGTTAAAAACTGAATACTTTTTTTTTAAACAACTAAATATATAATATACTAAGTAAATCATTTGGAGGAAAAAATTGTTTATAAATGAAAGAATAAGATTCTTTTTGAAATAAAAGCAACTTGAACTTTCTTAATAATTATTACTATTTCCTGTTTTGAAATAACTGCAATAAAAAAACTAAACAAAAGGTTTTTTAAAGTTCAATCTCTATCATAATCAAGCAACATTTTATTAGGACTGCTTACTTGTTACTTTTAATAAATAAAGATATTTTATTGATTTTTTGATCATAATGTTATCAATGTCACCTATATAATTTCTCTATGTTCAAATTAGAATCAATTGACTAGCTATCAAAATTTCCCTGTAAAGTATTCCATTTTTGATTTAATATAACCCACATTCAACAAATCAAAACAAGACTATGATTTAAATATTTGCAACTAAAAAAAGTAAAACCTTTCCCTAATTCACTTCACTGAACATCAAACATAAGATTCAAGTCAAGGCTGGAGTAGATAGAAAACAGTGAATATATACTACATATAGATTCAAACTCAACTGGAATCAATTGTTTTGTGTTCATTCATGTTAAAGTTTTATTTATTTAACACATCTCTGCTAAATTAAGGATTGTGTTTTTTTGCAACCTTGTTTGCCCAGCCTTGTTGATTTCAACCCCAAAAGGTACCAGCCAAGCTTACTTTTAGCAACAAAGCAGAGTCAAAATGACCCTGGGTACGGATTCATGTTACGTAGCTGATTTTTGAGCCAGGACCCTAAAAAGTACGCACAGGAAATATTTTTAACCCTAAAAGGTACGCTGATCTGCACCCCTACCACTTGGACAAAGGGAGTGCACCGCCTGGGCTTGTTTGGCCATTATTCACAGAATGCAAAAATGTAAGGTGTTTCTATGGAATCAATTAAATGTTACAATCATATGTAACAATATTTATGTCATTTGTTTTATTTATTTATAAACACATACTTCATTCATTATAATATTCTGTCTAACACTACACTCAACTCCCAAGTTGATTTTTACTCAGTAAAAGTCTAGATCTATACACAAATTACTTGTTTTATGTACAATGAGTTGAAATGCGTTCGGTGTATAAGTTAAAAAAAGATCATGAGAAAAATATCATATGCCATTGGCAGGAATTGAACCCTACAGTTTTGGCTTTCTAGTCCGACATGTTACCACTCCCCTACAAGGACTAATTATTCAACATTTCAACTCATTATTCACTTCAATTCTGCGTTTCCATTTGCGGTGTTCAAATTTACCTAAGAGATTAATATCGCCCTCAGCTGGGACCCCCCACAGTTGCGTGGTTGGTCCTTGTAGAGCACGTAGGACTAGAAAGCCGAAACTGTGGGGTTCAATTCCTGCCAAGGGCATATATGATATTTTAAAAAATACGTATAAAGGTGATATTTACTCCCCATAACTTGCTGGTATATTTTTTTGAATGCATGCACAGAGAATAAAACAACTATTATTATGTATTTTAATTTAAACAATATTACATGACCCAGAATGCATTTCAGTCTTGCAATACACTATTCAGTATTCTACCTTTTTTGAACAGCTGTATTTATTTAGTATATTGAGAAACTGCCAACCATCTGGAGATCTGCTATAATAATTATATGATTTCCATCTGGTATAACTCATAATTAAGCATAAAAGAAAAATATCAATTGCCTAAACAATTTTTCTCAGTTTCATTAATTTTTCTGATGTATCTTTATTTCACACCAAACAAGTTTAAATACAATTGTAATAAGTAAGCAGTGTACTTACAGTGAAATGCAATGATGTCTTTTCTTGTTCAATGTCCTTCATCTTGAATTTAATTTCTTGCATTTCTTTCATGACTTTGTCAGCTTTCCCCAATTGATGAGTAGTCTTTTCCTCATCCTCTTCTCTTTCTTCAACCATACGCATTTTATCATCTGTGTATCATATTATAATTATATATTCATTAATATTACCATGAATCAAATATGGCAGTTGACCTCCTCCTGAACGGCATTGTGGGTCTCATTAATTTGAAATAAAAATATATATACAGCGATGTACTTCCCATCACTAGCTCGTATATTGTTTTGAATGGAATGCACTAAGAATAAAATGACTAATTATCATTCATTTAACTTGAAACAATATCACATGACCCAAAATGCATTTCGGTCTTGCAATGCACTAGCTATTTCAGTATTCTACGAAAACCTTTTGAAATAGCTGTATAGTACCAAGAAATGATGAAATGCTAAATTTCAATTTCAATACCCTTAAAGATACAAAATTGCTGATTTTTAAATATTAAAAGATACGACCAGCATACCATACAGATAGGTTTACCACTGAGTCCAACCCTGCAACCTTGTACATTAGGGAGCTTAAAATTGACAATGTTTACCTTCAAATTTTTTAAGCATTGCAGCCATATCTTGATTAAACTGCTTTTGGTTATTGTCAATCTGTTGCTGCAATGTATTGTTCTTTGTTCTTAGTTCATCCAATTCTTTGTCATGTAATTTCTTCATTTCCAGTTTGACTTGTTTGTTTGTTTCTCTGAGTTTGTTCATCTCTTCATCCATTTCTTTTCTCTCTTGTTGTAGAATGTCTTGTGTCATCTGGTTGGAGTTGTTGTTGTTAGTTGATGCAACATCTCTTTCAAGTTTCTTGATTTTATCCAAGTTCGCTGTCCTTTCCTTTAATAGAAAGTTTACTTGATTTATTACTGTGTTAGTATCTTGACTGACTTCAGTCACTCCTGAATCTTTCAACATATCACAAACTTCTTCAGACACTATGGCACCAGCTTCGCTCTCAACTTTCATCTGCTCCATTTCTGCTTTAAGCTGTTCATTTTCTGCCTCAAGGTCCTTTGTGAGATCCTCACGTTCATCAGACAGCTGACGTATGTGAGTAACATAGTTTTCAACTTCAATCATTTCCTCTGCATGTTGTTTGCGTAGTTGTTCAAGGCTATCCAATGATGATTTAAGGCTTGATTCAGATCTTGTAAGCTGACGCCATATGTAGCGTAGTTTGTGGTCCACAGGTATCGATGTATTGTAGCCATCTTCTATTAGTCTGTTATCAATATCTTTAAGCTCTCCTTTATCCTGATGATTAAAAGACAAAAACATGCATCAGCAGGGATTCAGGTAATCCCCTTGTTTTGCACTCCTCACATTTCTGGGCATGCTTCAGAAAATGAAGACTTTTATGAACATTTTTATTCCTTTTACATGTTAAAAACAGTGCAAAATAAAACCTTGGGGTGAGATATGGTGGTAATTTAAAAACTCTTTTTCTTTCAAGCAGAGTTGTGTGCTAAAATATTCAACATAGAGGTAGTGAGTGTGAGTCTCCCCAATTAGCCACTGGCTAAATACATTGAGACATTAAAAAACAGTTCATTTTATTTCCAGTCCTCTCATGGAAAATCCTCCTTTTGACCTGAAAATGATGGTGTTTTACAAAATATCTTGGAAACAAGATTGACGACCCCTCTTTTTATTGCAGTTTTTAATGCCCATAACCTAATTAATGTCAATGCAAAGGCTAGTACAAAGTTAAATATATTTCGAAGGAATTAGTGTATAGGTATATGGTTGTAGTGAAAACGATTGTGTTTTTCAAAGACCAGAGTATAAATTACACGAAACCACTGACCCGAGTTTCAGTAGAAATTGATATCTCTTTGAAAAACACATGAGTGCGAATGATATTATTTATCAAATATGAAAACTACTCAAAAAAACATTCCTTGTAACCTGTGGCAGTAAAATACATAGTTATATATATTGCAAGAAAGTATTGATAGATGATGACTGTTGATAAATCGAAATATCAACAGACAGATCACCAATCAACTGTCTTCCAGTACTTCCAGTACTTCGTCTTCCTGATCTCGCGTTTCCAAGAACAGAAAAGTTGATCAATATCTAATAAATTGTCATTTACAAACTATCAACACCTCACGAACAAAACAAATAACTGCACCTCTCTTTAAAGAGGTATTTATTGCACTTAAAAGAGAAAGTATTAGAGCAGGGAAGCCAGAGCAGGATGTGGCCAAAGGCGAGTTGTTAGATATAGTGGCAACACAACAACAGAGGTAACTTTAGTTAACAGCTAATTACGTGAAATAAGTCTGTTTATTTGACTCACCGACTCAAGGATAACGAGACTCGACATCTTGTTGAAATGTTTTCCAAAGGTCTTGTTGCAGTAGTTTTTAAAGTAAGGAAACAGTACTAAGTCATTTCAGCTGTTGTATACAACTCGACGCCATGTTGGATTGCTAACGACGCTAACTGAGGTCGCCACAGGAAGCCCACCCACTCTTCAAAAATTTAAAAGAATCCCAGAGCATCCTTTGGGGGGTGGGGGCGGGTACATTTTATATGGTTAATGTTTATGATTTTTTGAGCCGTTAGTAGCAATAATCTACATAAAAAGCGTTGATTTTTTCATGTTTCCACTAGTAAGTTGTATAAATAATTCCAAGAAAATAAGTTTTCAATATAATCAAGATTTTTTTGAGAGAGGATTGGGGCGAGTTTTTAAATTATCACTTTTCGCCAGTTGAAACTTCACAGGAAGTCAAAGTAAAACATAAGAAACAAGTTTGAACGTTTATTTTTATAATTTATATAAATTATGTATTTTTTTAAAACCGCCATATATTCTCCCATAGAAGGCTGATATGAAACCACAGATAGTTTAGCTTGGGCTTCCTGTGATAAAATAAATAATCTTATATTCAATGCCACTTCTCCTGTCATGACAAAATGTAAAACTTTGCCTTCTTACTAATGTTGAGGTGCTCTTTTCATTTCTGCTGCTCGATTTAAAAGGGGTTTGGTCACGGAAAAGGCATGTAATTTCTGAAAAGTGCTCCGAAATATACGCTCTGTAATCATCTAAAATCGCCTGTTCTTTTATAATGCATGTAACTAATAGACTAAAGTTATATGAGCTAGTCGCTAGTTATCAGTTGCACAAAATTAGAACTGATACTTCATTCGATTCAAGTTGCACATCGTAGTTGCACGTGAGATATAGAAAATAAAAGGAAACAGAACTGATACTTTATTCGATTCAAGTTGCACATTGTAGTTGCACGTGAGATATAGAAAATAAAAGGAAACAGAACTGATACTTTATTCGATTCAAGTTGCACATCGTAGTTGCACGTGAGATATAAAAAATAAAAGGAAATAGGACTGATACTTTATTCGATTCAAGTTGCACATCGTAGTTGCACGTGAGATATAAAAAATAAAAGGAAATAGAACTGATACTTTATTCGATTCAAGTCGGTACATCGTAGTTGCACGTGAGATATAAAAAATAAAAGGAAATAGAACTGATACTTTATTCGATTCAAGTTGCACATCGTAGTTGCACGTGAGATATAAAAAATAAAAGGAAATAGAACTGATACTTTATTCGATTCAAGTTGCACATCGTAGTTGCACGTGAGATATAAGAAACAGAACTGATACTTTATTCGATTCAAGTTGCACATCGTAGTTGCGCGTGAGATATAAAAAATAAAAGGAAATAGAACTGATACTTTATTCGATTCAAGTCGGTACATCGTAGTTGCACGTGAGATATAAAAAATAAAAGGAAATAGAACTGATACTTTATTCGATTCAAGTTGCACATCGTAGTTGCACGTGAGATATAGAAAATAAAAGGAAATAGAACTGATACTTTATTCGATTCAAGTTGCACATCGTAGTTGCACGTGAGATATAGAAAATAAAAGGAAATAGAACTGATACTTTATTCGATTCAAGTTGCACATCGTAGTTGCACGTGAGATATAAAAAATAAAAGGAAACAGAACTGATACTTTATTCGATTCAAGTTGCACATCGTAGTTGCACGTGAGATATAAAAAATAAAAGGAAATAAAACCGATACTTTATTCGATTCAAGTTGCACATCGTAGTTGCACGTGAGATATATAGAAAATAAAAGGAAATAGAACTGATACTTTATTCGATTCAAGTTGCACATCGTAGTTGCACGTGAGATATAGAAAATAAAAGGAAATAGAACTGATACTTTATTCGATTCAAGTTGCACATCGTAGTTGCACGTGAGATATAAAAAATAAAAGGAAATAGAACTGATATACTTTATTCGATTTAAGTTGCACATCGTAGTTGCACGTGAGATATAAAAAATAAAAGGAAATAAAACCGATACTTTATTCGATTCAAGTTGCACATCGTAGTTGCACGTGAGATATATAGAAAATAAAAGGAAATAGAACTGATACTTTATTCGATTCAAGTTGCACATCGTAGTTGCACGTGAGATATAGAAAATAAAAGGAAATAGAACTGATACTTTATTCGATTCAAGTTGCACATCGTAGTTGCACGTGAGATATAAAAAATAAAAGGAAATAGAACTGATATACTTTATTCGATTCAAGTTGCACATCGTAGTTGCACGTGAGATATAAAAAATAAAAGGAAATAGAACTGATACTTTATTCGATTCAAGTTGCACATCGTAGTTGCACGTGAGATATAAGAAACAGAACTGATACTTTATTCGATTCAAGTTGCACATCGTAGTTGCGCGTGAGATATAAAAAATAAAAGGAAATAGAACTGATACTTTATTCGATTCAAGTTGCACATCGTAGTTGCACGTGAGATATAGAAAATAAAAGGAAATAGAACTGATACTTTATTCGATTCAAGTTGCACATCGTAGTTGCACGTGAGATATAGAAAATAAAAGGAAATAGAACTGATACTTTATTCGATTCAAGTTGCACATCATAGTTGCACGTGAGATATAAAAAATAAAAGGAAACAGAACTGATACTTTATTCGATTCAAGTTGCACATCGTAGTTGCACGTGAGATATAAAAAATAAAAGGAAATAGAACTGATATACTTTATTCGATTCAAGTTGCACATCGTAGTTGCACGTGAGATATAAAAAATAAAAGGAAATAGAACCGATACTTTATTCGATTCAAGTTGCACATCGTAGTTGCACGTGAGATATATAGAAAATAAAAGGAAATAGAACTGATACTTTATTCGATTCAAGTTGCACATCGTAGTTGCACGTGAGATATAGAAAATAAAAGGAAATAGAACTGATACTTTATTCGATTCAAGTTGCACATCGTAGTTGCACGTGAGATATAAAAAATAAAAGGAAATAGAACTGATATACTTTATTCGATTCAAGTTGCACATCGTAGTTGCACGTGAGATATAAAAAATAAAAGGAAATAGAACCGATACTTTATTCGATTCAAGTTGCACATCGTAGTTGCACGTGAGATATAAGAAACAGAACTGATACTTTATTCGATTCAAGTTGCACATCGTAGTTGCGCGTGAGATATAAAAAATAAAAGGAAATAGAACTGATACTTTATTCGATTCAAGTTGCACATCGTAGTTGCACGTGAGATATAGAAAATAAAAGGAAATAGAACTGATACTTTATTCGATTCAAGTTGCACATCCTAGTTGCACGTGAGATATAAAAAATAAAAGGAAACAGAACTGATACTTTATTCGATTCAAGTTGCACATCGTAGTTGCACGTGAGATATAAAAAATAAAAGGAAATAGAACTGATATACTTTATTCGATTCAAGTTGCACATCGTAGTTGCACGTGAGATATAAAAAATAAAAGGAAATAGAACCGATACTTTATTCGATTCAAGTTGCACATCGTAGTTGCACGAGAGATATATAGAAAATAAAAGGAAATAGAACTGATACTTTATTCGATTCAAGTTGCACATCGTAGTTGCACGTGAGATATAGAAAATAAAAGGAAATAGAACTGATACTTTATTCGATTCAAGTTGCACATCGTAGTTGCACGTGAGATATAAAAAATAAAAGGAAATAGAACTGATATACTTTATTCGATTCAAGTTGCACATCGTAGTTGCACGTGAGATATAGAAAATAAAAGGAAACAGAACGGATACTTTATTCGATTCAAGTTGCACATCGTAGTTGCACGTGAGATATAAAAAATAAAAGGAAATAGAACTGATACTTTATTCGATTCAAGTTGCACATCGTAGTTGCACGTGAGATATAAAAAATAAAAGGAAATAGAACTGATACTTTATTCGATTCAAGTTGCACATCGTAGTTGCACGTGAGATATAAAAAATAAAAGGAAATAGAACTGATACTTTATTCGATTCAAGTTGCACATCGTAGTTGCACGTGAGATATAGAAAATAAAAGGAAATAGAACTGATACTTTATTCGATTCAAGTTGCACATCGTAGTTGCACGTGAGATATAGAAAATAAAAGGAAATAGAACTGATACTTTATTCGATTCAAGTTGCACATCCTAGTTGCATTCGAGATGTACGGGACATACTAGGATCTTCTGTGAACAGTTTCAATAAACACGCACATATTACATAAATTGCACTGGAAATTTGTATATAGATTGAAATATAGTATATCTGCAATAATAGTAAGGTTCTTTCCTTGTAACATATTGTTTACATTCAGCATGCAGCACTGAACGGGATGTGCGACCCGGAAAATGAAAGTTTCACTGACAAGCGGCCTCTAACCACATGTCCGATTTAAAGGTTTCAAGACGCCGTCATTAAATGAAGAGTGAAAGACTTAATTTCGGTTTGCTAAAGCGGAATTTCCTTAGCTCCCCTATAAAGTTATACCTAGGATACCTAAAACTGATACAGTAAAAACCCGCATATAATAACCACTATTTTCCGAGGTTAGGCTACAGTGGTTCTTATGTAATTGGTATTTAGTGAGAAATTAGGCTTAGGTGGTTCTTAACTGGTTCTTATTTACAAAGCAAGAACAATTTCCATTATATGGTGTTTTTATTACTTAATATAAACATATACTTGACATAACATAACATTTTGTTTTGAAAGAATCAAAAAAAAAAAAATACTGTTTCAGTAATAGCCAGTACTGTACATGTATAATTTTAAACTTGTGAAAAAAATGAAATTAATAAAATAAATCCAAATTAATCCTGAAACCTTTCAAATAAGAACCAGTCTAATTTCTTAGGCTTGAAAGTGGTTCTTTTTTAACAGGTGCTTAAAAAAGCAAATTTTAGCCTAGTGGTTCTTAATCCATATGCGGGTTTTTACTGTATACCTAAAACATTTCTCATATCTATACGTCTGTCGGAGATCCTAGTCATTTTACTACAATTGAATCATTGTCAAATGATTTCTTAATATATGCAAGCATTGTCCCACCACAATCAAAAGTGACTAGCAATCAATCCAAATACGGCTGCTCTTTGCCATTTAAGCAAACGTATTTCCCCCTCCCTCCTGAGAGACTGAATACGAAGGTAACTTTGGTAATAGAATATCAAATAATGGGGAACAAGAGACTTTGAAACCCCGCTTGTAAATAATCAAAACATTTGCATACGAAATTTGTATACGAAGATTCGGGTATTTTGTAAGGAGATTTCTATAGTATAGATGTGTATTTGAATTATTACTTGGAAAACAATAGAATCTGAATCAGCCAATCACAGCTCGTCCATAAATGAAATGAACGGCCTATCCCATGTGGATATAAAACCGTCATTTACAGTATTTCAATTTGTCTTCCTACAAGCTGCATCTGTAAAGAGGTCAAACAGTAGAGGGAAAACTACTGAAGAAAATGATTTGGAGGTTCTTATTGGTTGTTGTTGTATCGTATGTTATAGCAAATGGTTCCCCAGACCCTGATGGTATGCGTACTGCTAAACCAGATGGTGAGTAAATGAAGTTATTACCATCGCTTTGAACTGAAATCGGTTTCGACAAAAAATTATAATTAGAATTACAGCAAATTGTAAAATACTCATATCAGACTTTTACCAATTTGAGAATCAGTTTGATGTTGCTAACAAAAGTCACAACATCCGCGGATTAGTGCAATCATTCGACCAACGGTCTGATACTGATCAACGATGTGTAAAAATATCAAGCCATTCAGAATCTACTCTTAATTCAATACAGAAAATTTCGCGCCATGCAGTTTCATCTAGCGATAGTTGACATAGTTGTGGATGTTTTGTGAGTGAAGTTTGATCATCTTTTTTTCAAAACAAAAACTATTCTTATGTTATTTAGATAGGGGATGTGATGGAATGTGTAACGATTTTCTTGCGCACCAGTGTTTTTTTCAAAACATGCAATATCAAGATTCAGTCTATTCATAGATTTACTGGTGGTTGTATTATCTCTATATGGGATAGCACAGTCAAATACTTCAAGATTCAGACGCCAAATATGATTTATTGACCGACAAGAAAAGATAGTGTTTTTTTTTTACCAAAAAGATTTATTATTGATTGGTCCTAAGAATCATTCAAGTGTTTTGTTATTTCCTATCAGCCCAATGCTTTACCATTATATTAATGTCAACTTTATTTCCAACTGAATATTTTCCACTACATACAACCGTAAATCTCACAACTCACTTAGCCAAACCGTTTTAGTTACCTATTAAAAACCTGCCTAACTCAGAAAACCTTTAAAGAGGCTTTTGTGACTGTTGCTGTGTGAGTGAAGTTCGGTTATCTCTTTTCCAAACAAAAACTTAAAGAAAAGTATTCTTATGATGGCTCATACTAACTACTAATTCCTCTATCATGATTTCAAGCCGCAAGCGGTCTGTACAAATGAATAAAGATTGTAAAGCGCATTGAGACGTATGACGTTTTGTGAAATGCGCTCTATAAGAGATATAAGCACCACATTACGGTTAGAAGGGGTGTGGGATATGGAAAGTGTAGCGACTTTCTTTCACGCCAGTGAATATCAAACATCAGTCTATTCAGAGATTTACTGGTTGGTGGTCGCATTTACTCTTTTTAACATTCAGGCGCCAACTATGTTTTAGAGTCTATTGAAGAGAATATTAATGTAACTATACTATACGAAAGTAAAAAGGAATACAAATAGATCCATTGCAAGGAATAAAGCTGAATAAAGTATAGCACTACAACTTTTCTGTAGTCGAGTTTATATTACAAAAAAACACGTTAATTTGTGGGTCCTCTATTTGAATGGAGGGAAAACGACCCGCTGTGCAATAGTTCACTGCTAGCCATAAATCTAGTTGGTAGTCCTATGTAAGCAGTATTATCAGTTCCTGCTGTTTCAGTCCACCATGCATCAGCTGTATCATTTCCCTTTGGTTTTTGTCATTACAATATGTCGGTTGTTTGAATGCTGTTGCTCTTTTGTTGGATGTGGAGTGATTGTTGTGACCTGAAAATTTATTTCGTATATAAATATACGTACTTATCAGGACTGGACAAAAACAGACAATTTTGTTCAAATCATAATTATTCATATCAAACTACAATGGGGTGCCCTTATACCCTATCCCCTTTCCTGGTCAATGCTAGTATGGTTGGGTTCAACGATATTGGAGCTGTCATGAAACATTGAACTAGGGGGAGGGGGAGGTTTTTTTAGAAGAGTAATGAGGTTGTTTTGAATGCCGATTGTAATATCTTACACCACCCTTCACAATTCTGAAACAAGCACGGTGACCTCCTTTTTTATTTCTCTTTTGAGTTTCCCCTTACTCTAAAATCATTCACTTTAATTTATGTAAAAATATCTTAACGGTGGCACGATGAATCCAAATTGTATACATTAACGTCATTCTGAATCTTGTTATTTAACAATTTTAGCCAATCAGGAGACAGGAGAATATACAGCTGAAGAAAACTGTAAGTATACCCTGACCACTCACTGATCACAGGCAGGCCAAGCAAATCTCTTGCATGAATTGAATTGTTTTTCTTTAAAAAAAAAATAATAATAATATGCCTAACCTTTGTTGGGGGTGGAAAATAAAGATATAGCTTCACCGTACCTTTTAGGGTCAGTTTTAACTTAAGATTATACATATTGAAAAATTTTAAATGTTGTCGTACCTTTTAGGGTCTGAATGCAGTATCTGAGTTAATTTATGCTTACCTTTTAGGGTCATTTTCAAAACTGAGCACCCCTATCCATTTTCTAATTAGGGAGAACCCCCCCGGGTCATTCAGGCATCTGGCCTTGAGGTTGTTTCAGTTTATATGGATTGGATGCTTTTCGTCTCTCATGTCTTATACTTTCCCTCGGATCTATTGGTTTAAAAGGTCTTGACCTCGTTGTGAGCAACATTCATCCATGCACAGTAGTGTATATTAATTCCGTGCTGTAGCCAAGTCAACAATAACTCAATCCCTAAAGGGTATCAAAAGCCTTGTTCACAAAAGCGACATAAGCATAAGCAAGTATTTCTGGAAATGCGGATGAGCAACGTCCATCCGAGTCTGCGTATGTTGCCAATGCTTATATCGCTAGTGTGAAACAGGGCATCTATTGCAATCTGTACAACATTGTCATTTACTTCAATACGTTGAATAACACATGAATCACAAACCATGTCAGTCCTGTAGTCAGACCGTTGTTCATTCAGTGGTGTTATTTGTTTGCAGCTGGTAATGACATGGTCACGGAAGGTGACATCAGGTTGGATAGGAGTACTCGTACTATCATGGATAGCCTTAATTCGAATAATGCAAGAGATGCTATGACCAACCCCGTCAGACACTGGCCTAGAGGCCGCGTCCCCTATGTCTTTGGCAGTGTCAGTAAGTATTCATCTTCACTTATATAAAGCTAATTTGAATTAGTTAGTAACAGTGTTTCTCTCTTGTTATTAGGTAACAAGGTAAAATCAGCATTCCAAGCAGCAATCAACGACTACCATCGATACACATGTATCAGAATTGTACCCAGAACTAATGAACAGAGTTATATCTATATCGTCAGTGAAGGAGGGTGAGTGGTGTCTATCAGATCACGTGACACAAGTGTCATGTGCATGCCACTTGACGTGATATGCGATTGTCATGGTGATATATTTTATTGTTTTGTGTTTGTATTGTCATGGTGATATATTTTATTGTGTTGTGTTTGTATTGTCATGGTGATATATTTTATTGTGTTGTGTTTGTATTGTCATGGTGATATAATTTATTGTGTTGTGTTTGTATTGTCATGGTGATATATTTTATTGTGTTGTGTTTGTATTGTCATGGTGATATATTTTATTGTGTTGTGTTTGTATTGTCATGGTGATATATTTTATTGTGTTGTGTTTGTATTGTCATGGTGATATATTTTATTGTGTTGCGTTTGTATTGTCATGGTGATATATTTTATTGTGTTGTGTTTGTAGGTGTTGGTCAGCCTTAGGCAGGAGTGGTGGCAGGCAAAAGCTTTCTTTGGCTCCAGGCTGTGAACATAAAGGAACATCAATCCACGAGTTAATGCATGCACTTGGTTTCTTCCACGAACAGTCTCGGATGGACAGAGATAACTACATTAAAATCGCTTGGAGCAATATCCAATCAGGTCAGCAGTTGACTGGTCATTTCATCCTTATTGTCATCGTTATCGTTTTCATTGCATCGTTTTCTTTCTGTATTGTATTTGTAGGCAAGGAAGGTAACTTTAAAAAGTATCGTCATGGTGAGGCAGACACCCTGGGTGCACCGTATGACTATGGTTCCATTATGCATTACCCCCCCTACGCATTCTCTACCAATAGGCGGCGAAAAACTATCATAACAAAGCGATCAGGAGTTAAGATTGGTCAGAGATCAGGATTCAGTAGAATTGATTTAAAGCAAATCAACAAACTGTACAAATGTGGTGGGGTTGTAAGGCCAACACCCCGACCAAAGCCCACTACCCGTCCCCCTATTGGTAAGTAAATGGTTCAGTTTTAGTGCGGTATTGTCTTTTGATATAAAGATGTTTTACGTGTTCAAGTTTTGATGGTGCAAGCATCCTCGGGAACCAATGTGTAAACTGACTTGTCAAGGGTAAAGTTATCTCTTGGGTTGCCCTTCAATAGACTCTATGCATAGAGAGAAAGGACTGGAAACGAGCACCATATAAAATATTTATAATAATAATAATAATCTTTATTGATTTATCATGATTTTCAAAAAGGACCTAAAAATAAAAGAATAAATAAATAACAATATGAATTTAAAAGTATTATAGAGTACAAACACTAAAAGTGTGCAACATAAATACCACTAAATTATGCAAATTCTTTTGTTCTCTATTGTTTAATCAACACTATTTAGTGGTAAATAGTACAAAGTATTGCACACTTTTAGTGTTTGTACTCTATAAAAGAACGAATAAAATCTAAGAATATTTTATTTTATATTGTACATTTATATTTAAATCACTGCAAAGGTTATCAGCATTCAAAATGTATTAAACCACGTAAATTTTATCATTTTGTTACTAAATCAGTTGAAATTTTAGAATATTACTAATTTCGATGTGCTCTTTCATATGAAAGCCATGATGTCTTCTAAAACTGATTAACTAATATATAGATATATATTAGTTAATCAGTTTTAGAAGACATCATGGCTTTCATATGAAAGAGCACATCGAAATTAACACAATCATATTAACACAATCATATTAACACAATCATATTAATAATAATATATAATTTATTGGCATGTCTTTATGCACCAATATATTCTAATATATTCTCTCAGTCTGCCTCGATTTGCTTTTGTGTATGTAAAGCGCCTAGAACAGAACGGGATAGGCAATATATAAATATTATATTATTATTAATATGATTGTGTTAATTGTTTATTTATAGTGGGCTGTAGCGATAATTCTAAATATCGCTCTTACTGTCCAAGCTGGGCTCGCGATGGTGGATTCTGTAAACCCGGTCATAGGTATAGGTACTTTATGAAGACCAACTGCAAGAAAAGCTGTGGACTTTGTAGAAAAGGTAAACATGACGTCACAATGTTGTGAACCAATCAAATATGTATCTGAAATAAGCGGGATAATTCTGATTACTCCAATTTCAAGTTACACCTACTTGCAAGAACGTTGGATTAGGTGGATTAGTGGATTAGGAATAAATTAAAAGTACAAAATAAAGAGTTCTGCTTCAATGATCTTCTTTTGTACTTTTAATTTATTCCTAATCTGCAGTAGGGAATGAAGTGGATGCAATACACTTAGATTTATCAAAAGCTTTCGACAGGGTGCCACATCATCTTGTATTACAAAAATTACAACGACACGGAATTTCAGGTCCATTATTCAATTGGTTTGGTAATTATCTGACGGATAGACTCCAACGTGTTGTCCTTAACGGTGCATCATCCAATTGGCTCAAAGTTACATCTGGAGTCCCCCAGGGGTCTATATTAGGTCCACTTTTGTTCATAGTATACGTTAATGACATGCCATCCTGCCTTTCGTGCAATTCTAACATCGCTCTGTTTGCTGATGACACAAAAATGTACAGAGCTATGGACACTGTAAGTTCCCAACATCACTTACAGCAAGATCTGACCAACTTACATAATTGGAGCCTTACATGGAAAATGGCATTCAACACTGACAAATGCAAAACGTTACACATGTCAAAGAAAAGGAAAAAAGATGATGTCAATATCAATAAGTATTTCCTTGGTCAACACGAGCTTGCAAATGTGTCGCACACTAAAGACCTGGGTATAACAATCTCTGACGATCTACAGTGGACTACCCATATTGAACAAATTACCAGCAAAGCCAATAGAACCCTTGGTCTGGTTAAACGCGTTTGCGGTCGAGAGCTTTCTGATCACTTAACTAGAAAACTACTTTACTGTTCCCTGGTACGTCCGCAACTGGAGTACTGCTCAAGCCTGTGGTCCCCGCACACTGCAAAACACAAAAGACTGCTCGAAAACGTACAAAGACGTGCTACAAAATTCATACTAAATTACCCCAAAGATGTGTCCTATGCTGACCGACTGCGAACTCTCAACATACTTCCTTTGGAATACAGACGGGACATCACAGACCTAACTCAATTCCTCAAGTTCCATACGGGAACTATGGACATAGACTTAAGCAAATATATCACTCCTATCTATTCAAAATACAAGACCCGAAATTATGATCCAAATAATTATCGTATGATTAGCTCACACAAACAAAACTACTATATGTGTTCCTTTTTCCCAAGAGTCTTAAAGCTTTGGAACAATTTGCCATCACATTTCAAGAATCTCCACTTGAAACAGTTCAAAGAACACCTACACAATATGTATTATAAAGAACTGCAAATGTACCAGCCACCATAAACTGTCTTTACCTTTGGCTGTTTTCCCTTGTATTTATTTTTGTAATTTCGTTCATTAATTGGCGTAAGCTGTCATTCATACAGCTTATTATCTGTATTTCATTATACCTTTCCGTTATATCTTATTTCTTAGGGGATATTGCCAAGCAATTGGGGCCCTGCCCTGTGTCTCTATCCCTGCCATTGTGGCAAATTGATTAAAATAAAATAAATAAAATAATCCACTAAATTACAAATGTTCAAATGTTAATGACAACGTTCTTGCAAGTAGGTGTATATAGCGGCTGTACTATTTGACAATGGGTGCACTTGGAAATGCTAAGCCTCGATTTGTTGTAAAAATATCCCCAACTTCCAAGCAAAGCACATAATTATGTTTTAAAATTATCGATTAACAAAATAAAATACATATGAATTTACTCTGAATTGAGGCTTTGTGCCACTAGTACAGCGGTACTAGATAAGGTGGTGAAAATCATCTATAATTAGGTGCTGTCATGACTACAAGAAAAACTGTGGATTTTGTGGACAAATGAGGTAAAAATGACCTCATAATGCTGTGAACCAATCAAAGATATACTTTACGGAATCGTTGAAGTGCTTCCATGATGGTTATAATTGACAAAAAGAAATGTCCAATTAATTACAAATACAAAAAGAAACCGGATGCATTGTTAATTACAATTGGATTTTGGGTTGTTTTGATCCATCAATAATTTTCTTTCTCATTCAGATTTGTATTCCCAACGAATTCTAGAACAATCGACACTAATTATTTAACAAAAGAAAGTAGGCAAAGCATTCTGGTACTGGTAGTATATGACGCTATAATGTATAAATGGTCTATTAGAATGGAGGGAGACTGGACGAGCATTTCGCCCTAAAGGGTGGAAACAAGAATGCACAAAAACCGTAACAAACTTAAAGATTGGAATGCAACGGTTCAAGCTATTATGATATACTGTACAAAATTACTCGATTCTGATTGGACGAGAGGAGTACAATTAAATCGTAAATTGTACTATGCAGAGTACCAGTTGGTTTTTCAGTATATTATAAACAAAAAATCGCGCACGATCTTCTCGTACAATTGTAATTAAGATACTCGTGATGTTTTGAAAGTTATCAAATTAGACTCGCGTAAAAGGCGTTCGTACGTATTAATTACAAATTGTAGATTTCCTATACTATTTTCAATCTTGATTTCAGTACGTCCTTGTAACGACGTCAGGATTGAATGTCCCGGATGGAGAAGATATTGTCTACGTGGTAGTCGTTGGTATAGTTACATGATGAGAAATTGTAAGAAGACATGTAGAAAGTGTTGATCTACTTTTCATAGGTAAGTATAAGGAAAAGACGCCTGATACAAAAGCTGGTCGTTTCTTTCCTCGACTAGACAGTATGTAGGACATAAGAATTAACGATAGCTTTACGGTTCTAACTTTTTTGTGGTTTGTCCAAGTGGTAGGGGTAATCGGCGTTCATTTTAGGGTTGAAAATATTCCCTGTGCGTACCTTTTAGGGTCGTTTTATGGTTCTTGCAAAAAAGTCAATTACGTAACATGACTTCGTACTGTAAGGGTCATGTTTACTTGGCTTTGTTAGTAAAAATAGGCTAAGCTGCCAAAAACATCGCACAGTCGTACCTTTTAATTTACAAAATCGACCACCGATCATTCCTACCACTTGGACAAAGGCAATTATCCAATTATTCACGTCTCTATCAATGCACGGCTACCTTTCAAGATGGTACAGGGAACTGTGAAGGGGATTATGTACTATTTAAAAAACGAGCAGCAGTATTTTATCAGATATAAAATCCCGAGGGCGAAGCCCAAGGTATTTTATACCTGATAAAACACGTGCTGCAAGTTTTTTGAATGACTTAAAAAAACTCATTAGTAACTCATATCGATGAAACAAAAGAAAACGGAAGGTTGTTTGCATTTGGGAATTCATGTACAGTAACGATAGAGGAATGCTAACGAACTTGAATGCTAACAAACATTTCGTTGCAAACTTTTCATCGATTGATTGAGTAGTATAATGGCTTAAAGCGCGGATACAACCAAGCAGAAGATCTCGGTTCGAATCCTTTTGACTTCTTTTCGACAAAAATCTAAAAGGAAATTATTTCTAAGTCTGTTGTTTACTCGTCAGTAGATATGAGTTGAAAAAGATATACAGTCATTTGAAAAAAACGTTGTCGCCGACCGGCTTCGCGACTACGCGACTAGACCTAAAAGGACTATGGGTAGAAATCACCGAGGCAGTTAGCTGCATATATGATCATTATCCTGAGTTTTCAGCTCAGTGCCTTGCTTCTATAAGATTTACGCTGGCGATGGAATTGGATGACACAAATCCTCTGCATGAAAACTGAAGAAGTAGCTATTTACTTGTCGATATCTCCACGCTCTATACAACAGTTTATTTCTTTGCACAGAACGCGATGGCACACATTCATTCATGTACTCGCCATATTTCAGCATATTTTATAGCGCGTGCTAAAAATGTATTGCTTCAGTAATTTTTTACCCATACTCCCACTTGGGCTAGTCGCGGAGCCGGTCAGCGACAATGTTTTTTCAAATGACTGTATCTGACTTATGGACATGAAGCATTATATATTGACACATGTGCATGCCATTATATAATGATTCATGTTCATTTGCATTCCATTGTTCTTCTATTCTACACCATCATTCCCTTGGGCCACATTCAAATCCCTCCGCGTTTCAAACGTAGATTATGCGGTATACAATGCTTTCCTCGTGACCAGAGAGGAACATCGGATTGGTCAAAATGGTCATGAATTATTAATGAGTTTTTAATGGGTACATATAAAAGTTGCTTCTTTAAATTTTGTCGTTTTAAATTTTTTTTTTTTTATGTTACTGATGTATTGTTGTTCACCTTATTATGCAATATGCATTATTTGTTTCTGATAGGCAAGGACCACAGGCTGAGCAATCCCTTCCATAGAAGACAAGAGACATTAAAACATTATTTTCTACCTTTTTGATGTGTTAATTCAGACTTGAAACGTTGTCCAACCAATGTCAATGTAAAATAATTTTTATTTGCATAATAAACGTTACAATCCATTTCGCTATGATAACAATGGTTGTTTTATGTAGTTGCAACTAAATTAATTATGCCTAATCTGGGATCTTGATGATTTTGGTTGACTTTGGTTCTATGTTTCAATCAAACAGGGATTACAATAGAGCTTAATTACAAGCCATTGTATTATTTTCTATCAAGATATTCACATAGAGTGAAGTCGTTTAAGGTGCTTTGATACAGTTTTTTTTACCCCTACCAGTGCAAAACAAACGGCTAAAAAAGCACTTTACTGAAGTCGTAGCCAAACGATTTTGCGGCAGCTAGTTGCTAAAGGTTTGAAGTTTATGTGGTGGGTGTGTCATGGTAATCGGTTGTAATTTATGCATGTTATGGGGAAATCCTGAAAAACAGTTTTTTATTGCCTAACTATTCTGAAAGTTTCGATGTTTTTGATGTCGTCAAATCGAAATTACGAAGTCTTATTTCGGGAACATATGTTTTAAGCGCGTTTCTAAACAACCAAACTAAAGACATTGATAGAAATTCGATTTGTTGTTGCACAACAGTGATATCCCTGATAGAGCAGCAGTGAACTTTTATTATCCAATTAATATAGAACGTTTGAATGTAAAGTTATTTTAAGGATTTATATATCGAGGGTTAACATGGGAAACAACTATCTCGAACGACGCCATCTTGGAACTACTAGCGATGCGACAGTAAGGCTTCTGATTGGCTTATACTAACCGGAAGTGCGCGCGAAATCACCTGGCTACCACTGCAACAACTTGTTACGGTCATATAACACAAACAGGTACAACCAAAATATGCTATGAGTAAATCGATAAGAAGAGAAGAAATACCGACATCCTTTGGGTACTTCAGAGTTTGGATTGCGACAAAGATTGTTGAAATAGGTGTATATGTCGCAAGTGTGAACCAGGCCTCACTAATAAATCTGAATGTGCTTCTTCAAACATTTAGACTAGAGCGTTTACTTATAACCCACTTTTAACATGAGCATATGTATAAAATAACATGCTAATGAGGTGTGCGTGTGGCTATTTGCTTTCATTTCCCCCCTGAGCCACAAGGCACTGTGAAAATCATTGATAGAAGCGGTTTCGATGAAATCTATAAATGTTTTTGTTGTCACTCATGTTTTAATTAAATTATTTTCCGACGAGAGCGCAACTCACAGAAGCATTTTGCCACATGCACACTTAGTAAGCATGTTATTACACACATATTCACTTACATGTTTAATGTGGGTTATACGAAAACGCTCTACTACTGATCCTGATACATCGCTTAAATATGATAAAAAAGGAGAGAAATTAAGAGAATAGAGTTTCCCGATTTACCGGCACAAAGTCCAAATTGGCACTAATAATATTGACAGGCGTTAGAGTGATTTTCATAAAAAGTACTATTACGCTCTAATTCTTTTGTTTTCTTTTGTTTGATTCTGGCTATTACTATTTAATAGTGGGCGTAGTTAGAATGATTTTCCTTCGTCCGTGCATGCAACGAAGTAGACTAGTTAGTGAGTAATAGTTGAAATAAAACAAAAGAAAACAATGGGATAAGTGTGTACTACTTTGTATTACGTTGACTATTCTTTCACAGACTAAGGAAAATCACTCTATTATTATAACTCGCCCGGAGGCTCGTCAAAATACAGCGTTTCACTCGTAGAATATCCAGCCATATTACATGCATCAAACTGTTTAATAAGATATATGTAAAGAATATATTACACACTATCGAGGCTGAGGTCAAAAGACGAGAACCGTGAAAAGGACTATTTCGGAAAGGTCTATGTCAGGCTCGTTACATGGTATATTTGGAACCCATTGATCCCGGATCATTTCGGAATTTTTGATCCCCGAGCCCAATTTTTTTCAAACTTTTGATCCTTGATCCCCGCTTTGATCCCTGATTTGGATATTTTCTCATGATCCCGATCCCAGTGGCTGTGATCCCAGTCCCAAAGCAAAAATTCTGATCCCTGATCCTAAAATAACGCTGATTCCTGATACCATGTTATGAGCCTGCTATGTTAAGAATATGGTCCACGTTCGTGGGGTGCTCTCAGTTAAAATTGTTTACCGTGTCATTTTACAATATAGATAGACGAATTATGTATCATATAAAAAGCTTATATAACAGAGAATAAGAATGTGTATGTTTTTTTACGCAAAAGAATATCTGTAACCAATGCCTCACGTAAAACCTTAAATCGTGGGCTTTCATTAAAGAAAGAATAAGTCCAAAAGCTCTTATTACTTTGCCATTATATCTGCATTATATCAATCAGCACATACATGTGTTCAAAACAGTGTTCTGCTTTTTCGATAAAATGCTTCGTTCCTGAATAATTGTGTTTCAAAGTCGACTCATTGTTAAAACTTCAAGTTAAGATGGTTGGAATGGCTGAGATGCACTATAATTTTTCGATTTAGATCAATTCATATTTGATATTAAAACATTTCTATCAATAAACTTCGCCATTTTTGTTGCGAAATGTCATATAAAATCAATGAATTTGTAGTAACTAAGTCCGCCATTTTCGATCGCCATATTGAAAAAAGATATCATCTACAGTATGTGTGTACATTTCCGGACGGTTTTTAGATAAATTGCCATATCATTCGTTAAATGCATTGTTTAGGAAAGATATTTTCCTTGGAGATGAGGTAACATCTAATAAAGATTTATATAAAGTATTGGTCAATTTTAGTGATTTTTAAAACTTTTATGGATATATTTGAGTGATGCAATTCCGGACAGTTGTGTGCAAAGCCGGACACTATTAAAGTAGGTTCTGTTTAATCAATTCTTTGAAGTTATTTCCTAATTTTCGAATGCTTATGATAGATTTTCTATTTCCACAGTCAAATTTGAGATTAAAGCATAAATTTTTGTTAATTAAATCATGAATTACGTTGCTTGATTAATACGTTTGAGCACTAAAGAGGGTCCTGAAGGGGTAAAATGGGAGCTGGGATTGGCCTTATTTTTGACTGGGAAAATGGGATTGATGCACTGGGACTGGGATTTACAAATAAAAGAACAATAGAAAATGGGAATGGGATTGAAAACTTAAGCAAAACTGATGGAATTATGTGATTTTTGACTGGGATTTGGTCCAAATATAAACTGGGAAATGGGATTCGGCCCCCCACTTCAGGACCCTCACTAAAGTATTTCACACATGAGTAATTGCCCTCGTGCGCTGGATTCTGCAAATGAATATAAATGTCCTATAAATGAATAGTGCATGGTGATTAAACTATCCATGCAAAAGATAACTTTTGTTTGCAAAATCAACCTGCAGTTGAATTGTATAGTTTAAGCGACATTTTAACCAACAATTCAAAGTTACGGGTGATTGCTAATCTTGTTTATTTCATCGTCCGGAATTGCACATACCTTAGTGGATTTTAGTAGTATTTATAAAACCGTCTCCTACACTTATTTAAAACTATTAAAAGCTCTTCTTTTCACACAAGATAAAACATTGTTTTTTGCAATTGAGAACGTACTAATTATTTTGGCGTTATCGTTTGAATCTGCAGAAAAATCACCATTTTAAGTTTAACATGTAATTCGGAGCGCGTTAAAAACTGACTTATTGCGAATTTGCATATTCACATGCGATGACAAATCGCTCTTTTTCCTAGCTGCAAATATCTCGATTGTCACAAAAACTTCTTAAACAATAGAATACATACAAATGCTTAATTCTATAATGATGTTTTCATTTTTAAACAAATTCGATCTCGTTTTTAACGCTTAAATGCCAAAGTGTCCGGATTTGCACACTGTCCGGATTTGTACACACATACTGTAACTGTTATGAAATTGAAACCCTTTGAAACTCATCGAAATCTTCTCGATTTTCAAGCCAAGATTCGTGAGGTATTCACTGGTTATTAACACTCAAGAGCGGCACCACTTAAAGATTGAGCATCTAGAGACCAGTTTCGGTCGTAAAACGTTTCGTTCCTACGAAAAATTCAAAGTTATTTCAAGTAACAAGAAGAGATGAGTGTTCACATTATATTTTGCTTTTTACAACACTTGTGTGAATTCTCGCGCGCTGATTGGTTGATTTACCGTTGTATATAAGAGTACAGACAACGGTGCTCACGTCATCATGTCACACAACACTCGTGCGGAATTGAGGGAAAGTTTGCCATCGATCACAAAGTTTTTTCATCAAAAAAGGACTTTTAAAACAAGTTTATGGATAAACTATCAATGGATATTACTTTTCTGTAAGTAGAAAATTGTAATAAATGTAACTATCCTGTCATGGAGTAATTGTTGTCGTTTTAATTTTATGCGTTTTTCAGTCTTTTCGACAAATCTTCACTTACAATCAATTCTGTAGTCTTTTCAACAAAAACATGCTCAAAAAATTGCATTTTACCATTCGTTCAGGACTGATTTGAAAAGCTTAGAATGCTGTACAAAGGTTAGACATATCAGGAATTGTGTAATCTAGTTTTAATGTATTCAAAAATAAACATATTAATACATCATTCAAAAATGAACATATTAATACATCATTCAAAAATAAACATATTAATACATCATTCAAAAATAAACATATTAATACATCATTGAAATATAAACATATTAAACTGTTTTTACATCCACATTGTAGAACTTCAACACAGTTTTTCGTAACTACAAGAGCACAAAAAATAGATAAACACAAAAGACGAGCACATTTATTTAAGGTCAGACAGTCAGACAATTGACAGAATCTTTTGAAAATTTACACGTGTCTTGATCGACATATCACAGCTATGGCGTCGTTATAGATGTTAATGAGAACCTTAACGAGCAAAGAGTCACGGGAAGAGGTTTTTTAAGTGGTAAGGGTCAAAAAAGGAAAAGGGTTCTTGACGCAATTCTTATTACGAAAACAGGTAATGAACCGGACTGAATGCAGAGCATCTAAACAGTTCGAAAAGTGATCCTGTTGTATGGAACAACGGATAGAGCCATGCAAGAAAACACACCTAACCCCTTTGTTTCCAAGTTTTGTCCAGGGCTATCTGTCGCTGATGCTTTTGTGAATGGGTTACGGCACGTGCGTGTGCGGTAATGTGGACAATGGCATGAAGACCATTCGCTCCAATGACTCCATGTTCCATCTGAATAAAAAGAAAAATATCAGTCAAAAAATAATCCACCTTTATTGCAGTAAATTCAAAGCATGAATAGACATTTTCACAATCACAACCTCATCCTCGATAGCATTTAATATATTCAAGTCTTTATTTTTAATTTTTATACATTTATTAATAAATAAAAGCTTGTACAAATTCATTTTATCGCCATATATAGTTAAGCTATTTCTAACAATCTTGTAAAGCGCCATTAAATTTACGGAAATTGCGCTATATATATTTAAATTATTATTATTATATGCTTTTCAATTTGACTACAGCTCGAGGCAATTTAAGTAGCAATTCAAAAACCCTTCAAAATTCCACGGGCTGTAGTCAAACTCTAAAAAATATGTCGTACGCTATCGAGGGTGAGGTTTCAAAATTCAATTCAAAAAAGGTAAACGGCAAACGGCGATTGCACGATCGAAAGGAACTGTGGGTAATACGAATTTCTTCTTATTGCTTTCTAAATCAACAAAACAATGCCTCCACCGTTCAGCGAAATCTTCGAGACACCCAGCTAAGGTCATCGCTGAAAGGTGGAAGCATTGTTTGGGTAATTTAGGTATATACAGAAAAAAATTGTTAAATTGTTAAATCTATTTGACAAAAGACGTATTTGCACAGGAATAACCTCAAGTCAGAGTTAATTCAAATGTGTGTTCTATACACCCTTCCCATAATGCGGGACGCCATTTTGAATTAATTACTTGTGACGTCAATTGCGGGTAGGTTTCCCAAGGCATGTATATTTCACTGTACTTTTCACTCAGCGCTTCAGGTCCTACAGGTGTATATATACAATATTTAAAGAAGATTTTGAAGACATTCTTTAGATTAGACCTTAAACTTTTATTTGTCTTTGTTCCAAATTTTAACACGTATTTTTAAAACGTTATAAATCGGCCGCAAAAAAGAAGATTCTTAACGGCTCCCGTCGATCCGAGCTGTACATGTTAAGGTAATTTACTGCTTTCACACTCTCAATATAATGCCTTTTTTCTTTTGTTTTCTTGAGCTAATATGCAAAGATATCCCGAGCTCAGTGCTCACTGTAGCAAAGTTGGAAATTACAAGACAATCGAGCTATGCTTTCTCTAAAAAATCGTCGAGTTTCATACTAAAGATACGTAGTGTAAACAATTGTGTCGAGGCAATGCACAGTGCTATCGATATAAATGCAATAACTTTTGAAGAAATCATAACGACTGAGTCTCGACATATTAAATTCCAACGCTATTCTTTCGAAGTATACGTTTAAAAGAAAAATGTAGAGAGATATTTCAGTGCCCGTGAACTTAATACTAAGCTTATTTATTTATTTATTCAATGAATTAATCAATGTGTTCAGGTTGAAGAAAACTGACTTGATGTCACTGCAAAACCAGATTTTAGAGTCGCTTGACATCATACTAAATAAAGATAAAGAATTACACTTCGAAAGAGTGGCGAAATATTATAAAATATGCGTCTCGGGTGATGAATACTCGAAAAATCGGTGATTCAGATGTCATCAATAGAAAAGTTTACACTAAAACATCTATTACAATGTAAATATATTGACTAATAATACTGATAAACTAGTGATAAAAAGATAGCTCGATCGGTTTGTACTTTTCTGACTTTGCTATAATATGCATTGAGTCAGGAATATCATCGCTTGTTAGCTCAAGAAAACGAAAAAAAAATGATATTTAGAGACTGACAGCTTTCAAATTACCTTCACAGCTCCCCGCTACAAATTCTTCTTCTTTGCAGCCGATTCGAGGCGTTATAAAAATACGCATTAGATTTTAGAACTCAAACAATTTAAAGTAAAAGGACAAATCTAAAGAATGTCTTCAAAATCTTCTTTAAATATTGCATATATACACCTGTAGGACCTGAAGCGCTGAGTGAAAAGTACAGTGAAATATACATGCCTTGGGAAACCTACCCGCAATTGACGTCACAAGTAATTAATTCAAAATGGCGTCCCGCATTATGGGAAGGGTGTATACTGTTAAGCGAAAACATTTTTTCGATTTTTCTCGGAATTGGTAAATATTTTAACAACAAATGGAGGTCCGTGCAAATAGTACAGCGATGGTATAGATAACATTTTATTGCTGGGTTTTACAGTCATTTACACCTGTTAATCGATAAGATAATTTCAATATTTTTCAAGGCCCCCTGCCTAATTTTAAAATCTATTTCAACCAATTCGTATTCGTGCACGGTTGTTTCTGTGCTTTCGGTAGAAATCGTACGTATCTATGAGCCACGGAATAGTTGGATTAGTTTGTGTAGTACCGTATTTTTGAGCAGGGCTACGGCCCTTAAGGTCAAATACTACGGGTCTTTAATAATTGCTTAGGCAATGCTTTGGTAACTGTGATCAGACATCCAGTCTTCTCGGTAAAGGCTCTAAACCACTACATAATTGCAGCAAATTTGTCCTTAAGGTGACTGGCTACTTTTGAACGCCTTTGAACGTTCGATTCGAGCCCACGATGTGCCCACGCACAAAAAATGCTGAATAAAAAAGACAAAAAATTATTTAGATACCATAAACGTTTTGAGATTCAACAGGGCAAAACCCTCTATTTCCTGCGCGCTCCACAGGAATCCCGCAACACTCGTTTTTTAAAATTACTGATTCTGGAGGGAAAAAGAAGGACTACTCGTAGTCAAAAACAAAACGTTCAAGTTTTGATACCATGTTTATTGCATAATGTTTTCAATGTCTTTTCATATGTACATACAGTAATTCTCATTTATGTTCCCAATTAAGGTAGTTCCGGACTCTTGCTACTGTGCATCCATATCGCGCATCTCGTTTTTCATCATTTATTTGCGTTTTTTTGAAAATTTATCTAAATAATATCTTAATTTGAATCCTTATCTATAATTTAAGAAAGTGTTATGTAATTTCATACAACTTTGTAGGTAAAATGGGACATTTTTCGAAACATGCTCAGATTTTCACTACCTGACATGGTCGCTGTTTTGTCTTAAAACAACAAATTTACAACTTTGTAAAAATGAATAGATGAAATATAATTTTGACGTCTTTAGTCGTAAAATTAATACAAAATAGGATTAAGGGTTTCTAGAGATGACAAGGATAATTTGACAACTTTCGAGAAGATGTTTAAAATACTAGAACCCAGTCCCGCGCGGACCGTTACCGTTTTTTTTTTTGACAACAAAATGGATTTGGTGGTTCACTTATACCCATATTTGGAAATGATTTAATGATTTTTATGACAGCAAATGTTAGATAACCCTTAGATCTATCGTTTGATATAATCTTATGCTTTTCCTAGCAGAATACGTTCGCATTCTCTTGACTGCTTTGAATAGATACTTTTGAGCAAATCACCGCAAATTATTGCAAATACCTACTTTTACTATATCTTATAACTCTATAACCAATACGGTGACTCCAATATTTTTTCACGTTTTTTGATTTGCCTAACAATGATCTATCAATGACAGGATTTATAAAAAAAAAATTCATGTAAGAAATCCAAGTATCCGGAACTACCTTAAGAGAGCATGTAATTAAAAATCGAACAAATTCGATCTTTCGATGATAGAGGGACACAACAAGCGCGAAATTTTGGCAGAAAACCGAGGTGACCCTAGACTTATAATAAATTTATAAATGGACTAAGGGGGAACTCTATGCCGAGCGCTGTCATCGTTACCCACAATGCTTTGAAAAATACTTGAAAACATGTGCGTATCAAAATGGCCGTAATCAAACGACCGCAGCTCAGTTCGTGAAGTTAAAAAAAAAGTGGAAAAACTTGCCAAAGCGACTGAATTTTGTTGTGAAAACGGCCGTTTCGTCTAAAAACGATTTTTTCGATAAAAAAATCCAAGGTGAAAAAAGTGTGATTTTCACTATTGAAAAATAAGGCAAAAACGATCATTTTTGACTTTCCTAAAGTCCATATGGAATTTTTGTGCTAAAATTGCTTGTTTCTTGTGACTGACATGCTATGAAAATTTAAAGAACTTCCTAGTGCTTATTAACATTCAAACGGCTGGGCAAATTTGGCTTTCTTAAAAAAGTTAGAATTTTTCAAAGCAAGGTCGTTTTTTACGGGCGGTTTCAGGCGCCGTAGGAGTCAAAGGGTTAATTACACCTGGTCTGAGATTAACTCCAGTGCTTTATTTTTGACCTCTTGAATGTCCACACCATCTCACAATACTCTCACCATACTCTTCTCCTTCAAAAGCTATACCAGCAATTTTCTCACAATGTATTGTTATAGACTGTTCATCAACATCATTCAACACAGCTTTGTATGCTTCTTTTAGATCTTGTAAAGAATCTAGATCAATACAGTACATTGACACAGGTGCTAAAATTGTAACGATAAGAGAAGTGCTTTCTGAGATAACCCAGTGCAGATCGTTTCGTACAGGGCCAATAGACAGATGATGGATGTTCATCAAATAGCCTGCAATGTCATTCACAGTATCTGTGGAATATTTTTGTAGTGTTCCAGTACATTTTGACTTCATTCTATTGAATACTGGCTCAAAGTGCTCACTGAATGAACTTGGCAAATGTAGAGCATTGACAAACTGTTCAGATGAGAATTTTCGCATTATCTGGATCTCGATTGATCTCTGATTTGTAGAATACTCGCCAAGTATGCCATTGTATCGCTCAAAACTAAAGAGCCAAAATGTGTATGCTGGACCAAAGTCCAATATACAGTCTGATATATGCGTATGGAGGTGCATATTAGGAGTGACTTTGTTCTTCCAATACAATTCTTCAACCATTTTACAAAAAGTTACGAGGTGCATTTGTCCCAATTTAGCTTTCGTTTCAGCTTTCGTTTGATCTTTTTATCCAATCAAAAGGTTTTTGTTCTTTTATAAAGGAAAATATTGTTTTATGATTTTTTATTGAGGGATAGTCATAGAAGAGTAAAGATATCGCTGGATATTTGTACTTGATCCAGTACTATTCCTGCAATATTTTTACTTGTTTATGACTAATTGGATAAAAAAGACAATTATTGACAATTTAATCACATTCTTTTCTGATCAGTCTCAATGCACAAGAAAATGAGACCGTCAATACAGCAATAATGCGAGGGGTAATGAACAATGCAACATATCCAGCAGGACAAGTCAGAGGTAGACTATTTAATAAAATCAAATGATATTAAATGGTTTTTTTACTATCATGTCTTTACAAAGCAAGAAATGATTATCAGATAACAATCTTATTGACATAAAGTAAAGTCAATTGAAAAAAAAAAACATTGTGAGGTTTTAAAACATATAAGCTGAGACCCAAATGGTGCATGGGATGTACCTTTGTACAGTTCTTGTGGACAACGCAAGTCAATATTGAGTTTGAGACTGAACTCCTTTTTTTTGTTATTACATTTTTATTAGTCTTTTCTTTTTTTCATGTGACAACATTCTTGCAATTAATTAGGTGTATATATTTCGCCAAGGAGATTGAGGAGAGTTTTGCTAAACTATTTCTAAACTGACTTGTCACTCACAAAGACAATCAACTACACTATTGCTTACTGAAGCCCACCCACAATTGCATGCTGCTATACCAAAAAAAATTCAATCCTACATCACTCAAGGACACCGCCATCAAGACTGTGGTTTATTTGTGCACCGTGTTTGGGATTCGCTGGACCTTTAGGAGGAGAACTTTAGGAGAAGTACGGAAATTTGAATTTTCCAAGAAGCCAATTCAAAACAGTTCAGTAGCTCTGCTGGTTTCCAGAGTGAACTTCTATTTCACTTTCAAGAGGACATAACATAAAGATCATTTAAGAAGGTAAGAGAAAATACATGGAGATATCACTGCTGTTTTGTTTCCTGAACTTATCATACAACTAGAAACATTGGTCATGGACAGTAGAGATAACCATAGTAATGAGCAAACAACTGCAAAGTAGTTGAGCAACCCAACATGCTTTAAAATGCAACAACAGATTCAATCCTAAATAATATACAATTATAGTATAGGCAGATTTCATTGTTAGCAGATTCGTCAAGGAGGAGACATTCTAAGATTGGGCTACCACAGGCAACCCAGTAATAACTAGTAATCAATGGTGATCCTGATTGGCTTCGTGTGGTGTTTGCATTAGAACTGCAAGGTGCATAAATTAGTTACTTCACCTTTGTGATGTACATGACACTACAACACTATACAAGATGGACAGGCTAAAAAAGACTGAATCGTTTATGTAGTTTATGTAAAACTGTCACATGTGAAGAATATCATGTGAAGAAAAAGACCAAACGGCAAGATAATCAGCTTTACTGGAATATTTCTCCTGAGTTTTATTGGATCAAAGTAACATTGATTGATATCTTACTTTGTTCATAAAACAACAGCCAATGAATGGATTACACTTTCACTTCTAATACAAAGCCATTAGAATAGCATTAACTGTTTCGGTGCTGATTATGCACCGAAAACAAATTAATGTTGCTTTGTCAATCTTCTTCAACAGCAACAAAAATATATATATGAGCAATTCCATATGAGAGAGCAAAAATCCATCAAAATGAAAACAAATAATCTGAGGCCAACTATACCATATTTGAATAGAGTAATAGTTGAGTGATTGGAAAATATATGACTCAAGTAGAAATCGGCACTACGTTAACTTTCAGGGGGGGGGGGGGGGGGGGGGGGAGGTGGTCCCCAACAAGTCTTCGGCATATTTCAGAAGTATTTAACGTATATCTGGCACCTTGGATTGTTCTTACTTAACTATTTATCCATAATTTATCCTAAAAAGCTTCATTAGCTATAGCATGGCTGTTTTAAACTGATTTTTTAGTTTTTAGTAAAAATTCCAATTTGCTCTTCCTCCCCCCTCCCCCCTCTGTCAAAACTGCAAATTCCAGGCAAAAGCAACCATTTAACATGTGATATGAGTAGATTGCAGAAGGATAGGGTATTAAAGAGGTTAAAAGAGGTTAAAATAAGTGATTATTTCATACAATGTAACGTCCATGACAAAGCCTGTAACATCCAAGACACCATTCTTTGTCCAATTATTAAAGAGGAGACACAAACGACGAACTGAGAAACTGACATTATATTAATTAATGTTTATCTTTAACATTGATAATATCCCAAGACGCATTTAATACCCACAGACAATTCACAGGAATATCAAGTTATACATGCTCACTTGAAAAAGTGTTTTATTTAGTGTAACGTCCATGACACAAGCATTTTATTTATTTTTTCCATGTGAAAAGAAATATTTTTTATTTTTCCCCCCTAAAACTATTACCACCATTTCATTACATAATATCAGCATGAAAAATGTTACATTAATTACTCTGAGCAATTTTAAAATGTCATTGTAAGTTCGAAAAAGAGTCCAAATGTAACGTCCATGATCATGGAAATACTCATATACTCTTTGAAGAATAAGATGTGGATGATTTCATTGAGCTTGAAGAGAATGATAATTCGAAAAAAGGACAAAAAATGACATCACTTGATAAGGTCATTTCTACAAAGTCAAAACAATAGCCGTCAACTTGAACAAATCCCTCCACAACACCTAGATGTGTATGTCAGCCAATATATATTTTGACTGTGAGAAAACAAAGGGACGAAAGGTATGAGTCTAAATCACTTAGAGGGATGGTTGCCTTGTTTGAAAGATATCTAAAGACACTATTAAGAGTCTACTTTCACAAGAAAAGCTTTTGCCAAAAACAGGGATGTACTCAAATCAAAGCAATATCCAACTAAAAAGATTTGGAAAGGGCAATTAACCGTAGAAGCTTCAATCTCCACTAACCACAGAAGAAAGACATTTGATTTACAGATATACAGTTTGCTGCGCTCACTTGTGAGATATGAAGTTGAACACTCATAGATAAATTTCTCAGATCGCCCATGTATTACAAAAGGTAGTCGCCATTTATTTTTGTCCATGATGTTTCAGTAAGCTTTTGTGTAGACATTTTCAGGCAAAACATTTCATTTACAACATATCAACTTATTGTATTTCAACTTTTATAGTGATTTAGTTTTATAGCAAACTTCTACTTGAGTGATATGGTACTTGTCATTTAGGTGCTGAATCCCAATGAAGAGTGATGTCACTATATAGCTGCAGGAAAACAGAGTATTAGTACTAAGTAAGTGACTATTTTTTGATATTTGTTGGTAGAAAATACTACAGGGGGATTATACAGGGCAAATTAACATCCCACCCATATATAATATCAAACAGATTGATACATGACAGAATATTACTATCTATCTATCTATCTATCTATCTATCTATCTATCTATCTATCTATCTATCTATCTATCTATCTATCTATCTATCTATCTATCTATCTATCTATCTATCTATCTATCTATCTATCTATCTATCTATCTATCTATCTATCTATCTATCTATCTATCTATCTATCTATCTATCTATCTATCTATCTATCTATCTATCTATCTATCTATCTATCTATCTATCTATCTATCTATCTATCTATCTATCTATCTATCTATCTATCTATCTATCTATCTATCTATCTATCTATCTATCTATCTATCTATCTATCTATCTATCTATCTATCTATCTATCTATCTATCTATCTATCTATCTATCTATCTATCTATCTATCTATCTATCTATCTATCTATCTATCTATCTATCTATCTATCTATCTATCTATCTATCTATCTATCTATCTATCTATCTATCTATCTATCTATCTATCTATCTATCTATCTATCTATCTATCTATCTATCTATCTATCTATCTATCTATCTATCTATCTATCTATCTATCTATCTATCTATCTATCTATCTATCTATCTATCTATCTATCTATCTATCTATCTATCTATCTATCTATCTATCTATCTATCTATCTATCTATCTATCTATCTATCTATATAAATGGTAATTTGTACAATCTTATTAAAAATCTTTATTCTAAATCTCATTGCTATGTTAAACTAGGATCTAAGCGAACAACAACTTTTAAATATACTCGCGGCGTTCGACAAGGCTGTATTTTAAGTCCACTGTTATTCAATTTATATTTAAGATCAAACTCATCGAACGGACCCTATCATTCTTCCTAACAATACAAAGCTTACGTCACTTCTCTATGCAGATGATTTAGTCTTATTGTCCAAATCAAAAGAAGGGTTACAAAATTCCATTAATTCAGTAACAAAGTTTTGTAAAAAATGGCAAATGACAGTGAATGAGAAAAAATCAAAAGTGATGATTTTTTGTAAAAGAATGACTAAACAAAATAAGCAACTATCGTTCTTTCTAAACACCAATAAACTTGAAATAGTGCAAGAATTTAATTACTTAGGTGTTAAAATGAGTTCAACAGGAAATTTTGCAAATCATGTAAATCAATCAAGAGAAAAAGCACTTCATGCTTTCTTTAAATTAACTCAAAAGGTTGATTTCAAAAACCTTAAACCAAAACAGGCTAACAGACTATTTAATTCACTGATTTCCCCAATACTGACCTATGGTAGCGAAGTTTGGGGTTCGTATGAGAAACAAAATTTTGACAAATGGGACAAAGGTCCAACAGAAAAGGTGGACAAAGGTCCAACAGAAAAGGTACATTTGCGATTTTGTAAATACTATCTTGGTGTTAATAGAAAAGCATCCAATATTGCTTGCAGATCCGAAATTGGTAGATTTCCTTTAAAACTTTTTATTGATAAATTAACTTTTAAATATTATAATCACTTGGTTGTTTTACCTGAAGATTCTATAGCTAAACAAGCTTTTCTGATTTCAAAATCTCTATTTAGTCAAAACAAGTTAAGTTTCCATCTCAATATTGAGAACATTTTACGTTTATATAACTTGGGTGACTTAAAAAGACTGGGGAATAATATCATAACCAGTTACAACAAGTTACAACAATTTCAAAAACAAATGGAAAAAGAATACATACAAAAATGGAATACCGACTTAACAAAGTCTAGAAAACTCGAATTTTTTAAACTCTTTAAGAATAAGTATGAAATCGAAAATTATTTAGAAATGATTAATGACTTTGATCAAAGAAGACAATTAACAAAATTTAGAATAAGTAACCATAGGTTAGCTATTGAAACTGGTCGCTATAGCAAGCAAAAGATACAAGCTGATCAAAGACTTTGTGTCTTTTGTAACGCTAAAGCGGTAGAATCTGAAACACATTTATTATTTCAATGTTCATTATATAATGATTTACGCAATACATTATTTGACAAGATTCATTACAATGTTTCTACTCCTAATTTAGATACTGATAAAATTACTTATGATCTACTTAATTCAACCAACCAATCAGTAATATTTCATTTATCAAAATTTATTCACAAATGTTTTGAACGTAGACAAAACTCATGTGATGCTTAACATAGCTATGATTGTAAAAAATTTTTTTTTAATTTATTTTTTATTTTACTATACCAATAATAGTTGTTTAAATCATTGTATCTAAATTTGATTATACTCCTTATTATTTAAATGTTCTAGTTTATAACTTTAGCAATACTTGTAAATTAAGCAGGTCATGCCAATAAAGTTTATTGTTATCTATCTATCTATCTATCTATCTATCAATAAAGATAAATAAAGTTTATTAAAAGAGAAATAAAGAGAAATAAAGTTTATAAAAAGATCAATAAAGTTTATTGTTATCTATCTATCTATCTATCTATCTATCTATCTACCTACCTACCTACCTACCTACCTACCTACCTACCTACCTACCTACCTACCTACCTACCTACCTATCTACCTACCTACCTACCTACCTACCTACCTACCTACCTACCTACCTACCTACCTACCTACCTACCTACCTACCTACCTACCTACCTACCTACCTACCTACCTACCTACCTACCTACCTACCTACCTACCTACCTACCTACCTACCTACCTACCTACCTACCTACCTACCTACCTACCTACCTACCTACCTACCTACCTACCTACCTACCTACCTACCTACCTACCTACCTACCTACCTACCTACCTACCTACCTACCTACCTACCTACCTACCTACCTACCTACCTACCTACCTACCTACCTACCTACCTACCTACCTACCTACCTACCTACCTACCTACCTACCTACCTACCTACCTACCTACCTACCTACCTACCTACCTACCTACCTACCTACCTACCTACCTACCTACCTACCTACCTACCTACCTACCTACCTACCTACCTACCTACCTACCTACCTACCTACCTACCTACCTACCTACCTACCTACCTACCTACCTACCTACCTACCTACCTATCTATCTATCTATCTATCTATCTATCTATCTGTCTATCTGTCTATCTGTCTGTCTATCTATCTATCTATCTATCTATCTATCTATCTATCGCCGTGTTGCGTTTGGGAAACCACAGGTAACCCAGACCCAAAAGTTGTGCATCACCACACCGAAACCAAGATGGCCGACTTACGGCTAAAACACGTTTCATTCAAAATGGTTTAAAAAGCAGTTGAATCTCTCAATCCATACTAAACGTCGTCGTAATTTAGCTTTTTATTGATCAAAATATGTACATAGAGTATTAGTTTTGAAGTTCATCATCGTCTTCGTGTCAAAAAATAGATTTGAAGAACTTCGATCGTATTTCGACATCTTCGATCCCGTGAGTGGAAAATCGTCTGATATAAGGACATGCATGGATATATAAGCTTCATATTTCGATAAAGTACAATCCACCTTTTCTTACTAAAAAGAAGGCTAATTTGCATACAGATCACGTGGTATAAATGTCGCTTTGTGATTGGTTCAAACTGAAAGTTAGGACAACTCTACATGGTTTCGAAGTCGCTCATATAGAGAAATTTGTAAAGCTCATATTGTCTCCTTATTAAAATGGTTTAATATTACTCTGTTAGGAAGCACATATATACAAATCTAAACATTAGATAGAGACTAAAGCTATCAATGAAGAAATAAGGACTTTACACGTGAAATTCGGCAATGGATCGACGTCAATGGATTCAGCTACAAATTTATGTAACGACGAAGGAAAAAAAAACTGAAGATGTTGTTTTATGAAAGTTAAACCGCCAGAAAATCCTCTCAAAAGCCGACTGTTGGCTGCAAATCATGGTTAGGTGTGTTTGTTTCTTTTAAGTTAAAACTAAGTTTTGAAGAAACGGCTAAAAAATTACAAATCTATTTGTCAAGTTTTCGCTTATAATTTCAATCAAAAACTCCAAAGATGAGTAAAAATTTCAAACTTTTAACTTCTACTTTCTAAAGGAGGAAGAAATACACTGAAACTAAGACTGCAATGAACATGCTCAAAGCTGCGAGTTTTTCAGTGAATCACAAACCATTAGCTATTAGTTTTTCTTCTTCTTAATGTTTGTATTTAGAGCTTTAGGTTGAAGTTTGCAAACTACCCGTGAAATTGAAAATATAGCTCATTAATACCTATTTTGAAATTATCTGGCTGTTAGGTTTATGTTCCACGACTCTAGAACAGTAATTTAGTGATTAAAAATGTTATCTTTGATTGCCGTTCAAGCCGTGAAAACGTTAACAGCGACTATAATAAAACTAAGCAAGCGAAGCGAAAGAAAATGATCGCTTTTCCCGACGAGTCGCAGGATAAAAATTGCTCTTTTTTAAAGCAAAACTCGTGTATTAGCAAGTTAATCATTTGCTTTTACACTTTTTGAAGTTAAAATTACTTGCTTTGGTCGATTTATCTTTTTAATGCTCGGAAAATAATGAGAAAACCTACCTTTTTTCAAAAATTATCAATTGCAAGTGGGTGTTATTCAGCATTCTGTAGCTGAATCCATTGTCGATCCATTGCCGAATTTCACGTGGAAAGTCCTTACTTTTTTCATTGATAGCTTTAGTCTCTATCTAATGTTTAGTTTTGTATATATGTGCTTCCTAACAGTATGCAAATTAGCCGTCTTTTTAGTAAGAAAAGGTGGATTAATTATATATATCAAAGATATCAAGAGTAATTTTCAAACGAACCATTTCAACTTCATAACACGTGTTTCTTGGTTTGCAAGTCAGTGTTTTAAAAACACTGAATAATATTCATTATTCAGTGTAGCAAGTAAAATTGTGTGAATCATTTGTTTTCTTGATTTAAGTTCGTTAAACTGTTTGAAGTTCATGTTTTTAAAGTCATGCATGTTCTCAGCAATGATCAGAAGTATACTTTGTATGCACCAGTCAATAATATTTATAGATATTAAATTATTGTATACTAAAAAAACGTTTCATTGTATTATATTAAATATAAAATGAAAAAAATTTTAGGTGTTATTTATTCTTATACATTCTCTATTTACTAGCTACTTTTTGACGTAGACCGACTTCACACTCCTGGAGTGTCTAGTTATATATTATAATATAGTTTGATTCTAATGCGCGCTCTGATTGGTCCAAAACCGTGGTTTATTACACCGATAAACCACGGTTTCGAGAGTTTCGAAGGAACAGCGAAAAAGTTCAAGGTTGTTTGCTCACTGTTCACTTTTTAAAAATGGCATTAAAAATGTCGAGTAAATATTTTCTTTTTTGTTAAAAAGCCGATATAAACAAATTAAAAACAACAAAAACACTCAATGCATCATATAAACAGAACAGGTAGTTGTTGTTGAATAAGAGCGAAAAAAGATCAAAAAAGTTTATATTTGATAGTTTTGTTTTTGAATTAAAAAGAAAGTTAGAGTAAGCTTACATTTAATACGCTACGCTGTAGACGTTACAAAACAGCAAGAAAAATGTACAAAAAAGCAGCCTTATTCATGTCAAAGGATAAAGTAACAGATCTGTTCAGTGAAGAAAGTGAAGTGAAATTTCACATTTCTAAACAATGCAAAACAAGCGAATGACACGGCATCGAACGAACAAGGTTTAGCACACAAATTATCCACTTGAATAAATATGCTTGCAAAAACAGATGCTTTAACGATATAACTATAGTCAATATCTTAAGTATTCATCAATGCATTTATTTAATAACTGACCAACGGTGAATACATCTTTTTTTGTTCAAAGCAGGATTACCTGACTATCATGGCGATTTCTGTTTGTCTGAATTTAGCTGTGAATCCAACGAGATAAACTAACACTAGAGCCAGGATCCGAGCCAGGATCCGAGCCAGGGATCAGTGTTTTTAAAAAAATACAAAAATAATAAATTTAGTAATCAAAGTTCCTTTTATTGGGATTTTCGTCGAGTTGGTACACATCACAAAAATATTATAGGACAGCAATGAAAAAGGTTTAGAGTCAGTTCCATAAAAAACCTTTTACTATAGAATGTAAAAATGAGGCAATCAAAACTGGTTGCACATAAACCAAAGGTGTAATATAACAAAATGGTGAGCAAAATATTGTGGATTGGAACTAATGAAAAATTACAAAATGAATAAAATGTTGACCTTACTATTCAGGTGAGTTCCTTGTTATTTCTGCATCATCCTGAAAATATTTGTGTTTATGTGAGACATTAGCTTAAACACTAAAATAATAAAGTATGTAGTACAATTCCTGTTAATACAATAACACTTCTTGTGGGAACAAACATCCAGCAATCCCAGCAATCCAGCAATCGTAATGCATTTTGTCTATGATTGTAGTGACAGTGCATTACAGTAGGATTCAAATTAAAACTTAGAATTAACAAATCCTTATCAGGCTACCACAAAAAGAAATAGGATAAATAGATGTTCATATCAACTCAATCAAGCAGAAAAATATTCAAGGGATGTACAATATTACTGAAAAGTACCGAGTTTGAATCTTCAATAATGATTACCTTGGTACAAAAAAAAAAAGATTTGTATAAGCAAAACACGCATAAGAAATCTCATAAGAAATGCCATAACATAGTATAAACGCCAATATTTTCCACAGAATAAAGCGCCTGCAACTTACATCAATGAATTATTAAAAGTTAAAATTGTGAATTAAAGTTAACTTATCGAAAGCACATGCTCAAAGCAAGAAGCAAGATATTTATTGTTAGTATTTTCCTACCTTGTCATCGGAAAAACTATTATTTTCTTCCTAAATAGAACAAAGTATATATCCGTCCAACTACCAAGCAACATAAATAACTAAGAGTCATTCATACTGTGGAATAAATAATAAGAAAGCACAGTACCTTCGGACTCCATCTCTATCTCCAGCGGCGAAGAAGCGATGATGCAACGTCACGTGACCAAAAGTAGGGTCACATGACTAAAAACGCGGGAAAACACGATATAATACTGTCCGAGATAGTGAGTCTATTATATGTACTCTTTTCAATAAAATTATATTATATTAGATAATAAAATTATCTTTTTAATAGAATTCAATAGAAAATAATACATTCAAATTATTTTTGTCAATCCCTGGCTCGGATCCTTGGCTCGGATCCTTGGCTCGGATCCTGGCTCGGATCCTGGCTCGGATCCAGGCTCGGGAAATAGGTACCCTCGAATCGAACTTGATTGAAAAATGTCCAAGCAATCCTCAACTCAAACCAGCCACATAATGTCGATGTCAGTAGTGAGTAAATATAATCTGCTTGAGGTTAAACGATGTCTAGATTTGTTTGTTAGTCAATAAATCCTTCATTATTACGACCCAAAATCATTGGGGATTTCCCAACAATAACCGACCAACAAACATGTTATTGACAACAAACTCGATAGTTTCATTAGCTTGCAAGCTACATTGATCCATAGAGCTTTGATTTGAGGCATTCTCCACTTGTATCTACCATATTCTCCCCAAAAATTTAAAAAGAATGTAATATTTTCATGAAAACATAACCTGCAGAATATAATTTTGTAGTTTTGAAAGTTGTGAAAGCTTTGTACAATTGTGCTTATAACATAAGCGATTTGATTGGATGGTTGAGAATTCTCAGGAGAATTGATTTGTTCATCAGCAAAATGAAAAAAAAATAACTTCTTTCTTATTTCGTTTTTGAAACACTTTCTATATTATAAAAGCAATAAACGAGCAATTTCCGGAGGCTCAAGATTTTCTTAGGCCTTTTTTCGTGTTCTCCCAGCATCCCGAGTCGTTTATTTTCGCCGATAAACCACGGAAATTTCTCCTTTATAATTGCTTCAATAATTATTTCTCATGTTAAACTTGCTAAATAATCGCTGCTCTTCGACGCCAAGCAGCGCTGTGTGTGAATTCTCACGCGCTGATTCGTTGATTTACCGCGGTAAATAAGAGTCCAGACAACGATGATCACGTCATCATGTCACACAATTAGCGAAAAGAATTTGGCCAGCTTAGAGGTAGTGTGGCGCAAAATGCTACGAAGTATGATAAAAGGAGGCCACAAGAGGCGCAACAGCCCACCCACGCGCAACAAGAAGGAATCACTACGAGCTTATAACCAGCGCATCAGTAAACAAGAGTGGGACTACGCATACATCTACAACAACGATGACATCTACCGCATCACCGGTGCTGGTCGTCTTGACGTTTTCATCCGGAAACAAACGATGCGTTGGCTCGGTCATGTGGTCCGCATGGAAAATTTCATGCCACAGAAGCAGATACTCTTCGCCAAAAACCAACGTAAATACTCACACGATCGCTGGCTAAAATTAGAAAAATGGACGGGCCTCGACAGAGGCCAGATCAGGTCAATGATGATAAAGAAGAAACAATTTCATAGCTGGCTGGACGTTTGGGCCAGACCAGCTACTCCCAACGGCTAGCCGTTACACGGAGGATACAAACTTTACTTTTACACAACACTCGTGCGGAATTGAGGGAAAGTTTGTCATCCACAAAGTTTTTCGTCAAAAAAGGATTTAAACGAAGTTTATGGATAAACTATCAATGGAAATTACTTTTTTGTAAGTAGCAAATTGTAATAAATGTAACTATGCTGTCATGGAGCTGTTGTCGTTTTAATTTTATGGTTTTTTTTTCAGTCTTTTCGACAAATCTTCACTTACAATCAATTCTGTAGTCTTTAATTTCAACAAAAACGTGCTCAAAATTGCATTTTTGACGAGCAATACCATTCGTTCAAGACTGATTTAAAAAGCTTAGAATGTTGTTCAAAGGCTAGCATATCAGGTATTGTGTAATCTTCTATATAATCAGTTTTAATGTATTTAAAAAGCAATTTTTTGAGAGGGTGAAACCTGAACCAAGCTGCTTAGGTATCGGCCGTGTTTGACGTTCTTGTACTTTTAGTTTTCTAACTTCACTTAGCAGTCTCTCAAGACAAACTGTGCACTGTATTTCTGTATGAAAATAAGCTTATTTGTTTTTTCCGGCTGAAAAACTGATCATTTTCGTAAATTGTGTGATTTTCCGTAGCTTGAAGAGAAACCATTGAGTTCGATGCGTGACAAATTCGTCACGTTTGTTAACTGACATTTTACTTTTTGTACATTTGCTTTGGTTTGTGTTGTAAAATACAAATCGAATGTGGTTTAGCGTTGTCTGTACTCTTATGGACAACGATATTCGTTATAACAGTGGTCAAAATTTGTTGCTGACTCACTCCGCTGCGCGTCGTGAGTCCACAACATTTTGACCACTGTCATGACGAATATCGTAACGTGTTTGAAGCAGTTTAAACCAAATAAAGCATCAAAAACTGCGACCGGCAGTTACGAACCAATTCATACTTAGGTTTGTATACTATGCCGAGCAAAGACTAACGAACTTTATTCAAAGCAGTTTCGAAAATAAAAAGCGCTTGATAGTTCTAAACCAATTTAGATTATTTTGATTTGCTTGGTAATAGCCTTTTTGAGTCCTTTTGCCGACTTTTTGAGAAGCGTGACCAGTAGAGTTGACAGAAAATTTCTAAGTGCTACGGCAAACTAAGTGATTCGTAGACTATGCCGAGCAAAGACTGACGAACTTTATTCAAAGCAGTACAGCTAAGAAGAAGCGCTTAGTATTTCTAAACAAACTTTGACTGTTTTGGTTTTGACATAGATAGTTATTTGGCCATACTTTTGAGAAAGTTTGGACTGCCAGGTATTTAGTTTTTTGGAGACCGCGACCGGCTGCCGGGTATATAGACACTGCGTTATAAGAGGGTCCTGAAGGGGGGTATCCAATCCCAATTCCCAATCAATTTTTTATCAAAATCCCAATTACCACAGGAAGCCCAAACATTAACCACAGGAAGCCCAAACATTAACCACAGGAAGCCCAAATTGAATACTAACCTCAGGAAGCCCAAGATAGTTCGATTTTCTCTTAAAAACGACGTAAAATGTTGCAAATTACTCAATTTAAAACATTATTTTAGCATCTAAAGAGAAAACGAATGGACAAGAAATAGCCAAATCCTATGGACAAATCCCAATCCCAATGGACAAATCCCAATCCCAATGGGCAAATCCCAATTCCCAGCCTCGAAAAAAGGCAAATCCCAATTCCCAATTTACCCCTTCAGGACCCTCTTATAAGATCGCAGACTTTCTTTTAATAAATTATTTAATAGAAATCTTTACTTCAATAAGCTTTAATTCAAATAACAGAATATTTATTTTATGATATGAAGTGTTTTATGTGTGTTTTGGGTTCCTGTTTTGATACAAAAATAACACGGGCGAATTGACTCAGTTATTCGGGCGAATCGACTTTTCATGATTTTTTTACGGGCGAAACGTCCCGGGCGAAACGACCACCGGGCGAAACGACCGGTTACCAAGACTCCTTGCTTGTTACGTTTTGTAATTTTAGACCTTAAGACAAGAGTCAGACCTACCTTTTTGTTGCAAAAGTGGCACCATAACTCTTCTTTTTGGGAGATAAAAACCCCATTTACACGACATCACTTTTGGCCCGGCACTCCAAACTTTAGGTACGCGGGCCGATTGATTGTGGCCCGTCAAAATCGCTTTTACACGACAAATGTAGACGGGCCAGTTTATCTATGGGGCACTCCAAAAATTTGAAATGGCCCGCCTGATTTTCTGAGCCCTCGGCCTAATTTTGCAGTCATTTTGTAGATCTCGTGCGGCTTTTTTGTATTCAAATTTACACGGTATCATTACAGCTTGTGCAAATTAAAAATCGTACAATTAAAAATGAATTTGTAAATGTTTATTAGTACCTGACTTACCTGACGCTCATCGGACAGAGCAGAAACAACGCACTTCGGTTTATGTTAGATCTTCTTTAATCTTTCGGTGTGCATAATCTGATGTTTATGTCTCATGGAATTGTCAATCTTTGAAATTGAACAAAATCCTAGAATGTGTCCGCTGGTAGTGCATTTTATTTCCAGTTAAAAAGACAAATTAGTACAAAATAGCGGTAAATGCGAAGATGTGAAAGACATGCAGTCAGTTTCAGACTGCGGCCCGTGTTTCACACCTGATCAGATCGATACTTGTGAACAAAATTATTCGGCCTTTTTTTATCTTGCACAAAAAATATCTAAGCAAGGGTCATTGCAACTGAGTAATTCTGAAGTAAAAACAGAGGTCGAATTGATCATGATTTTGTGTAGAGCAGGTTAATTATATCTTGCATGTGTATTGTATTGAATATCACAATTTTTTCTTTTAAGTAACTATTAAATTTATTTTTTGTACAGGAATATTTGAATGTCGACCAGACGTTTTGAGTAAAATGAATGTGTGCGCACGCCTCAGAAATGAATTAGGTATTGGATAGAGAGGTAGACAAAAGTATTTTCAGATTTCAGAGAGTATGCGAGTGTCATTTATATCAAATCAGATCGGTATTAAATTTATGCAAATCCTGAAGTTTTTACTAGAAATGTTCGTAGGCCATGCACAATCACAAGCAAACATTTAAATTATTAATCAAAAATTGAATTAAAGTTTTTGTGGCCTCATCCGACCACGTTTTTCCTCTGGTTTTTCCACTTGTAGAACTGCAAGTAGACGCCGCCATTTTGCACGATCAAGACCGAAACAAACGAGTGAGCATGTTCTGTATAATTTCCGCTGCATATTCGAACTCGTGGGCGCATTTAAGGTACGCGGACCCTTGTTTTGGCGGGCCGAGACTACCTACCTGAGGTAGTCTCGGCCCGCTTAAAAAGTAGGTACGTGGGCCGCTTTGAATTGCGTTTACACGGCAAATTTTACGAGTGCCGTGCCAGAAAAGTAAGGTACGCGTACCAAAAGTTAGGAGTGCCGGACCCGAAAATGATGTCGTGTAAATGGGGTTTTTAGACTCACATATTTAATACTTTGACCTTCCACGCCGTTTAAAGACCTGGTTGAAAGTGTAAACCTGGCCTTTCTAACCCGAAATGCTTTGCGTACTATAACTTACACAGGAAACCCCTTTGCATATCTTCCAAAGAAATAAAAATATTTTTCATTAAATTATTTTATGGAAATATAATTAATGTTCTCTTAAATGACGGGCTCAAGAATGTCATTATTTGGATTGGAATTTTATTTCGTTAACGTCTATTCCGGATATTTCCCGCTCATTTTGCTATAAAATACATCAAATACATAAATATTTTAAAATGAGCGCACGGATACATAGAGGATATAACATGGGTGCGCGGAGATACGAATTTTATCTTCGAGTGTTCAATTGATATCTCACGAGTGAGCGCAGCGCGGAACGAGTGAAATATCTTAATTGAACACGAGAAGATAAAATTCGTATCTCCATGGATAATAATATTATCCATGGTATCTATCCATGGTATCTCCAAGCGCCCATGTAATTTTCTGTTTATTATATAGATATCAATGAAATACCAGGATTTATTTTCTTCCACCGTGGTTTGTTTTGGTCGGGATTCCCGCCGTTTGTGTCATTTCCTTCGTAAGACTGTTTAACTTGTTTACTCCCATCGGTTGAGCTTTAAACCATTTGGAATCCTTTTCCAATAACTCACTTTGTGATTTAAAGTAATTTACAGCCAAATAGAAGAACGACTCGACTCGGGTCGTAAACATAGTTTGTTGTCGTTTTCGTTCAAGACGTTCAATAGAAACGGCAGCTTTGTTGGCGTACATTGATTCACGGTTTGACCTGGCGTTTATTCCGTGGATTTTCTCCAGTTCTAGTTTTTGTTTGCCGTTCAGAGAACTCAAGATATTACATTCCTTTGCTGTCTGTCTTTAAAACGACATCTTTTAAGCATAATTATATTTGCTCTGTGCATCCACGTAGACCAAAGTGAATCATGTTGTTTAGCCAAACTGTGTTCTGCAAAGCTTGTGGTGAGCTTATTCCGATTCTCTTTCTTACTATCTGTACTCTCTGTTACTACCATTTCAGTAAAAGATTAATATCAAACTCAGGAAGCAGTTCAAAGTTCTCGTTCGAAGTTGAATGAAAAGTGAAAAGAAACCGCGAAGTAAGAAATAAAGTAGTCATGGCAACTGTGATATCTTAACATGTGAAAGATATGATATCTTTCACATGTGAAAGATACAAAGTTTTCGACACCGTATAAAACCTGGTATTCCATTGATATCTATATAATAAATAAAATTTATATCCGAGTGCTCAACTTGATATCGATATTGAACTTTTTAACTTTTTCATATATTTAATTGATGTTGAAAGAGTTTAAAGGCCCGGGAAAACGGCTTCAACATTGCTATTCAGAGCAAAGGCAGTCCAAATAGTCCATCTTAGAAAATGCGAATAATATTATTGTTTACAGCGCACTGACCGGCGCGCCTAAAAGTACTTTGCTACTTGGCTTGAGCATGCAGGTGGGTTTCATGTGGTCGTGAAGAAATAGAAAACGAGGCAGCGTGTTCTGTTTCACCGGTAGAGTCATAGGAACTGGCTTCTATTGCTTAAATAGAGCACGTGAATTTTAACACTTTGACAACGGCGATTATTATTGGAGTTTTTACTGTTCTGCGAAAAGTTTAAAAATTATTTTCTATTCCAAATAAGGCGTTGTCAGGGAAACTGTTGCTGTTTCGAACTACCGATGGCTCAAGGTTTCCAGGAACGCCTTGATGATTTTAGCTCGTTCAATTCCGAGTCAACACTTTGACCCTGAATTGAGCTAAAATCCGGTTTATAAGTGCTTTTTTCAGTCATATATCCAAATAAGGCGTTGTCAGGGAAACTGTTGCTGTTTCGAACTACCGATGGCTCAATGTTTCCAGGAACGCCTTGATGATTTTAGCTCGTTCAATTCCGAGGCAACACTTTGACCCTGAATTGAGCTAAAATCCGGTTTATAAGTGCTTTTTTCAGTCATTTGCTACTACAAGAGCCCCTAGTCATGCATCATTAAGTTTGTCTAGGTGGTAAAGACGCTCTTTTTGACGAATTCAAAGGTGGAAGACGATTTTACAAGGAAAATAGCGCCAGCCGCTGTGTCCATTGACAGTGACGCCGTTGGAGTAAAATCGCTTTCCTGGTCGTCTTGTAGTAGATGCCAGAACCAACCAAGGCAATTTTATTGAGTGGACTTGTAAAGATGGCAATCGGTGCAATTTTTGTCCGGTTGGAGCGGGTGTCTGAGCACTTATACAAATCCATAAAGATTTTAGGTCTGGGCCATGTGCTGTCGAAAATTTGCATAATTACCCATAATGCTTTTCGTTATTAAATGGAGAAACGAGTTTTTTGCAGAAGGATTCTCGAAGAAACGGCTGTTGTGCGTCTCGTAAAAGTTGTTAGATCATAAAAATTTAAGAAATCAAAAGAGCTGGGTCTGACGTATTCTGAGAATGCCGAGTTTTGTTTTTTTGAATAAGATTTTGTAGTTTTTCCTAAATAAAAATTTTCGGTTTTATCAGAAAGCTTAGATATTTCTAGACATTGTTCTCGGGGTCTAAGCGATCACTTTGAGTCGAAAACCCCAATTTTTTTAAACGACTTTTAGAGACCCCTCTGGTAGTCTATAGGGCATTCTGGGTAAGATTTTGTAGTTTTTCCTAAATAGAATTTTTCGGTTTTATCAGAAATCTTAGATATTTTTAGACATTGTTCTCAGAGTCCTAGCGATCATTTTGAGTCGTAAAACCCCGATTGTTTTGACACATTTTTAGCAAATCCCAAAGGCCATAAGGCATTCTGGGTATGATTTTGTAGTCTTTCCTAAATAAAATGTTTCGGTTTTATCAGAAAGCTTAGATGTTTCTAGACATTGTACTCGGGGTCTAAGCGATCACTTTGAGTTGAAAACCCCGATTTTTTTTAACGACTTTTAGAGACCCCTCTGGTAGTCTATAGGGCATTCTGGGTAAGATTTTGTAGTTTTTCCTAAATAGAATTTTTCGGTTTTATCAGAAAGCTTAGATATTTTTAGACATTGTTCTCAGGGTCCTAGCGATCATTTTGAGTCGAAAACCCCGATTGTTTTGACACATTTTTAGCAAATCCCAAAGGCCATAAGGCATTCTGGGTATGATTTTGTAGTTTTTCCTAAATAAAATGTTTCGGTTTTATCAGAAAGCTTAGATATTTCTAGACATTGTTCTCGGGGTCTAAGCGATCACTTTGAGTCGAAAACCCCAATTTTTTTAAACGACTTTTAGAGACCCCTCTGGTAGTCTATAGGGCATTCTGGGTAAGATTTTGTAGTTTTTCCTAAATAGAATTTTTCGGTTTTATCAGAAATCTTAGATATTTTTAGACATTGTTCTCAGAGTCCTAGCGATCATTTTGAGTCGTAAAACCCCGATTGTTTTGACACATTTTTAGCAAATCCCAAAGGCCATAAGGCATTCTGGGTATGATTTTGTAGTCTTTCCTAAATAAAATGTTTCGGTTTTATCAGAAAGCTTAGATATTTCTAGACATTGTTCTCGGGGTCTAAGCGATCACTTTGAGTCGAAAACCCCGATTTTTTTGTAACGACTTTTAGAGACCCCTCTGGTAGTCTATAGGGCATTCTGGGTAAGATTTTGTAGTTTTTCCTAAATAGAATTTTTCGGTTTTATCAGAAAGCTTAGATATTTTTAGACATTGTTCTCAGGGTCCTAGCGATCATTTTGAGTCGAAAACCCGATTGTTTTGACACATTTTTAGCAAATCCCAAAGGCCATAAGGCATTCTGGGTATGATTTTGTAGTCTTTCCTAAATAAAATGTTTCGGTTTTATCAGAAAGCTTAGATATTTCTAGACATTGTTCTCGGGGTCTAAGCGATCACTTTGAGTCGAAAACCCCGATTTTTTTTAACGATTTTTAGAGACCCCTCTGGTAGTCTATAGGGCATTCTGGGTAAGATTTTGTAGTTTTTCCTAAATAGAATTTTTCGGTTTTATCAGAAAGCTTAGATATTTTTAGACATTGTTCTCAGGGTCCTAGCGATCATTTTGAGTCGAAAACTCCGATTGTTTTGACACATTTTTAGCAAATCCCAAAGGCCATAAGGCATTCTGGGTATGATTTTGTAGTCTTTCCTAAATAAAATTTTTCGGTTTTATCAGAAAGCTTAGATATTTCTAGACATTGTTCTCGGGGTCTAAGCAATCACTTTGAGTCGAAAACCCCGATTTTTTTTAACAACTTTTAGAGACCCCTCTGGTAGTCTATAGGGCATTCTGGGTAAGATTTTGTAGTTTTTCCTAAATAGAATTTTTCTGTTTTATCAGAAAGCTTAGATATTTTTAGACATTGTTCTCAGGGTCCTAGCGATCATTTGGAGTCGAAAACCCCGATTTTTTTTAACGATTTTTAGAGACCCCTCTGGTAGTCTATAGGGCATTCTGGGTAAGATTTTGTAGTTTTTCCTAAATAGAATTTTTCGGTTTTATCAGAAAGCTTAGATATTTTTAGACATTGTTCTCAAAGTCCTAGCGATCATTTTGAGTCGAAAACCCAGATTGTTTTGACACATTTTTAGCAAATCCCAAAGGCCATAAGGCATTCTGGGTATGATTTTGTAGTCTTTCCTAATTAAAATTTTTCGGTTTTATCAGAAAGCTTAGATATTTCTAGAAATTGTACTCGGGGTCTAAGCAATCACTTTGAGTCGAAAACCTCGATTTTTTTTAACAACTTTTAGAGATCCCTCTGGTAGTCTATAGGGCATTCTGGGTAAGATTTTGTAGTTTTTCCTAAATAGAATTTTTCGGTTTTATCAGAAAGCTTAGATATTTTTAGACATTGTTCTCAGGGTCCTAGCGATCATTTTGAGTCGAAAACCCGATTGTTTTGACACATTTTTAGCAAATCCCAAAGGCCATAAGGCATTCTGGGTATGATTTTGTAGTCTTTCCTAAATAAAATGTTTCGGTTTTATCAGAAAGCTTAGATATTTCTAGACATTGTTCTCGGGGTCTAAGCGATGACTTTGAGTCGAAAACCCCGATTTTTGTAACGACTTTTAGAGACCCCTCTGGTAGTCTATAGGGCATTCTGGGTAAGATTTTGTAGTTTTTCCTAAATAGAATTTTTCGGTTTCATCAGAAAGCTTAGATATTTTTAGAGATTGTTCTCAGGGTCCTAGCGATCATTTTGAGTCGAAAACCCCGATTGTTTTGACACATTTTTAGCAAATCCCAAAGGCCATAAGGCATTCTGGGTATGATTTTGTAGTCTTTCCTAAATAAAATTTTTCGGTTTTATCAGAAAGCTTAGATATTTCTAGACATTGTTCTCGGGGTCTAAGCAATCACTTTGAGTCGAAAACCCCGATTTTTTTTAACAACTTTTAGAGACCCCTCTGGTAGTCTATAGGGCATTCTGGGTAAGATTTTGTAGTTTTTCCTAAATAGAATTTTTCTGTTTTATCAGAAAGCTTAGATATTTTTAGACATTGTTCTCAGGGTCCTAGCGATCATTTGGAGTCGAAAACCCCGATTTTTTTTAACGATTTTTAGAGACCCCTCTGGTAGTCTATAGGGCATTCTGGGTAAGATTTTGTAGTTTTTCCTAAATAGAATTTTTCGGTTTTATCAGAAAGCTTAGATATTTTTAGACATTGTTCTCAAAGTCCTAGCGATCATTTTGAGTCGAAAACCCAGATTGTTTTGACACATTTTTAGCAAATCCCAAAGGCCATAAGGCATTCTGGGTATGATTTTGTAGTCTTTCCTAAATAAAATTTTTCGGTTTTATCAGAAAGCTTAGATATTTCTAGAAATTGTACTCGGGGTCTAAGCAATCACTTTGAGTCGAAAACCTCGATTTTTTTTAACAACTTTTAGAGATCCCTCTGGTAGTCTATAGGGCATTCTGGGTAAGATTTTGTAGTTTTTCCTAAATAGAATTTTTCGGTTTTATCAGAAAGCTTAGATATTTTTAGACATTGTTCTCAGGGTCCTAGCGATCATTTTGAGTCGAAAACCCGATTGTTTTGACACATTTTTAGCAAATCCCAAAGGCCATAAGGCATTCTGGGTATGATTTTGTAGTCTTTCCTAAATAAAATGTTTCGGTTTTATCAGAAAGCTTAGATATTTCTAGACATTGTTCTCGGGGTCTAAGCGATGACTTTGAGTCGAAAACCCCGATTTTTGTAACGACTTTTAGAGACCCCTCTGGTAGTCTATAGGGCATTCTGGGTAAGATTTTGTAGTTTTTCCTAAATAGAATTTTTCGGTTTTATCAGAAAGCTTAGATATTTTTAGAGATTGTTCTCAGGGTCCTAGCGATCATTTTGAGTCGAAAACCCCGATTGTTTTGACACATTTTTAGCAAATCCCAAAGGCCATAAGGCATTCTGGGTATGATTTTGTAGTCTTTCCTAAATAAAATTTTTCGGTTTTATCAGAAAGCTTAGATATTTCTAGAAATTGTACTCGGGGTCTAAGCAATCACTTTGAGTCGAAAACCCCGATTGTGTTGACACATTTTTAGCAAATCCCAAAGGCCATAAGGCATTCTGGGTATGATTTTGTAGTCTTTCCTAAATAAAATGTTTCGGTTTTATCAGAAAGCTTAGATATTTCTAGACATTGTTCTCGGGGTCTAAGCGATCACTTTGAGTCGAAAACCCCGATTGTGTTGACACATTTTTAGCAAATCCCAAAGGCCATAAGGCATTCTGGGTATGATTTTGTAGTCTTTCCTAAATAAAATGTTTCGGTTTTATCAGAAAGCTTAGATATTTCTAGACATTGTTCTCGGGGTCTAAGCGATGACTTTGAGTCGAAAACCCCGATTTTTGTAACGACTTTTAGAGACCCCTCTGGTAGTCTATAGGGCATTCTGGGTAAGATTTTGTAGTTTTTCCTAAATAGAATTTTTCGGTTTTATCAGAAAGCTTAGATATTTTTAGAGATTGTTCTCAGGGTCCTAGCGATCATTTTGAGTCGAAAACCCCGATTGTTTTGACACATTTTTAGCAAATCCCAAAGGCCATAAGGCATTCTGGGTATGATTTTGTAGTCTTTCCTAAATAAAATTTTTCGGTTTTATCAGAAAGCTTAGATATTTCTAGAAATTGTACTCGGGGTCTAAGCAATCACTTTGAGTCGAAAACCCCGATTGTGTTGACACATTTTTAGCAAATCCCAAAGGCCATAAGGCATTCTGGGTATGATTTTGTAGTCTTTCCTAAATAAAATGTTTCGGTTTTATCAGAAAGCTTAGATATTTCTAGACATTGTTCTCGGGGTCTAAGCGATCACTTTGAGTCGAAAACCCCGATTTTTTTGTAACGACTTTTAGAGACCCCTCTGGTAGTCTATAGGGCATTCTGGGTAAGATTTTGTAGTTTTTCCTAAATAGAATTTTTCGGTTTTATCAGAAAGCTTAGATATTTTTAGAGATTGTTCTCAGGGTCCTAGCGATCATTTTGAGTCGAAAACCCGATTGTTTTGACACATTTTTAGCAAATCCCAAAGGCCATAAGGCATTCTGGGTATGATTTTGTAGTCTTTCCTAAATAAAATGTTTCGGTTTTATCAGAAAGCTTAGATATTTCTAGACATTGTTCTCGGGGTCTAAGCGATGACTTTGAGTCGAAAACCCCGATTTTTGTAACGACTTTTAGAGACCCCTCTGGTAGTCTATAGGGCATTCTGGGTAAGATTTTGTAGTTTTTCCTAAATAGAATTTTTCGGTTTCATCAGAAAGCTTAGATATTTTTAGAGATTGTTCTCAGGGTCCTAGCGATCATTTTGAGTCGAAAACCCCGATTGTTTTGACACATTTTTAGCAAATCCCAAAGGCCATAAGGCATTCTGGGTATGATTTTGTAGTCTTTCCTAAATAAAATTTTTCGGTTTTATCAGAAAGCTTAGATATTTCTAGACATTGTTCTCGGGGTCTAAGCAATCACTTTGAGTCGAAAACCCCGATTTTTTTTAACAACTTTTAGAGACCCCTCTGGTAGTCTATAGGGCATTCTGGGTAAGATTTTGTAGTTTTTCCTAAATAGAATTTTTCTGTTTTATCAGAAAGCTTAGATATTTTTAGACATTGTTCTCAGGGTCCTAGCGATCATTTGGAGTCGAAAACCCCGATTTTTTTTAACGATTTTTAGAGACCCCTCTGGTAGTCTATAGGGCATTCTGGGTAAGATTTTGTAGTTTTTCCTAAATAGAATTTTTCGGTTTTATCAGAAAGCTTAGATATTTTTAGACATTGTTCTCAAAGTCCTAGCGATCATTTTGAGTCGAAAACCCAGATTGTTTTGACACATTTTTAGCAAATCCCAAAGGCCATAAGGCATTCTGGGTATGATTTTGTAGTCTTTCCTAAATAAAATTTTTCGGTTTTATCAGAAAGCTTAGATATTTCTAGAAATTGTACTCGGGGTCTAAGCAATCACTTTGAGTCGAAAACCTCGATTTTTTTTAACAACTTTTAGAGATCCCTCTGGTAGTCTATAGGGCATTCTGGGTAAGATTTTGTAGTTTTTCCTAAATAGAATTTTTCGGTTTTATCAGAAAGCTTAGATATTTTTAGACATTGTTCTCAGGGTCCTAGCGATCATTTTGAGTCGAAAACCCGATTGTTTTGACACATTTTTAGCAAATCCCAAAGGCCATAAGGCATTCTGGGTATGATTTTGTAGTCTTTCCTAAATAAAATGTTTCGGTTTTATCAGAAAGCTTAGATATTTCTAGACATTGTTCTCGGGGTCTAAGCGATGACTTTGAGTCGAAAACCCCGATTTTTGTAACGACTTTTAGAGACCCCTCTGGTAGTCTATAGGGCATTCTGGGTAAGATTTTGTAGTTTTTCCTAAATAGAATTTTTCGGTTTTATCAGAAAGCTTAGATATTTTTAGAGATTGTTCTCAGGGTCCTAGCGATCATTTTGAGTCGAAAACCCCGATTGTTTTGACACATTTTTAGCAAATCCCAAAGGCCATAAGGCATTCTGGGTATGATTTTGTAGTCTTTCCTAAATAAAATTTTTCGGTTTTATCAGAAAGCTTAGATATTTCTAGAAATTGTACTCGGGGTCTAAGCAATCACTTTGAGTCGAAAACCCCGATTGTGTTGACACATTTTTAGCAAATCCCAAAGGCCATAAGGCATTCTGGGTATGATTTTGTAGTCTTTCCTAAATAAAATGTTTCGGTTTTATCAGAAAGCTTAGATATTTCTAGACATTGTTCTCGGGGTCTAAGCGATCACTTTGAGTCGAAAACCCCGATTGTGTTGACACATTTTTAGCAAATCCCAAAGGCCATAAGGCATTCTGGGTATGATTTTGTAGTCTTTCCTAAATAAAATGTTTCGGTTTTATCAGAAAGCTTAGATATTTCTAGACATTGTTCTCGGGGTCTAAGCGATGACTTTGAGTCGAAAACCCCGATTTTTGTAACGACTTTTAGAGACCCCTCTGGTAGTCTATAGGGCATTCTGGGTAAGATTTTGTAGTTTTTCCTAAATAGAATTTTTCGGTTTTATCAGAAAGCTTAGATATTTTTAGAGATTGTTCTCAGGGTCCTAGCGATCATTTTGAGTCGAAAACCCCGATTGTTTTGACACATTTTTAGCAAATCCCAAAGGCCATAAGGCATTCTGGGTATGATTTTGTAGTCTTTCCTAAATAAAATTTTTCGGTTTTATCAGAAAGCTTAGATATTTCTAGAAATTGTACTCGGGGTCTAAGCAATCACTTTGAGTCGAAAACCCCGATTGTGTTGACACATTTTTAGCAAATCCCAAAGGCCATAAGGCATTCTGGGTATGATTTTGTAGTCTTTCCTAAATAAAATGTTTCGGTTTTATCAGAAAGCTTAGATATTTCTAGACATTGTTCTCGGGGTCTAAGCGATCACTTTGAGTCGAAAACCCCGATTTTTTTGTAACGACTTTTAGAGACCCCTCTGGTAGTCTATAGGGCATTCTGGGTAAGATTTTGTAGTTTTTCCTAAATAGAATTTTTCGGTTTTATCAGAAAGCTTAGATATTTTTAGAGATTGTTCTCAGGGTCCTAGCGATCATTTTGAGTCGAAAACCCAGATTGTTTTGACACATTTTTAGCAAATCCCAAAGGCCATAAGGCATTCTGGGTATGATTTTGTAGTCTTTCCTAAATAAAATTTTTCGGTTTTATCAGAAAGCTTAGATATTTCTAGAAATTGTACTCGGGGTCTAAGCAATCACTTTGAGTCGAAAACCCCGATTGTGTTGACACATTTTTAGCAAATCCCAAAGGCCATAAGGCATTCTGGGTATGATTTTGTAGTCTTTCCTAAATAAAATGTTTCGGTTTTATCAGAAAGCTTAGATATTTCTAGACATTGTTCTCGGGGTCTAAGCGATCACTTTGAGTCGAAAACCCCGATTTTTTTGTAACGACTTTTAGAGACCCCTCTGGTAGTCTATAGGGCATTCTGGGTAAGATTTTGTAGTTTTTCCTAAATATAATTTTTCGGTTTTATCAGAAAGCTTAGATATTTTTAGACATTGTTCTCAGGGTCCTAGCGATCATTTTGAGTCGAAAACCCCGATTGTTTTGACACATTTTTAGCAAATCCCAAAGGCCATAAGGCATTCTGGGTATGATTTTGTAGTCTTTCCTAAATAAAATGTTTCGGTTTTATCAGAAAGCTTAGATATTTTTAGACATTGTTCTCAGGGTCCTAGCGATCATTTTGAGTCGAAAACCCCGATTGTTTTGACACATTTTTAGCAAATCCCAAAGGCCATAAGGCATTCTGGGTATGATTTTGTAGTCTTTCCTAAATAAAATGTTTCGGTTTTATCAGAAAGCTTAGATATTTCTAGACATTGTTCTCGGGGTCTAAGCGATCACTTTGAGTCGAAAACCCCGATTTTTTTGTAACGACTTTTAGAGACCCCTCTGGTAGTCTATAGGGCATTCTGGGTAAGATTTTGTAGTTTTTCCTAAATAGAATTTTTCGGTTTTATCAGAAAGCTTAGATATTTTTAGACATTGTTCTCAGGGTCCTAGCGATCATTTTGAGTCGAAAACCCGATTGTTTTGACACATTTTTAGCAAATCCCAAAGGCCATAAGGCATTCTGGGTATGATTTTGTAGTCTTTCCTAAATAAAATGTTTCGGTTTTATCAGAAAGCTTAGATATTTCTAGACATTGTTCTCGGGGTCTAAGCGATCACTTTGAGTCGAAAACCCCGATTTTTTTTAACGATTTTTAGAGACCCCTCTGGTAGTCTATAGGGCATTCTGGGTAAGATTTTGTAGTTTTTCCTAAATAGAATTTTTCGGTTTTATCAGAAAGCTTAGATATTTTTAGACATTGTTCTCAGGGTCCTAGCGATCATTTTGAGTCGAAAACTCCGATTGTTTTGACACATTTTTAGCAAATCCCAAAGGCCATAAGGCATTCTGGGTATGATTTTGTAGTCTTTCCTAAATAAAATTTTTCGGTTTTATCAGAAAGCTTAGATATTTCTAGACATTGTTCTCGGGGTCTAAGCAATCACTTTGAGTCGAAAACCCCGATTTTTTTTAACAACTTTTAGAGACCCCTCTGGTAGTCTATAGGGCATTCTGGGTAAGATTTTGTAGTTTTTCCTAAATAGAATTTTTCTGTTTTATCAGAAAGCTTAGATATTTTTAGACATTGTTCTCAGGGTCCTAGCGATCATTTGGAGTCGAAAACCCCGATTTTTTTTAACGATTTTTAGAGACCCCTCTGGTAGTCTATAGGGCATTCTGGGTAAGATTTTGTAGTTTTTCCTAAATAGAATTTTTCGGTTTTATCAGAAAGCTTAGATATTTTTAGACATTGTTCTCAAAGTCCTAGCGATCATTTTGAGTCGAAAACCCAGATTGTTTTGACACATTTTTAGCAAATCCCAAAGGCCATAAGGCATTCTGGGTATGATTTTGTAGTCTTTCCTAATTAAAATTTTTCGGTTTTATCAGAAAGCTTAGATATTTCTAGAAATTGTACTCGGGGTCTAAGCAATCACTTTGAGTCGAAAACCTCGATTTTTTTTAACAACTTTTAGAGATCCCTCTGGTAGTCTATAGGGCATTCTGGGTAAGATTTTGTAGTTTTTCCTAAATAGAATTTTTCGGTTTTATCAGAAAGCTTAGATATTTTTAGACATTGTTCTCAGGGTCCTAGCGATCATTTTGAGTCGAAAACCCGATTGTTTTGACACATTTTTAGCAAATCCCAAAGGCCATAAGGCATTCTGGGTATGATTTTGTAGTCTTTCCTAAATAAAATGTTTCGGTTTTATCAGAAAGCTTAGATATTTCTAGACATTGTTCTCGGGGTCTAAGCGATGACTTTGAGTCGAAAACCCCGATTTTTGTAACGACTTTTACAGACCCCTCTGGTAGTCTATAGGGCATTCTGGGTAAGATTTTGTAGTTTTTCCTAAATAGAATTTTTCGGTTTTATCAGAAAGCTTAGATATTTTTAGAGATTGTTCTCAGGGTCCTAGCGATCATTTTGAGTCGAAAACCCCGATTGTTTTGACACATTTTTAGCAAATCCCAAAGGCCATAAGGCATTCTGGGTATGATTTTGTAGTCTTTCCTAAATAAAATTTTTCGGTTTTATCAGAAAGCTTAGATATTTCTAGAAATTGTACTCGGGGTCTAAGCAATCACTTTGAGTCGAAAACCCCGATTGTGTTGACACATTTTTAGCAAATCCCAAAGGCCATAAGGCATTCTGGGTATGATTTTGTAGTCTTTCCTAAATAAAATGTTTCGGTTTTATCAGAAAGCTTAGATATTTCTAGACATTGTTCTCGGGGTCTAAGCGATCACTTTGAGTCGAAAACCCCGATTGTGTTGACACATTTTTAGCAAATCCCAAAGGCCATAAGGCATTCTGGGTATGATTTTGTAGTCTTTCCTAAATAAAATGTTTCGGTTTTATCAGAAAGCTTAGATATTTCTAGACATTGTTCTCGGGGTCTAAGCGATGACTTTGAGTCGAAAACCCCGATTTTTGTAACGACTTTTAGAGACCCCTCTGGTAGTCTATAGGGCATTCTGGGTAAGATTTTGTAGTTTTTCCTAAATAGAATTTTTCGGTTTTATCAGAAAGCTTAGATATTTTTAGAGATTGTTCTCAGGGTCCTAGCGATCATTTTGAGTCGAAAACCCCGATTGTTTTGACACATTTTTAGCAAATCCCAAAGGCCATAAGGCATTCTGGGTATGATTTTGTAGTCTTTCCTAAATAAAATTTTTCGGTTTTATCAGAAAGCTTAGATATTTCTAGAAATTGTACTCGGGGTCTAAGCAATCACTTTGAGTCGAAAACCCCGATTGTGTTGACACATTTTTAGCAAATCCCAAAGGCCATAAGGCATTCTGGGTATGATTTTGTAGTCTTTCCTAAATAAAATGTTTCGGTTTTATCAGAAAGCTTAGATATTTCTAGACATTGTTCTCGGGGTCTAAGCGATCACTTTGAGTCGAAAACCCCGATTTTTTTGTAACGACTTTTAGAGACCCCTCTGGTAGTCTATAGGGCATTCTGGGTAAGATTTTGTAGTTTTTCCTAAATAGAATTTTTCGGTTTTATCAGAAAGCTTAGATATTTTTAGAGATTGTTCTCAGGGTCCTAGCGATCATTTTGAGTCGAAAACCCAGATTGTTTTGACACATTTTTAGCAAATCCCAAAGGCCATAAGGCATTCTGGGTATGATTTTGTAGTCTTTCCTAAATAAAATTTTTCGGTTTTATCAGAAAGCTTAGATATTTCTAGAAATTGTACTCGGGGTCTAAGCAATCACTTTGAGTCGAAAACCCCGATTGTGTTGACACATTTTTAGCAAATCCCAAAGGCCATAAGGCATTCTGGGTATGATTTTGTAGTCTTTCCTAAATAAAATGTTTCGGTTTTATCAGAAAGCTTAGATATTTCTAGACATTGTTCTCGGGGTCTAAGCGATCACTTTGAGTCGAAAACCCCGATTTTTTTGTAACGACTTTTAGAGACCCCTCTGGTAGTCTATAGGGCATTCTGGGTAAGATTTTGTAGTTTTTCCTAAATAGAATTTTTCGGTTTTATCAGAAAGCTTAGATATTTTTAGACATTGTTCTCAGGGTCCTAGCGATCATTTTGAGTCGAAAACCCCGATTGTTTTGACACATTTTTAGCAAATCCCAAAGGCCATAAGGCATTCTGGGTATGATTTTGTAGTCTTTCCTAAATAAAATGTTTCGGTTTTATCAGAAAGCTTAGATATTTTTAGACATTGTTCTCAGGGTCCTAGCGATCATTTTGAGTCGAAAACCCCGATTGTTTTGACACATTTTTAGCAAATCCCAAAGGCCATAAGGCATTCTGGGTATGATTTTGTAGTCTTTCCTAAATAAAATGTTTCGGTTTTATCAGAAAGCTTAGATATTTCTAGACATTGTTCTCGGGGTCTAAGCGATCACTTTGAGTCGAAAACCCCGATTGTGTTGACACATTTTTAGCAAATCCCAAAGGCCATAAGGCATTCTGGGTATGATTTTGTAGTCTTTCCTAAATAAAATGTTTCGGTTTTATCAGAAAGCTTAGATATTTCTAGACATTGTTCTCGGGGTCTAAGCGATCACTTTGAGTCGAAAACCCCGATTTTTGTAACGACTTTTAGAGACCCCTCTGGTAGTCTATAGGGCATTCTGGGTAAGATTTTGTAGTTTTTCCTAAATAGAATTTTTCGGTTTTATCAGAAAGCTTAGATATTTTTAGACATTGTTCTCGGGGTCCTAGCGATCATTTTGAGTCGAAAACCCCGATTGTTTTGACACATTTTTAGCAAATCCCAAAGGCCATAAGGCATTCTGGGTATGATTTTGTAGTCTTTCCTAAATAAAATTTTTCGGTTTTATCAGAAAGCTTAGATATTTCTAGACATTGTTCTCAGGGTCCTAGCGATCATTTTGAGTCGAAAACCCCGATTGTTTTGACACATTTTTAGCAAATCCCAAAGGCCATAAGGCATTCTGGGTATGATTTTGTAGTCTTTCCTAAATAAAATGTTTCGGTTTTATCAGAAAGCTTAGATATTTCTAGACATTGTTCTCGGGGTCTAAGCGATCACTTTGAGTCGAAAACCCCGATTTTTGTAACGACTTTTAGAGACCCCTCTGGTAGTCTATAGGGCATTCTGGGTAAGATTTTGTAGTTTTTCCTAAATAGAATTTTTCGGTTTTATCAGAAAGCTTAGATATTTTTAGACATTGTTCTCGGGGTCCTAGCGATCATTTTGAGTCGAAAACCCCGATTGTTTTGACACATTTTTAGCAAATCCCAAAGGCCATAAAGCATTCTGGGTATGATTTTGTAGTCTTTCCTAAATAAAATTTTTCGGTTTTATCAGAAAGCTTAGATATTTCTAGACATTGTTCTCGGGGTCTAAGCAATCACTTTGAGTCGAAAACCCCGATTTTTTTTAACAACTTTTAGAGACCCCTCTGGTAGTCTATAGGGCATTCTGGGTAAGATTTTGTAGTTTTTCCTAAATAGAATTTTTCGGTTTTATCAGAAAGCTTAGATATTTTTAGAGATTGTTCTCAGGGTCCTAGCGATCATTTTGAGTCGAAAACCCCGATTGTTTTGACACATTTTTAGCAAATCCCAAAGGCCATAAGGCATTCTGGGTATGATTTTGTAGTCTTTCCTAAATAAAATGTTTCGGTTTTATCAGAAAGCTTAGATATTTCTAGACATTGTTCTCGGGGTCTAAGCGATCACTTTGAGTCGAAAACCCCGATTTTTTTTGTAACGACTTTTAGAGACCCCTCTGGTAGTCTATAGGGCATTCTGGGTAAGATTTTGTAGTTTTTCCTAAATAGAATTTTTCGGTTTTATCAGAAAGCTTAGATATTTTTAGACATTGTTCTCAGGGTCCTAGCGATCATTTTGAGTCGAAAACCCGATTGTTTTGACACATTTTTAGCAAATCCCAAAGGCCATAAGGCATTCTGGGTATGATTTTGTAGTCTTTCCTAAATAAAATGTTTCGGTTTTATCAGAAAGCTTAGATATTTCTAGACATTGTTCTCGGGGTCTAAGCGATCACTTTGAGTCGAAAACCCCGATTGTGTTGACACATTTTTAGCAAATCCCAAAGGCCATAAGGCATTCTGGGTATGATTTTGTAGTCTTTCCTAAATAAAATGTTTCGGTTTTATCAGAAAGCTTAGATATTTCTAGACATTGTTCTCGGGGTCTAAGCGATCACTTTGAGTCGAAAACCCCGATTTTTTTGTAACGACTTTTAGAGACCCCTCTGGTAGTCTATAGGGCATTCTGGGTAAGATTTTGTAGTTTTTCCTAAATAGAATTTTTCGGTTTTATCAGAAAGCTTAGATATTTTTAGAGATTGTTCTCAGGGTCCTAGCGATCATTTTGAGTCGAAAACCCCGATTGTTTTGACACATTTTTAGCAAATCCCAAAGGCCATAAGGCATTCTGGGTATGATTTTGTAGTCTTTCCTAAATAAAATTTTTCGGTTTTATCAGAAAGCTTAGATATTTCTAGAAATTGTACTCGGGGTCTAAGCAATCACTTTGAGTCGAAAACCCCGATTGTGTTGACACATTTTTAGCAAATCCCAAAGGCCATAAGGCATTCTGGGTATGATTTTGTAGTCTTTCCTAAATAAAATGTTTCGGTTTTATCAGAAAGCTTAGATATTTCTAGACATTGTTCTCGGGGTCTAAGCGATCACTTTGAGTCGAAAACCCCGATTGTGTTGACACATTTTTAGCAAATCCCAAAGGCCATAAGGCATTCTGGGTATGATTTTGTAGTCTTTCCTAAATAAAATGTTTCGGTTTTATCAGAAAGCTTAGATATTTCTAGACATTGTTCTCGGGGTCTAAGCGATGACTTTGAGTCGAAAACCCCGATTTTTGTAACGACTTTTAGAGACCCCTCTGGTAGTCTATAGGGCATTCTGGGTAAGATTTTGTAGTTTTTCCTAAATAGAATTTTTCGGTTTTATCAGAAAGCTTAGATATTTTTAGAGATTGTTCTCAGGGTCCTAGCGATCATTTTGAGTCGAAAACCCCGATTGTTTTGACACATTTTTAGCAAATCCCAAAGGCCATAAGGCATTCTGGGTATGATTTTGTAGTCTTTCCTAAATAAAATTTTTCGGTTTTATCAGAAAGCTTAGATATTTCTAGAAATTGTACTCGGGGTCTAAGCAATCACTTTGAGTCGAAAACCCCGATTGTGTTGACACATTTTTAGCAAATCCCAAAGGCCATAAGGCATTCTGGGTATGATTTTGTAGTCTTTCCTAAATAAAATGTTTCGGTTTTATCAGAAAGCTTAGATATTTCTAGACATTGTTCTCGGGGTCTAAGCGATCACTTTGAGTCGAAAACCCCGATTTTTTTGTAACGACTTTTAGAGACCCCTCTGGTAGTCTATAGGGCATTCTGGGTAAGATTTTGTAGTTTTTCCTAAATAGAATTTTTCGGTTTTATCAGAAAGCTTAGATATTTTTAGAGATTGTTCTCAGGGTCCTAGCGATCATTTTGAGTCGAAAACCCAGATTGTTTTGACACATTTTTAGCAAATCCCAATGGCCATAAGGCATTCTGGGTATGATTTTGTAGTCTTTCCTAAATAAAATTTTTCGGTTTTATCAGAAAGCTTAGATATTTCTAGAAATTGTACTCGGGGTCTAAGCAATCACTTTGAGTCGAAAACCCCGATTGTGTTGACACATTTTTAGCAAATCCCAAAGGCCATAAGGCATTCTGGGTATGATTTTGTAGTCTTTCCTAAATAAAATGTTTCGGTTTTATCAGAAAGCTTAGATATTTCTAGACATTGTTCTCGGGGTCTAAGCGATCACTTTGAGTCGAAAACCCCGATTTTTTTGTAACGACTTTTAGAGACCCCTCTGGTAGTCTATAGGGCATTCTGGGTAAGATTTTGTAGTTTTTCCTAAATAGAATTTTTCGGTTTTATCAGAAAGCTTAGATATTTTTAGAGATTGTTCTCAGGGTCCTAGCGATCATTTTGAGTCGAAAACCCAGATTGTTTTGACACATTTTTAGCAAATCCCAATGGCCATAAGGCATTCTGGGTATGATTTTGTAGTCTTTCCTAAATAAAATTTTTCGGTTTTATCAGAAAGCTTAGATATTTCTAGAAATTGTACTCGGGGTCTAAGCAATCACTTTGAGTCGAAAACCCCGATTGTGTTGACACATTTTTAGCAAATCCCAAAGGCCATAAGGCATTCTGGGTATGATTTTGTAGTCTTTCCTAAATAAAATGTTTCGGTTTTATCAGAAAGCTTAGATATTTCTAGACATTGTTCTCGGGGTCTAAGCGATCACTTTGAGTCGAAAACCCCGATTTTTTTGTAACGACTTTTAGAGACCCCTCTGGTAGTCTATAGGGCATTCTGGGTAAGATTTTGTAGTTTTTCCTAAATATAATTTTTCGGTTTTATCAGAAAGCTTAGATATTTTTAGACATTGTTCTCAGGGTCCTAGCGATCATTTTGAGTCGAAAACCCCGATTGTTTTGACACATTTTTAGCAAATCCCAAAGGCCATAAGGCATTCTGGGTATGATTTTGTAGTCTTTCCTAAATAAAATGTTTCGGTTTTATCAGAAAGCTTAGATATTTTTAGACATTGTTCTCAGGGTCCTAGCGATCATTTTGAGTCGAAAACCCCGATTGTTTTGACACATTTTTAGCAAATCCCAAAGGCCATAAGGCATTCTGGGTATGATTTTGTAGTCTTTCCTAAATAAAATGTTTCGGTTTTATCAGAAAGCTTAGATATTTCTAGACATTGTTCTCGGGGTCTAAGCGATCACTTTGAGTCGAAAACCCCGATTGTGTTGACACATTTTTAGCAAATCCCAAAGGCCATAAGGCATTCTGGGTATGATTTTGTAGTCTTTCCTAAATAAAATGTTTCGGTTTTATCAGAAAGCTTAGATATTTCTAGACATTGTTCTCGGGGTCTAAGCGATCACTTTGAGTCGAAAACCCCGATTTTTGTAACGACTTTTAGAGACCCCTCTGGTAGTCTATAGGGCATTCTGGGTAAGATTTTGTAGTTTTTCCTAAATAGAATTTTTCGGTTTTATCAGAAAGCTTAGATATTTTTAGACATTGTTCTCGGGGTCCTAGCGATCATTTTGAGTCGAAAACCCCGATTGTTTTGACACATTTTTAGCAAATCCCAAAGGCCATAAGGCATTCTGGGTATGATTTTGTAGTCTTTCCTAAATAAAATGTTTCGGTTTTATCAGAAAGCTTAGATATTTCTAGACATTGTTCTCGGGGTCTAAGCAATCACTTTGAGTCGAAAACCCCGATTTTTTTTAACAACTTTTAGAGACCCCTCTGGTAGTCTATAGGGCATTCTGGGTAAGATTTTGTAGTTTTTCCTAAATAGAATTTTTCGGTTTTATCAGAAAGCTTAGATATTTTTAGAGATTGTTCTCAGGGTCCTAGCGATCATTTTGAGTCGAAAACCCCGATTGTTTTGACACATTTTTAGCAAATCCCAAAGGCCATAAGGCATTCTGGGTATGATTTTGTAGTCTTTCCTAAATAAAATGTTTCGGTTTTATCAGAAAGCTTAGATATTTCTAGACATTGTTCTCGGGGTCTAAGCGATCACTTTGAGTCGAAAACCCCGATTTTTTTTGTAACGACTTTTAGAGACCCCTCTGGTAGTCTATAGGGCATTCTGGGTAAGATTTTGTAGTTTTTCCTAAATAGAATTTTTCGGTTTTATCAGAAAGCTTAGATATTTTTAGACATTGTTCTCAGGGTCCTAGCGATCATTTTGAGTCGAAAACCCGATTGTTTTGACACATTTTTAGCAAATCCCAAAGGCCATAAGGCATTCTGGGTATGATTTTGTAGTCTTTCCTAAATAAAATGTTTCGGTTTTATCAGAAAGCTTAGATATTTCTAGACATTGTTCTCGGGGTCTAAGCGATCACTTTGAGTCGAAAACCCCGATTGTGTTGACACATTTTTAGCAAATCCCAAAGGCCATAAGGCATTCTGGGTATGATTTTGTAGTCTTTCCTAAATAAAATGTTTCGGTTTTATCAGAAAGCTTAGATATTTCTAGACATTGTTCTCGGGGTCTAAGCGATCACTTTGAGTCGAAAACCCCGATTTTTTTGTAACGACTTTTAGAGACCCCTCTGGTAGTCTATAGGGCATTCTGTGTAAGATTTTGTAGTTTTTCCTAAATATAATTTTTCGGTTTTATCAGAAAGCTTAGATATTTTTAGACATTGTTCTCAGGGTCCTAGCGATCATTTTGAGTCGAAAACCCAGATTGTTTTGACACATTTTTAGCAAATCCCAAAGGCCATAAGGCATTCTGGGTATGATTTTGTAGTCTTTCCTAAATAAAATGTTTCGGTTTTATCAGAAAGCTTAGATATTTTTAGACATTGTTCTCAGGGTCCTAGCCATCATTTTGAGTCGAAAACCCCGATTGTTTTGACACATTTTTAGCAAATCCCAAAGGCCATAAGGCATTCTGGGTATGATTTTGTAGTCTTTCCTAAATAAAATGTTTCGGTTTTATCAGAAAGCTTAGATATTTCTAGACATTGTTCTCGGGGTCTAAGCGATCACTTTGAGTCGAAAACCCCGATTTTTTTGTAACGACTTTTAGAGACCCCTCTGATAGTCTATAGGGCATTCTGGGTAAGATTTTGTAGTTTTTCCTAAATAGAATTTTTCGGTTTTATCAGAAAGCTTAGATATTTTTAGACATTGTTCTCAGGGTCCTAGCGATCATTTTGAGTCGAAAACCCGATTGTTTTGACACATTTTTAGCAAATCCCAAAGGCCATAAGGCATTCTGGGTATGATTTTGTAGTCTTTCCTAAATAAAATGTTTCGGTTTTATCAGAAAGCTTAGATATTTCTAGACATTGTTCTCGGGGTCTAAGCGATCACTTTGAGTCGAAAACCCCGATTGTTTTGACACATTTTTAGCAAATCCCAAAGGCCATAAGGCATTCTGGGTATGATTTTGTAGTCTTTCCTAAATAAAATGTTTCGGTTTTATCAGAAAGCTTAGATATTTCTAGACATTGTTCTCGGGGTCTAAGCGATCACTTTGAGTCGAAAACCCCGATTGTGTTGACACATTTTTAGCAAATCCCAAAGGCCATAAGGCATTCTGGGTATGATTTTGTAGTCTTTCCTAAATAAAATGTTTCGGTTTTATCAGAAAGCTTAGATATTTCTAGACATTGTTCTCGGGGTCTAAGCGATCACTTTGAGTCGAAAACCCCGATTTTTTTGTAACGACTTTTAGAGACCCCTCTGGTAGTCTATAGGGCATTCTGGGTAAGATTTTGTAGTTTTTCCTAAATAGAATTTTTCGGTTTTATCAGAAAGCTTAGATATTTTTAGACATTGTTCTCAGGGTCCTAGCGATCATTTTGAGTCGAAAACCCAGATTGTTTTGACACATTTTTAGCAAATCCCAAAGGCCATAAGGCATTCTGGGTATGATTTTGTAGTCTTTCCTAAATAAAATGTTTCGGTTTTATCAGAAAGCTTAGATATTTTTAGACATTGTTCTCAGGGTGCTAGCGATCATTTTGAGTCGAAAACCCCGATTGTTTTGACACATTTTTAGCAAATCTCAAAGGCCATAAGGCATTCTGGGTATGATTTTGTAGTCTTTCCTAAATAAAATGTTTCGGTTTTATCAGAAAGCTTAGATATTTCTAGACATTGTTCTCGGGGTCTAAGCGATCACTTTGAGTCGAAAACCCCGATTTTTTTGTAACGACTTTTAGAGACCCCTCTGATAGTCTATAGGGCAGTCTGGGTAAGATTTTGTAGTTTTTCCTAAATATAATTTTTCGGTTTTATCAGAAAGCTTAGATATTTTTAGACATTGTTCTCAGGGTCCTAGCGATCATTTTGAGTCGAAAACCCGATTGTTTTGACACATTTTTAGCAAATCCCAAAGGCCATAAGGCATTCTGGGTATGATTTTGTAGTCTTTCCTAAATAAAATGTTTCGGTTTTATCAGAAAGCTTAGATATTTCTAGACATTGTTCTCGGGGTCTAAGCGATCACTTTGAGTCGAAAACCCCGATTGTGTTGACACATTTTTAGCAAATCCCAAAGGCCATAAGGCATTCTGGGTATGATTTTGTAGTCTTTCCTAAATAAAATGTTTCGGTTTTATCAGAAAGCTTAGATATTTCTAGACATTGTTCTCGGGGTCTAAGCGATCACTTTGAGTCGAAAACCCCGATTTTTTTTAACGATTTTTAGAGACCCCTCTGGTAGTCTATAGGGCATTCTGGGTAAGATTTTGTAGTTTTTCCTAAATAGAATTTTTCGGTTTTATCAGAAAGCTTAGATATTTTTAGAGATTGTTCTCAGGGTCCTAGCGATCATTTTGAGTCGAAAACCCAGATTGTTTTGACACATTTTTAGCAAATCCCAAAGGCCATAAGGCATTCTGGGTATGATTTTGTAGTCTTTCCTAAATAAAATGTTTCGGTTTTATCAGAAAGCTTAGATATTTTTAGACATTGTTCTCAGGGTCCTAGCGATCATTTTGAGTCGAAAACCCCGATTGTTTTGACACATTTTTAGCAAATCCCAAAGGCCATAAGGCATTCTGGGTATGATTTTGTAGTCTTTCCTAAATAAAATGTTTCGTTTTTATCAGAAAGCTTAGATATTTCTAGACATTGTTCTCGGGGTCTAAGCGATCACTTTGATTCGAAAACCCCGATTGTGTTGACACATTTTTAGCAAATCCCAAGGGCCATAAGGCATTCTGGGTATGATTTTGTAGTCTTTCCTAAATAAAATGTTTCGGTTTTATCAGAAAGCTTAGATATTTCTAGACATTGTTCTCGGGGTCTAAGCGATCACTTTGAGTCGAAAACCCCGATTTTTTTGTAACGACTTTTAGAGACCCCTCTGGTAGTCTATAGGGCATTCTGGGTAAGATTTTGTAGTTTTTCCTAAATAGAATTTTTCGGTTTTATCAGAAAGCTTAGATATTTTTAGACATTGTTCTCAGGGTCCTAGCGATCATTTTGAGTCGAAAACCCAGATTGTTTTGACACATTTTTAGCAAATCCCAAAGGCCATAAGGCATTCTGGGTATGATTTTGTAGTCTTTCCTAAATAAAATGTTTCGGTTTTATCAGAAAGCTTAGATATTTTTAGACATTGTTCTCAGGGTCCTAGCGATCATTTTGAGTCGAAAACCCCGATTGTTTTGACACATTTTTAGCAAATCCCAAAGGCCATAAGGCATTCTGGGTATGATTTTGTAGTCTTTCCTAAATAAAATGTTTCGGTTTTATCAGAAAGCTTAGATATTTCTAGACATTGTTCTCGGGGTCTAAGCGATCACTTTGAGTCGAAAACCCCGATTGTGTTGACACATTTTTAGCAAATCCCAAGGGCCATAAGGCATTCTGGGTATGATTTTGTAGTCTTTCCTAAATAAAATGTTTCGGTTTTATCAGAAAGCTTAGATATTTCTAGACATTGTTCTCGGGGTCTAAGCGATCACTTTGAGTCGAAAACCCCGATTTTTTTTAACGATTTTTAGAGACCCCTCTGGTAGTCTATAGGGCATTCTGTGTAAGATTTTGTAGTTTTTCCTAAATAGAATTTTTCGGTTTTATCAGAAAGCTTAGATATTTTTAGACATTGTTCTCAGGGTCTTAGCGATCATTTTGAGTCGAAAACCCCGATTGTTTTGACACATTTTTAGCAAATCCCAAAGGCCATAAGGCATTCTGGGTATGATTTTGTAGTCTTTCCTAAATAAAATTTTTCGGTTTTATCAGAAAGCTTAGATATTTCTAGACATTGTTCTCGGGGTCTAAGCAATCACTTTGAGTCGAAAACCCCGATTTTTTTTAACAACTTTTAGAGACCCCTCTGGTAGTCTATAGGGCATTCTGGGTAAGATTTTGTAGTTTTTCCTAAATAGAATTTTTCGGTTTTATCAGAAAGCTTAGATATTTTTAGAGATTGTTCTCAGGGTCCTAGCGATCATTTTGAGTCGAAAACCCCGATTTTTTTTAACGATTTTTAGAGACCCCTCTGGTAGTCTATAGGGCATTCTGGGTAAGATTTTGTAGTTTTTCCTAAATAGAATTTTTCGGTTTTATCAGAAAGCTTAGATATTTTTAGACATTGTTCTCAGGGTCCTAGCGATCATTTTGAGTCGAAAACCCCGATTGTTTTGACACATTTTTAGCAAATCCCAAAGGCCATAAGGCATTCTGGGTATGATTTTGTAGTCTTTCCTAAATAAAATTTTTCGGTTTTATCAGAAAGCTTAGATATTTCTAGAAATTGTACTCGGGGTCTAAGCAATCACTTTGAGTCGAAAACCCCGATTTTTTTTAACAACTTTTAGCAAATCCCAAAGGCCATAAGGCATTCTGGGTATGATTTTGTAGTCTTTCCTAAATAAAATGTTTCGGTTTTATCAGAAAGCTTAGATATTTCTAGACATTGTTCTCGGGGTCTAAGCGATCACTTTGAGTCGAAAACCCCGATTGTGTTGACACATTTTTAGCAAATCCCAAAGGCCATAAGGCATTCTGGGTATGATTTTGTAGTCTTTCCTAAATAAAATGTTTCGGTTTTATCAGAAAGCTTAGATATTTCTAGACATTGTTCTCGGGGTCTAAGCGTTGACTTTGAGTCGAAAACCCCGATTTTTGTAACGACTTTTAGAGACCCCTCTGGTAGTCTATAGGGCATTCTGGGTAAGATTTTGTAGTTTTTCCTAAATAGAATTTTTCGGTTTTATCAGAAAGCTTAGATATTTTTAGAGATTGTTCTCAGGGTCCTAGCGATCATTTTGAGTCGAAAACCCCGATTGTTTTGACACATTTTTAGCAAATCCCAAAGGCCATAAGGCATTCTGGGTATGATTTTGTAGTCTTTCCTAAATAAAATTTTTCGGTTTTATCAGAAAGCTTAGATATTTCTAGAAATTGTACTCGGGGTCTAAGCAATCACTTTGAGTCGAAAACCCCGATTGTGTTGACACATTTTTAGCAAATCCCAAAGGCCATAAGGCATTCTGGGTATGATTTTGTAGTCTTTCCTAAATAAAATGTTTCGTTTTTATCAGAAAGCTTAGATATTTCTAGACATTGTTCTCGGGGTCTAAGCGATCACTTTGAGTCGAAAACCCCGATTGTGTTGACACATTTTTAGCAAATCCCAAAGGCCATAAGGCATTCTGGGTATGATTTTGTAGTCTTTCCTAAATAAAATGTTTCGGTTTTATCAGAAAGCTTAGATATTTCTAGACATTGTTCTCGGGGTCTAAGCGATGACTTTGAGTCGAAAACCCCGATTTTTGTAACGACTTTTAGAGACCCCTCTGGTAGTCTATAGGGCATTCTGGGTAAGATTTTGTAGTTTTTCCTAAATAGAATTTTTCGGTTTTATCAGAAAGCTTAGATATTTTTAGAGATTGTTCTCAGGGTCCTAGCGATCATTTTGAGTCGAAAACCCCGATTGTTTTGACACATTTTTAGCAAATCCCAAAGGCCATAAGGCATTCTGGGTATGATTTTGTAGTCTTTCCTAAATAAAATTTTTCGGTTTTATCAGAAAGCTTAGATATTTCTAGAAATTGTACTCGGGGTCTAAGCAATCACTTTGAGTCGAAAACCCCGATTGTGTTGACACATTTTTAGCAAATCCCAAAGGCCATAAGGCATTCTGGGTATGATTTTGTAGTCTTTCCTAAATAAAATGTTTCGGTTTTATCAGAAAGCTTAGATATTTCTAGACATTGTTCTCGGGGTCTAAGCGATCACTTTGAGTCGAAAACCCCGATTTTTTTGTAACGACTTTTAGAGACCCCTCTGGTAGTCTATAGGGCATTCTGGGTAAGATTTTGTAGTTTTTCCTAAATAGAATTTTTCGGTTTTATCAGAAAGCTTAGATATTTTTAGAGATTGTTCTCAGGGTCCTAGCGATCATTTTGAGTCGAAAACCCCGATTGTTTTGACACATTTTTAGCAAATCCCAAAGGCCATAAGGCATTCTGGGTATGATTTTGTAGTCTTTCCTAAATAAAATTTTTCGGTTTTATCAGAAAGCTTAGATATTTCTAGAAATTGTACTCGGGGTCTAAGCAATCACTTTGAGTCGAAAACCCCGATTGTGTTGACACATTTTTAGCAAATCCCAAAGGCCATAAGGCATTCTGGGTATGATTTTGTAGTCTTTCCTAAATAAAATGTTTCGGTTTTATCAGAAAGCTTAGATATTTCTAGACATTGTTCTCGGGGTCTAAGCGATCACTTTGAGTCGAAAACCCCGATTTTTTTGTAACGACTTTTAGAGACCCCTCTGGTAGTCTATAGGGCATTCTGGGTAAGATTTTGTAGTTTTTCCTAAATATAATTTTTCGGTTTTATCAGAAAGCTTAGATATTTTTAGACATTGTTCTCAGGGTCCTAGCGATCATTTTGAGTCGAAAACCCAGATTGTTTTGACACATTTTTAGCAAATCCCAAAGGCCATAAGGCATTCTGGGTATGATTTTGTAGTCTTTCCTAAATAAAATGTTTCGGTTTTATCAGAAAGCTTAGATATTTTTAGACATTGTTCTCAGGGTCCTAGCGATCATTTTGAGTCGAAAACCCCGATTGTTTTGACACATTTTTAGCAAATCCCAAAGGCCATAAGGCATTCTGGGTATGATTTTGTAGTCTTTCCTAAATAAAATGTTTCGGTTTTATCAGAAAGCTTAGATATTTCTAGACATTGTTCTCGGGGTCTAAGCGATCACTTTGAGTCGAAAACCCCGATTGTGTTGACACATTTTTAGCAAATCCCAAAGGCCATAAGGCATTCTGGGTATGATTTTGTAGTCTTTCCTAAATAAAATGTTTCGGTTTTATCAGAAAGCTTAGATATTTCTAGACATTGTTCTCGGGGTCTAAGCGATCACTTTGAGTCGAAAACCCCGATTTTTGTAACGACTTTTAGAGACCCCTCTGGTAGTCTATAGGGCATTCTGGGTAAGATTTTGTAGTTTTTCCTAAATAGAATTTTTCGGTTTTATCAGAAAGCTTAGATATTTTTAGACATTGTTCTCGGGGTCCTAGCGATCATTTTGAGTCGAAAACCCCGATTGTTTTGACACATTTTTAGCAAATCCCAAAGGCCATAAGGCATTCTGGGTATGATTTTGTAGTCTTTCCTAAATAAAATTTTTCGGTTTTATCAGAAAGCTTAGATATTTCTAGACATTGTTCTCGGGGTCTAAGCAATCACTTTGAGTCGAAAACCCCGATTTTTTTTAACAACTTTTAGAGACCCCTCTGGTAGTCTATAGGGCATTCTGGGTAAGATTTTGTAGTTTTTCCTAAATAGAATTTTTCGGTTTTATCAGAAAGCTTAGATATTTTTAGAGATTGTTCTCAGGGTCCTAGCGATCATTTTGAGTCGAAAACCCCGATTGTTTTGACACATTTTTAGCAAATCCCAAAGGCCATAAGGCATTCTGGGTATGATTTTGTAGTCTTTCCTAAATAAAATTTTTCGTTTTATCAGAAAGCTTAGATATTTCTAGAAATTGTACTCGGGGTCTAAGCAATCACTTTGAGTCGAAAACCCCGATTGTGTTGACACATTTTTAGCAAATCCCAAAGGCCATAAGGCATTCTGGGTATGATTTTGTAGTCTTTCCTAAATAAAATGTTTCGTTTTTATCAGAAAGCTTAGATATTTCTAGACATTGTTCTCGGGGTCTAAGCGATCACTTTGAGTCGAAAACCCCGATTTTTTTGTAACGACTTTTAGAGACCCCTCTGGTAGTCTATAGGGCATTCTGGGTAAGATTTTGTAGTTTTTCCTAAATATAATTTTTCGGTTTTATCAGAAAGCTTAGATATTTTTAGACATTGTTCTCAGGGTCCTAGCGATCATTTTGAGTCGAAAACCCAGATTGTTTTGACACATTTTTAGCAAATCCCAAAGGCCATAAGGCATTCTGGGTATGATTTTGTAGTCTTTCCTAAATAAAATGTTTCGGTTTTATCAGAAAGCTTAGATATTTTTAGAGATTGTTCTCAGGGTCCTAGCGATCATTTTGAGTCGAAAACCCCGATTGTTTTGACACATTTTTAGCAAATCCCAAAGGCCATAAGGCATTCTGGGTATGATTTTGTAGTCTTTCCTAAATAAAATTTTTCGGTTTTATCAGAAAGCTTAGATATTTCTAGAAATTGTACTCGGGGTCTAAGCAATCACTTTGAGTCGAAAACCCCGATTTTTTTTAACAACTTTTAGAGACCCCTCTGGTAGTCTATAGGGCATTCTGGGTAAGATTTTGTAGTTTTTCCTAAATAGAATTTTTCGGTTTTATCAGAAAGCTTAGATATTTTTAGAGATTGTTCTCAGGGTCCTAGCGATCATTTTGAGTCGAAAACCCCGATTGTTTTGACACATTTTTAGCACATCCCAAAGGCCATAAGGCATTCTGGGTATGATTTTGTAGTCTTTCCTAAATAAAATTTTTCGTTTTATCAGAAAGCTTAGATATTTCTAGAAATTGTACTCGGGGTCTAAGCAATCACTTTGAGTCGAAAACCCCGATTGTGTTGACACATTTTTAGCAAATCCCAAAGGCCATAAGGCATTCTGGGTATGATTTTGTAGTCTTTCCTAAATAAAATGTTTCGTTTTTATCAGAAAGCTTAGATATTTCTAGACATTGTTCTCGGGGTCTAAGCGATCACTTTGAGTCGAAAACCCCGATTTTTTTGTAACGACTTTTAGAGACCCCTCTGGTAGTCTATAGGGCATTCTGGGTAAGATTTTGTAGTTTTTCCTAAATATAATTTTTCGGTTTTATCAGAAAGCTTAGATATTTTTAGACATTGTTCTCAGGGTCCTAGCGATCATTTTGAGTCGAAAACCCAGATTGTTTTGACACATTTTTAGCAAATCCCAAAGGCCATAAGGCATTCTGGGTATGATTTTGTAGTCTTTCCTAAATAAAATGTTTCGGTTTTATCAGAAAGCTTAGATATTTTTAGAGATTGTTCTCAGGGTCCTAGCGATCATTTTGAGTCGAAAACCCCGATTGTTTTGACACATTTTTAGCAAATCCCAAAGGCCATAAGGCATTCTGGGTATGATTTTGTAGTCTTTCCTAAATAAAATTTTTCGGTTTTATCAGAAAGCTTAGATATTTCTAGAAATTGTACTCGGGGTCTAAGCAATCACTTTGAGTCGAAAACCCCGATTTTTTTTAACAACTTTTAGAGACCCCTCTGGTAGTCTATAGGGCATTCTGGGTAAGATTTTGTAGTTTTTCCTAAATAGAATTTTTCGGTTTTATCAGAAAGCTTAGATATTTTTAGAGATTGTTCTCAGGGTCCTAGCGATCATTTTGAGTCGAAAACCCCGATTGTTTTGACACATTTTTAGCAAATCCCAAAGGCCATAAGGCATTCTGGGTATGATTTTGTAGTCTTTCCTAAATAAAATTTTTCGGTTTTATCAGAAAGCTTAGATATTTCTAGAAATTGTACTCGGGGTCTAAGCAATCACTTTGAGTCGAAAACCCCGATTGTGTTGACACATTTTTAGCAAATCCCAAAGGCCATAAGGCATTCTGGGTATGATTTTGTAGTCTTTCCTAAATAAAATGTTTCGTTTTTATCAGAAAGCTTAGATATTTCTAGACATTGTTCTCGGGGTCTAAGCGATCACTTTGAGTCGAAAACCCCGATTTTTTTGTAACGACTTTTAGAGACCCCTCTGGTAGTCTATAGGGCATTCTGGGTAAGATTTTGTAGTTTTTCCTAAATAGAATTTTTCGGTTTTATCAGAAAGCTTAGATATTTTTAGACATTGTTCTCAGGGTCCTAGCGATCATTTTGAGTCGAAAACCCAGATTGTTTTGACACATTTTTAGCAAATCCCAAAGGCCATAAGGCATTCTGGGTATGATTTTGTAGTCTTTCCTAAATAAAATGTTTCGGTTTTATCAGAAAGCTTAGATATTTTTAGACATTGTTCTCAGGGTCCTAGCGATCATTTTGAGTCGAAAACCCCGATTGTTTTGACACATTTTTAGCAAATCCCAAAGGCCATAAGGCATTCTGGGTATGATTTTGTAGTCTTTCCTAAATAAAATGTTTCGGTTTTATCAGAAAGCTTAGATATTTCTAGACATTGTTCTCGGGGTCTAAGCGATCACTTTGAGTCGAAAACCCCGATTGTGTTGACACATTTTTAGCAAATCCCAAAGGCCATAAGGCATTCTGGGTATGATTTTGTAGTCTTTCCTAAATAAAATGTTTCGGTTTTATCAGAAAGCTTAGATATTTCTAGACATTGTTCTCGGGGTCTAAGCGATCACTTTGAGTCGAAAACCCCGATTTTTTTTAACGATTTTTAGAGACCCCTCTGGTAGTCTATAGGGCATTCTGTGTAAGATTTTGTAGTTTTTCCTAAATAGAATTTTTCGGTTTTATCAGAAAGCTTAGATATTTTTAGACATTGTTCTCGGGGTCCTAGCGATCATTTTGAGTCGAAAACCCCGATTGTTTTGACACATTTTTAGCAAATCCCAAAGGCCATAAGGCATTCTGGGTATGATTTTGTAGTCTTTCCTAAATAAAATTTTTCGGTTTTATCAGAAAGCTTAGATATTTCTAGACATTGTTCTCGGGGTCTAAGCAATCACTTTGAGTCGAAAACCCCGATTTTTTTTAACAACTTTTAGAGACCCCTCTGGTAGTCTATAGGGCATTCTGGGTAAGATTTTGTAGTTTTTCCTAAATAGAATTTTTCGGTTTTATCAGAAAGCTTAGATATTTTTAGAGATTGTTCTCAGGGTCCTAGCGATCATTTTGAGTCGAAAACCCCGATTGTTTTGACACATTTTTAGCAAATCCCAAAGGCCATAAGGCATTCTGGGTATGATTTTGTAGTCTTTCCTAAATAAAATTTTTCGTTTTATCAGAAAGCTTAGATATTTCTAGAAATTGTACTCGGGGTCTAAGCAATCACTTTGAGTCGAAAACCCCGATTGTGTTGACACATTTTTAGCAAATCCCAAAGGCCATAAGGCATTCTGGGTATGATTTTGTAGTCTTTCCTAAATAAAATGTTTCGTTTTTATCAGAAAGCTTAGATATTTCTAGACATTGTTCTCGGGGTCTAAGCGATCACTTTGAGTCGAAAACCCCGATTTTTTTGTAACGACTTTTAGAGACCCCTCTGGTAGTCTATAGGGCATTCTGGGTAAGATTTTGTAGTTTTTCCTAAATATAATTTTTCGGTTTTATCAGAAAGCTTAGATATTTTTAGACATTGTTCTCAGGGTCCTAGCGATCATTTTGAGTCGAAAACCCAGATTGTTTTGACACATTTTTAGCAAATCCCAAAGGCCATAAGGCATTCTGGGTATGATTTTGTAGTCTTTCCTAAATAAAATTTTTCGGTTTTATCAGAAAGCTTAGATATTTCTAGACATTGTTCTCGGGGTCTAAGCAATCACTTTGAGTCGAAAACCCCGATTTTTTTTAACAACTTTTAGAGACCCCTCTGGTAGTCTATAGGGCATTCTGGATAAGATTTTGTAGTTTTTCCTAAATAGAATTTTTCGGTTTTATCAGAAAGCTTAGATATTTTTAGAGATTGTTCTCAGGGTCCTAGCGATCATTTTGAGTCGAAAACCCCGATTTTTTTTAACGATTTTTAGAGACCCCGCTGGTAGTCTATAGGGCATTCTGGTTAAGATTTTGTAGTTTTTCCTAAATAGAATTTTTCGGTTTTATCAGAAAGCTTAGATATTTTTAGACATTGTTCTCAGGGTCCTAGCGATCATTTTGAGTCGAAAACCCAGATTGTTTTGACACATTTTTAGCAAATCCCAAAGGCCATAAGGCATTCTGGGTATGATTTTGTAGTCTTTCCTAAATAAAATTTTTCGGTTTTATCAGAAAGCTTAGATATTTCTAGAAATTGTACTCGGGGTCTAAGCAATCACTTTGAGTCGAAAACCCCGATTTTTTTTAACAACTTTTAGAGACCCCTCTGGTAGTCTATAGGGCATTCTGGGTAAGATTTTGTAGTTTTTCCTAAATAGAATTTTTCGGTTTTATCAGAAAGCTTAGATATTTTTAGACATTGTTCTCAGGGTCCTAGCGATCATTTTGAGTCGAAAACCCGATTGTTTTGACACATGTTTAGCAAATCCCAAAGGCCATAAGGCATTCTGGGTATGATTTTGTAGTCTTTCCTAAATAAAATGTTTCGGTTTTATCAGAAAGCTTAGATATTTCTAAACATTGTTCTCGGGGTCTAAGCGATCACTTTGAGTCGAAAACCCCGATTGTGTTGACACATTTTTAGCAAATCCCAAAGGCCATAAGGCATTCTGGGTATGATTTTGTAGTCTTTCCTAAATAAAATGTTTCGGTTTTATCAGAAAGCTTAGATATTTCTAGACATTGTTCTCGGGGTCTAAGCGATCACTTTGAGTCGAAAACCCCGATTTTTGTAACGACTTTTAGAGACCCCTCTGGTAGTCTATAGGGCATTCTGGGTAAGATTTTGTAGTTTTTCCTAAATAGAATTTTTCGGTTTTATCAGAAAGCTTAGATATTTTTAGACATTGTTCTCAGGGTCCTAGCGATCATTTTGAGTCGAAAACCCCGATTGTTTTGACACATTTTTAGCAAATCCCAAAGGCCATAAGGCATTCTGGGTATGATTTTGTAGTCTTTCCTAAATAAAATTTTTCGGTTTTATCAGAAAGCTTAGATATTTCTAGAAATTGTACTCGGGGTCTAAGCAATCACTTTGAGTCGAAAACCCCGATTTTTTTTAACAATTTTTAGAGACCCCTCTGGTAGTCTATAGGGCATTCTGGGTAAGATTTTGTAGTTTTTCCTAAATAGAATTTTTCGGTTTTATCAGAAAGCTTAGATATTTTTAGAGATTGTTCTCAGGGTCCTAGCGATCATTTTGAGTCAAAAACCCAGATTGTTTTGACACATTTTTAGCAAATCCCAAAGGCCATAAGGCATTCTGGGTATGATTTTGTAGTCTTTCCTAAATAAAATGTTTCGGTTTTATCAGAAAGCTTAGATATTTCTAGACATTGTTCTCGGGGTCTAAGCGATCACTTTGAGTCGAAAACCCCGATTTTTTTGTAACGACTTTTAGAGACCCCTCTGGTAGTCTATAGGGCATTCTGAGTAAGATTTTGTAGTTTTTCCTAAATAGAATTTTTCGGTTTTATCAGAAAGCTTAGATATTTTTAGACATTGTTCTCAGGGTCCTAGCGATCATTTTGAGTCGAAAACCCGATTGTTTTGAGACATTTTTAGCAAATCCCAAAGGCCATAAGGCATTCTGGGTATGATTTTGTAGTCTTTCCTAAATAAAATGTTTCGGTTTTATCAGAAAGCTTAGATATTTCTAGACATTGTTCTCGGGGTCTAAGCGATCACTTTGAGTCGAAAACCCCGATTGTGTTGACACATTTTTAGCAAATCCCAAAGGCCATAAGGCATTCTGGGTATGATTTTGTAGTCTTTCCTAAATAAAATGTTTCGGTTTTATCAGAAAGCTTAGATATTTCTAGACATTGTTCTCGGGGTCTAAGCAATCACTTTGAGTCCAAAACCCCGATTTTTTTTAACAACTTTTAGAGACCCCTCTGGTAGTCTATAGGGCATTCTGGGTAAGATTTTGTAGTTTTTCCTAAATATAATTTTTCGGTTTTATCAGAAAGCTTAGATATTTTTAGACATTGTTCTCAGGGTCCTAGCGATCATTTTGAGTCGAAAACCCGATTGTTTTGACACATTTTTAGCAAATCCCAAAGGCCATAAGGCATTCTGGGTATGATTTTGTAGTCTTTCCTAAATAAAATGTTTCGGTTTTATCAGAAAGCTTAGATATTTCTAGACATTGTTCTCGGGGTCTAAGCGATCACTTTGAGTCGAAAACCCCGATTGTGTTGACACATTTTTAGCAAATCCCAAAGGCCATAAGGCATTCTGGGTATGATTTTGTAGTCTTTCCTAAATAAAATGTTTCGGTTTTATCAGAAAGCTTAGATATTTCTAGACATTGTTCTATGGGTCTAAGCGATCACTTTGAGTCGAAAACCCCGATTTTTTTTAACGATTTTTAGAGACCCCTCTGGTAGTCTATAGGGCATTCTGGGTAAGATTTTGTAGTTTTTCCTAAATAGAATTTTTCGGTTTTATCAGAAAGCTTAGATATTTTTAGAGATTGTTCTCAGGGTCCTAGCGATCATTTTGAGTCGAAAACCCAGATTGTTTTGACACATTTTTAGCAAATCCCAAAGGCCATAAGGCATTCTGGGTATGATTTTGTAGTCTTTCCTAAATAAAATGTTTCGGTTTTATCAGAAAGCTTAGATATTTCTAGACATTGTTCTCGGGGTCTAAGCGATCACTTTGAGTCGAAAACCCCGATTGTGTTGACACATTTTTAGCAAATCCCAAAGGCCATAAGGCATTCTGGGTATGATTTTGTAGTCTTTCCTAAATAAAATTTTTCGGTTTTATCAGAAAGCTTAGATATTTCTAGACATTGTTCTCGGGGTCTAAGCAATCACTTTGAGTCCAAAACCCCGATTTTTTTTAACAACTTTTAGAGACCCCTCTGGTAGTCTATAGGGCATTCTGGGTAAGATTTTGTAGTTTTTCCTAAATATAATTTTTCGGTTTTATCAGAAAGCTTAGATATTTTTAGACATTGTTCTCAGGGTCCTAGCGATCATTTTGAGTCGAAAACCCGATTGTTTTGACACATTTTTAGCAAATCCCAAAGGCCATAAGGCATTCTGGGTATGATTTTGTAGTCTTTCCTAAATAAAATGTTTCGGTTTTATCAGAAAGCTTAGATATTTCTAGACATTGTTCTCGGGGTCTAAGCGATCACTTTGAGTCGAAAACCCCGATTGTGTTGACACATTTTTAGCAAATCCCAAAGGCCATAAGGCATTCTGGGTATGATTTTGTAGTCTTTCCTAAATAAAATGTTTCGGTTTTATCAGAAAGCTTAGATATTTCTAGACATTGTTCTATGGGTCTAAGCGATCACTTTGAGTCGAAAACCCCGATTTTTTTTAACGATTTTTAGAGACCCCTCTGGTAGTCTATAGGGCATTCTGGGTAAGATTTTGTAGTTTTTCCTAAATAGAATTTTTCGTTTTATCAGAAAGCTTAGATATTTTTAGAGACTGTTCTCAGGGTCCTAGCGATCATTTTGAGTCGAAAACCCAGATTGTTTTGACACATTTTTAGCAAATCCCAAAGGCCATAAGGCATTCTGGGTATGATTTTGTAGTCTTTCCTAAATAAAATTTTTCGGTTTTATCAGAAAGCTTAGATATTTCTAGAAATTGTACTCGGGGTCTAAGCAATCACTTTGAGTCGAAAACCCCGATTTTTTTTAACAATTTTTAGAGACCCCTCTGGTAGTCTATAGGGCATTCTGGGTAAGATTTTGTAGTTTTTCCTAAATAGAATTTTTCGGTTTTATCAGAAAGCTTAGATATTTTTAAACTTTGTTCTCAGGGTCCTAGCGATCATTTTGAGTCGAAAACCCAGATTGTTTTGACACATTTTTAGCAAATGCCAAAGGCCATAAGGCATTCTGGGTATGATTTTGTAGTCTTTCCTAAATAAAATGTTTCGGTTTTATCAGAAAGCTTAGATATTTCTAGACATTGTTCTCGGGGTCTAAGCGATCACTTTGAGTCGAAAACCCCGATTTTTTTGTAACGACTTTTAGAGACCCCTCTGGTAGTCTATAGGGCATTCTGGGTAAGATTTTGTAGTTTTTCCTAAATAGAATTTTTGGGTTTTATCAGAAAGCTTAGATATTTTTAGACATTGTTCTCAGGGTCCTAGCGATCATTTTGAGTCGAAAACCCGATTGTTTTGACACATTTTTAGCAAATCCCAAGGGCCATAAGGCATTCTGGGTATGATTTTGTAGTCTTTCCTAAATAAAATGTTTCGGTTTTATCAGAAAGCTTAGATATTTCTAGACATTGTTCTCGGGGTCTAAGCGATCACTTTGAGTCGAAAACCCCGATTGTGTTGACACATTTTTAGCAAATCCCAAAGGCCATAAGGCATTCTGGGTATGATTTTGTAGTCTTTCCTAAATAAAATGTTTCGGTTTTATCAGAAAGCTTAGATATTTCTAGACATTGTTCTCGGGGTCTAAGCGATCACTTTGAGTCGAAAACCCCGATTTTTTTTAACGATTTTTAGAGACCCCTCTGGTAGTCTATAGGGCATTCTGGGTAAGATTTTGTAGTTTTTCCTAAATATAATTTTTCGGTTTTATCAGAAAGCTTAGATATTTTTAGACATTGTTCTCAGGGTCCTAGCGATCATTTTGAGTCGAAAACCCGATTGTTTTGACACATTTTTAGCAAATCCCAAAGGCCATAAGGCATTCTGGGTATGATTTTGTAGTCTTTCCTAAATAAAATGTTTCGGTTTTATCAGAAAGCTTAGATATTTCTAGACATTGTTCTCGGGGTCTAAGCGATCACTTTGAGTCGAAAACCCCGATTTTTTTGTAACGACTTTTAGAGACCCCTCTGGTAGTCTATAGGGCATTCTGAGTAAGATTTTGTAGTTTTTCCTAAATAGAATTTTTCGGTTTTATCAGAAAGCTTAGATATTTTTAGACATTGTTCTCAGGGTCCTAGCGATCATTTTGAGTCGAAAACCCGATTGTTTTGAGACATTTTTAGCAAATCCCAAAGGCCATAAGGCATTCTGGGTATGATTTTGTAGTCTTTCCTAAATAAAATGTTTCGGTTTTATCAGAAAGCTTAGATATTTCTAGACATTGTTCTCGGGGTCTAAGCGATCACTTTGAGTCGAAAACCCCGATTGTGTTGACACATTTTTAGCAAATCCCAAAGGCCATAAGGCATTCTGGGTATGATTTTGTAGTCTTTCCTAAATAAAATTTTTCGGTTTTATCAGAAAGCTTAGATATTTCTAGACATTGTTCTCGGGGTCTAAGCAATCACTTTGAGTCCAAAACCCCGATTTTTTTTAACAACTTTTAGAGACCCCTCTGGTAGTCTATAGGGCATTCTGGGTAAGATTTTGTAGTTTTTCCTAAATATAATTTTTCGGTTTTATCAGAAAGCTTAGATATTTTTAGACATTGTTCTCAGGGTCCTAGCGATCATTTTGAGTCGAAAACCCGATTGTTTTGACACATTTTTAGCAAATCCCAAAGGCCATAAGGCATTCTGGGTATGATTTTGTAGTCTTTCCTAAATAAAATGTTTCGGTTTTATCAGAAAGCTTAGATATTTCTAGACATTGTTCTCGGGGTCTAAGCGATCACTTTGAGTCGAAAACCCCGATTGTGTTGACACATTTTTAGCAAATCCCAAAGGCCATAAGGCATTCTGGGTATGATTTTGTAGTCTTTCCTAAATAAAATGTTTCGGTTTTATCAGAAAGCTTAGATATTTCTAGACATTGTTCTATGGGTCTAAGCGATCACTTTGAGTCGAAAACCCCGATTTTTTTTAACGATTTTTAGAGACCCCTCTGGTAGTCTATAGGGCATTCTGGGTAAGATTTTGTAGTTTTTCCTAAATATAATTTTTCGGTTTTATCAGAAAGCTTAGATATTTTTAGACATTGTTCTCAGGGTCCTAGCGATCATTTTGAGTCGAAAACCCGATTGTTTTGAGACATTTTTAGCAAATCCCAAAGGCCATAAGGCATTCTGGGTATGATTTTGTAGTCTTTCCTAAATAAAATGTTTCGGTTTTATCAGAAAGCTTAGATATTTCTAGACATTGTTCTCGGGGTCTAAGCGATCACTTTGAGTCGAAAACCCCGATTTTTTTGTAACGACTTTTAGAGACCCCTCTGGTAGTCTATAGGGCATTCTGAGTAAGATTTTGTAGTTTTTCCTAAATAGAATTTTTCGGTTTTATCAGAAAGCTTAGATATTTTTAGACATTGTTCTCAGGGTCCTAGCGATCATTTTGAGTCGAAAACCCGATTGTTTTGAGACATTTTTAGCAAATCCCAAAGGCCATAAGGCATTCTGGGTATGATTTTGTAGTCTTTCCTAAATAAAATGTTTCGGTTTTATCAGAAAGCTTAGATATTTCTAGACATTGTTCTCGGGGTCTAAGCGATCACTTTGAGTCGAAAACCCCGATTGTGTTGACACATTTTTAGCAAATCCCAAAGGCCATAAGGCATTCTGGGTATGATTTTGTAGTCTTTCCTAAATAAAATTTTTCGGTTTTATCAGAAAGCTTAGATATTTCTAGACATTGTTCTCGGGGTCTAAGCAATCACTTTGAGTCCAAAACCCCGATTTTTTTTAACAACTTTTAGAGACCCCTCTGGTAGTCTATAGGGCATTCTGGGTAAGATTTTGTAGTTTTTCCTAAATATAATTTTTCGGTTTTATCAGAAAGCTTAGATATTTTTAGACATTGTTCTCAGGGTCCTAGCGATCATTTTGAGTCGAAAACCCGATTGTTTTGACACATTTTTAGCAAATCCCAAAGGCCATAAGGCATTCTGGGTATGATTTTGTAGTCTTTCCTAAATAAAATGTTTCGGTTTTATCAGAAAGCTTAGATATTTCTAGACATTGTTCTCGGGGTCTAAGCGATCACTTTGAGTCGAAAACCCCGATTGTGTTGACACATTTTTAGCAAATCCCAAAGGCCATAAGGCATTCTGGGTATGATTTTGTAGTCTTTCCTAAATAAAATGTTTCGGTTTTATCAGAAAGCTTAGATATTTCTAGACATTGTTCTATGGGTCTAAGCGATCACTTTGAGTCGAAAACCCCGATTTTTTTTAACGATTTTTAGAGACCCCTCTGGTAGTCTATAGGGCATTCTGGGTAAGATTTTGTAGTTTTTCCTAAATAGAATTTTTCGTTTTATCAGAAAGCTTAGATATTTTTAGAGACTGTTCTCAGGGTCCTAGCGATCATTTTGAGTCGAAAACCCAGATTGTTTTGACACATTTTTAGCAAATCCCAAAGGCCATAAGGCATTCTGGGTATGATTTTGTAGTCTTTCCTAAATAAAATTTTTCGGTTTTATCAGAAAGCTTAGATATTTCTAGAAATTGTACTCGGGGTCTAAGCAATCACTTTGAGTCGAAAACCCCGATTTTTTTTAACAATTTTTAGAGACCCCTCTGGTAGTCTATAGGGCATTCTGGGTAAGATTTTGTAGTTTTTCCTAAATAGAATTTTTGGGTTTTATCAGAAAGCTTAGATATTTTTAAACATTGTTCTCAGGGTCCTAGCGATCATTTTGAGTCGAAAACCCAGATTGTTTTGACACATTTTTAGCAAATGCCAAAGGCCATAAGGCATTCTGGGTATGATTTTGTAGTCTTTCCTAAATAAAATGTTTCGGTTTTATCAGAAAGCTTAGATATTTCTAGACATTGTTCTCGGGGTCTAAGCGATCACTTTGAGTCGAAAACCCCGATTTTTTTGTAACGACTTTTAGAGACCCCTCTGGTAGTCTATAGGGCATTCTGGGTAAGATTTTGTAGTTTTTCCTAAATAGAATTTTTGGGTTTTATCAGAAAGCTTAGATATTTTTAGACATTGTTCTCAGGGTCCTAGCGATCATTTTGAGTCGAAAACCCGATTGTTTTGACACATTTTTAGCAAATCCCAAGGGCCATAAGGCATTCTGGGTATGATTTTGTAGTCTTTCCTAAATAAAATGTTTCGGTTTTATCAGAAAGCTTAGATATTTCTAGACATTGTTCTCGGGGTCTAAGCGATCACTTTGAGTCGAAAACCCCGATTGTGTTGACACATTTTTAGCAAATCCCAAAGGCCATAAGGCATTCTGGGTATGATTTTGTAGTCTTTCCTAAATAAAATGTTTCGGTTTTATCAGAAAGCTTAGATATTTCTAGACATTGTTCTCGGGGTCTAAGCGATCACTTTGAGTCGAAAACCCCGATTTTTTTTAACGATTTTTAGAGACCCCTCTGGTAGTCTATAGGGCATTCTGGGTAAGATTTTGTAGTTTTTCCTAAATATAATTTTTCGGTTTTATCAGAAAGCTTAGATATTTTTAGACATTGTTCTCAGGGTCCTAGCGATCATTTTGAGTCGAAAACCCGATTGTTTTGAGACATTTTTAGCAAATCCCAAAGGCCATAAGGCATTCTGGGTATGATTTTGTAGTCTTTCCTAAATAAAATGTTTCGGTTTTATCAGAAAGCTTAGATATTTCTAGACATTGTTCTCGGGGTCTAAGCGATCACTTTGAGTCGAAAACCCCGATTGTGTTGACACATTTTTAGCAAATCCCAAAGGCCATAAGGCATTCTGGGTATGATTTTGTAGTCTTTCCTAAATAAAATGTTTCGGTTTTATCAGAAAGCTTAGATATTTCTAGACATTGTTCTCGGGGTCTAAGCGATCACTTTGAGTCGAAAACCCCGATTTTTTTTAACGATTTTTAGAGACCCCTCTGGTAGTCTATAGGGCATTCTGGGTAAGATTTTGTAGTTTTTCCTAAATAGAATTTTTCGGTTTTATCAGAAAGCTTAGATATTTTTAGAGATTGTTCTCAGGGTCCTAGCGATCATTTTGAGTCGAAAACCCCGATTGTTTTGACACATGTTGTAGCAAATCCCAAAGGCCATAAGGCATTCTGGGTATGATTTTGTAGTCTTTCCTAAATAAAATTTTTCGGTTTTATCAGAAAGCTTAGATATTTCTAGAAATTGTACTCGGGGTCTAAGCAATCACTTTGAGTCGAAAACCCCGATTTTTTTTAACAATTTTTAGAGACCCCTCTGGTAGTCTATAGGGCATTCTGGGTAAGATTTTGTAGTTTTTCCTAAATAGAATTTTTCGGTTTTATCAGAAAGCTTAGATATTTTTAGACATTGTTCTCAGGGTCCTAGCGATCATTTTGAGTCGAAAACCCCGATTGTTTTGACACATTTTTAGCAAATCCCAAAGGCCATAAGGCATTCTGGGTATGATTTTGTAGTCTTTCCTAAATAAAATGTTTCGGTTTTATCAGAAAGCTTAGATATTTCTAGACATTGTTCTCGGGGTCTAAGCGATCACTTTGAGTCGAAAACCCCGATTTTTTTGTAACGACTTTTAGAGACCCCTCTGGTAGTCTATAGGGCATTCTGGGTAAGATTTTGTAGTTTTTCCTAAATAGAATTTTTCGGTTTTATCAGAAAGCTTAGATATTTTTAGAGATTGTTCTCAGGGTCCTAGCGATCATTTTGAGTCGAAAACCCCGATTGTTTTGACACATTTTTAGCAAATCCCAAAGGCCATAAGGCATTCTGGGTATGATTTTGTAGTCTTTCCTAAATAAAATGTTTCGGTTTTATCAGAAAGCTTAGATATTTCTAGACATTGTTCTCGGGGTCTAAGCGATCACTTTGAGTCGAAAACCCCGATTTTTTTGTAACGACTTTTAGAGACCCCTCTGGTAGTCTATAGGGCATTCTGGGTAAGATTTTGTAGTTTTTCCTAAATAGAATTTTTCGGTTTTATCAGAAAGCTTAGATATTTTTAGACATTGTTCTCAGGGTCCTAGCGATCATTTTGAGTCGAAAACCCGATTGTTTTGACACATTTTTAGCAAATCCCAAAGGCCATAAGGCATTCTGGGTATGATTTTGTAGTCTTTCCTAAATAAAATGTTTCGGTTTTATCAGAAAGCTTAGATATTTCTAGACATTGTTCTCGGGGTCTAAGCGATCACTTTGAGTCGAAAACCCCGATTGTGTTGACACATTTTTAGCAAATCCCAAAGGCCATAAGGCATTCTGGGTATGATTTTGTAGTCTTTCCTAAATAAAATGTTTCGGTTTTATCAGAAAGCTTAGATATTTCTAGACATTGTTCTCGGGGTCTAAGCGATCACTTTGAGTCGAAAACCCCGATTTTTTTGTAACGACTTTTAGAGACCCCTCTGGTAGTCTATAGGGCATTCTGGGTAAGATTTTGTAGTTTTTCCTAAATATAATTTTTCGGTTTTATCAGAAAGCTTAGATATTTTTAGACATTGTTCTCAGGGTCCTAGCGATCATTTTGAGTCGAAAACCCCGATTTTTTTTAACGATTTTTAGAGACCCCTCTGGTAGTCTATAGGGCATTCTGGGTAAGATTTTGTAGTTTTTCCTAAATAGAATTTTTCGGTTTTATCAGAAAGCTTAGATATTTTTAGACATTGTTCTCAGGGTCCTAGCGATCATTTTGAGTCGAAAACCCAGATTGTTTTGACACATTTTTAGCAAATCCCAAAGGCCATAAGGCATTCTGGGTATGATTTTGTAGTCTTTCCTAAATAAAATGTTTCGGTTTTATCAGAAAGCTTAGATATTTCTAGACATTGTTCTCGGGGTCTAAGCGATCACTTTGAGTCGAAAACCCCGATTTTTTTGTAACGACTTTTAGAGACCCCTCTGATAGTCTATAGGGCATTCTGGGTAAGATTTTGTAGTTTTTCCTAAATATAATTTTTCGGTTTTATCAGAAAGCTTAGATATTTTTAGACATTGTTCTCAGGGTCCTAGCGATCATTTTGAGTCGAAAACCCGATTGTTTTGACACATTTTTAGCAAATCCCAAAGGCCATAAGGCATTCTGGGTATGATTTTGTAGTCTTTCCTAAATAAAATGTTTCGGTTTTATCAGAAAGCTTAGATATTTCTAGACATTGTTCTCGGGGTCTAAGCAATCACTTTGAGTCGAAAACCCCGATTGTGTTGACACATTTTTAGCAAATCCCAAAGGCCATAAGGCATTCTGGGTATGATTTTGTAGTCTTTCCTAAATAAAATGTTTCGGTTTTATCAGAAAGCTTAGATATTTCTAATAATTGTACTCGGGGTCTAAGCGATCACTTTGAGTCGAAAACCCCGATTTTTTTAACGACTTTTAGAGACCCCTCTGGTAGTCTATAGGGCATTCTGGGTAAGATTTCGTAGTTTTTCCTAAATAGAATTTTTCGGTTTTATCAGAAAGCTTAGATATTTTTAGACATTGTTCTCAGAGTGCTAGCGATCATTTTGAGTCGAAAACCCCGATTGTTTTGACACATTTTTAGCAAATCCCAAAGGCCATAAGGCATTCTGGGTATGATTTTGTAGTTTTTCCTAAATAAAATTTTTCGGTTTTATCAGAAAGCTTAGATATTTCTAGACATTGTACTTGGGGTCTAAGCGATCACTTTGAGTCGAAAACCCCGATTTTTTTAACGACTTTTAGAGACCCCTCTGGTAGTCTATAGAGCATTCTGGGTAAGATTTCGTAGTTTTTCCTAAATAGAATTTTTCGGTTTTATCAGAAAGCTTAGATATTTTTAGACATTGTTCTCAGGGTCCTAGCCATCATTTTCAGTCGAAAACCCGATTGTTTTGACACATTTTTAGCAAATCCCAAAGGCCATAAGGCATTCTGGGTATGATTTTGTAGTCTTTCCTAAATAAAATGTTTCGGTTTTATCAGAAAGCTTAGATATTTCTAGACATTGTTCTCGGGGTCTAAGCGATCACTTTGAGTCGAAAACCCCGATTTTTTTTAACGATTTTTAGAGACCCCTCTGGTAGTCTATAGGGCATTCTGGGTAAGATTTTGTAGTTTTTCCTAAATAGAATTTTTCGGTTTTATCAGAAAGCTTAGATATTTTTAGACATTGTTCTCAGGGTCCTAGCGATCATTTTGAGTCGAAAACTCCGATTGTTTTGACACATTTTTAGCAAATCCCAAAGGCCATAAGGCATTCTGGGTATGATTTTGTAGTCTTTCCTAAATAAAATTTTTCGGTTTTATCAGAAAGCTTAGATATTTCTAGACATTGTTCTCGGGGTCTAAGCAATCACTTTGAGTCGAAAACCCCGATTTTTTTTAACAACTTTTAGAGACCCCTCTGGTAGTCTATAGGGCATTCTGGGTAAGATTTTGTAGTTTTTCCTAAATAGAATTTTTCGGTTTTATCAGAAAGCTTAGATATTTTTAGACATTGTTCTCAGGGTCCTAGCGATCATTTGGAGTCGAAAACCCCGATTTTTTTTAACGATTTTTAGAGACCCCTCTGGTAGTCTATAGGGCATTCTGGGTAAGATTTTGTAGTTTTTCCTAAATAGAATTTTTCGGTTTTATCAGAAAGCTTAGATATTTTTAGACATTGTTCTCAAAGTCCTAGCGATCATTTTGAGTCGAAAACCCAGATTGTTTTGACACATTTTTAGCAAATCCCAAAGGCCATAAGGCATTCTGGGTATGATTTTGTAGTCTTTCCTAAATAAAATTTTTCGGTTTTATCAGAAAGCTTAGATATTTCTAGAAATTGTACTCGGGGTCTAAGCAATCACTTTGAGTCGAAAACCCCGATTTTTTTTAACAACTTTTAGAGACCCCTCTGGTAGTCTATAGGGCATTCTGGGTAAGATTTTGTAGTTTTTCCTAAATAGAATTTTTCGGTTTTATCAGAAAGCTTAGATATTTTTAGACATTGTTCTCAGGGTCCTAGCGATCATTTTGAGTCGAAAACCCCGATTGTTTTGACACATTTTTAGCAAATCCCAAAGGCCATAAGGCATTCTGGGTATGATTTTGTAGTCTTTCCTAAATAAAATGTTTCGGCTTTATCAGAAAGCTTAGATATTTCTAGACATTGTTCTCGGGGTCTAAGCAATCACTTTGAGTCGAAAACCCCGATTTTTTTTAACAACTTTTAGAGACCCCTCTGGTAGTCTATAGGGCATTCTGGGTAAGATTTTGTAGTTTTTCCTAAATATAATTTTTCGGTTTTATCAGAAAGCTTAGATATTTTTAGACATTGTTCTCAGGGTCCTAGCGATCATTTGGAGTCGAAAACCCCGATTTTTTTTAACGATTTTTAGAGACCCCTCTGGTAGTCTATAGGGCATTCTGGGTAAGATTTTGTAGTTTTTCCTAAATAGAATTTTTCGGTTTTATCAGAAAGCTTAGATATTTTTAGACATTGTTCTCAAAGTCCTAGCGATCATTTTGAGTCGAAAACCCAGATTGTTTTGACACATTTTTAGCAAATCCCAAAGGCCATAAGGCATTCTGGGTATGATTTTGTAGTCTTTCCTAAATAAAATTTTTCGGTTTTATCAGAAAGCTTAGATATTTTTAGACATTGTTCTCAGGGTCCTAGCGATCATTTTGAGTCGAAAACCCCGATTGTTTTGACACATTTTTAGCAAATCCCAAAGGCCATAAGGCATTCTGGGTATGATTTTGTAGTCTTTCCTAAATAAAATGTTTCGGCTTTATCAGAAAGCTTAGATATTTCTAGACATTGTTCTCGGGATCTAAGCGATCACTTTGAGTCGAAAACCCCGATTTTTTTGTAACGACTTTTAGAGACCCCTCTGGTAGTCTATAGGGCATTCTGGGTAAGATTTTGTAGTTTTTCCTAAATAGAATTTTTCGGTTTTATCAGAAAGCTTAGATATTTTTAGACATTGTTCTCAGGGTCCTAGCGATCATTTTGAGTCGAAAACCCGATTGTTTTGACACATTTTTAGCAAATCCCAAAGGCCATAAGGCATTCTGGGTATGATTTTGTAGTCTTTCCTAAATAAAATGTTTCGGTTTTATCAGAAAGCTTAGATATTTCTAGACATTGTTCTCGGGGTCTAAGCGATCACTTTGAGTCGAAAACCCCGATTGTGTTGACACATTTTTAGCAAATCCCAAAGGCCATAAGGCATTCTGGGTATGATTTTGTAGTCTTTCCTAAATAAAATTTTTCGGTTTTATCAGAAAGCTTAGATATTTCTAGACATTGTTCTCGGGGTCTAAGCGATCACTTTGAGTCGAAAACCCCGATTTTTTTTAACGATTTTTAGAGACCCCTCTGGTAGTCTATAGGGCATTCTGGGTAAGATTTTGTAGTTTTTCCTAAATAGAATTTTTCGGTTTTATCAGAAAGCTTAGATATTTTTAGAGATTGTTCTCAGGGTCCTAGCGATCATTTTGAGTCGAAAACCCCGATTGTTTTGACACATTTTTAGCAAATCCCAAAGGCCATAAGGCATTCTGGGTATGATTTTGTAGTCTTTCCTAAATAAAATTTTTCGGTTTTATCAGAAAGCTTAGATATTTCTAGAAATTGTACTCGGGGTCTAAGCAATCACTTTGAGTCGAAAACCCCGATTTTTTTTAACAATTTTTAGAGACCCCTCTGGTAGTCTATAGGGCATTCTGGGTAAGATTTTGTAGTTTTTCCTAAATAGAATTTTTCGGTTTTATCAGAAAGCTTAGATATTTTTAGACATTGTTCTCAGGGTCCTAGCGATCATTTTGAGTCGAAAACCCCGATTTTTTTTAACGATTTTTAGAGACCCCTCTGGTAGTCTATAGGGCATTCTGGGTAAGATTTTGTAGTTTTTCCTAAATAGAATTTTTCGGTTTTATCAGAAAGCTTAGATATTTTTAGACATTGTTCTCAGGGTCCTAGCGATCATTTTGAGTCGAAAACCCAGATTGTTTTGACACATTTTTAGCAAATCCCAAAGGCCATAAGGCATTCTGGGTATGATTTTGTAGTCTTTCCTAAATAAAATGTTTCGGTTTTATCAGAAAGCTTAGATATTTTTAGACATTGTTCTCAGGGTCCTAGCGATCATTTTGAGTCGAAAACCCCGATTGTTTTGACACATTTTTAGCAAATCCCAAAGGCCATAAGGCATTCTGGGTATGATTTTGTAGTCTTTCCTAAATAAAATGTTTCGGTTTTATCAGAAAGCTTAGATATTTCTAGACATTGTTCTCGGGGTCTAAGCGATCACTTTGAGTCGAAAACCCCGATTTTTTTGTAACGACTTTTAGAGACCCCTCTGATAGTCTATAGGGCATTCTGGGTAAGATTTTGTAGTTTTTCCTAAATATAATTTTTCGGTTTTATCAGAAAGCTTAGATATTTTTAGACATTGTTCTCAGGGTCCTAGCGATCATTTTGAGTCGAAAACCCGATTGTTTTGACACATTTTTAGCAAATCCCAAAGGCCATAAGGCATTCTGGGTATGATTTTGTAGTCTTTCCTAAATAAAATGTTTCGGTTTTATCAGAAAGCTTAGATATTTCTAGACATTGTTCTCGGGGTCTAAGCGATCACTTTGAGTCGAAAACCCCGATTTTTTTTAACAACTTTTAGAGACCCCTCTGGTAGTCTATAGGGCATTCTGGGTAAGATTTTGTAGTTTTTCCTAAATAGAATTTTTCGGTTTTATCAGAAAGCTTAGATATTTTTAGACATTGTTCTCAGGGTCCTAGCGATCATTTTGAGTCGAAAACCCCGATTTTTTTTAACGATTTTTAGAGACCCCTCTGGTAGTCTATAGGGCATTCTGAGTAAGATTTTGTAGTTTTTCCTAAATAGAATTTTTCGGTTTTATCAGAAAGCTTAGATATTTTTAGACATTGTTCTCAGGGTCCTAGCGATCATTTTGAGTCGAAAACCCAGATTGTTTTGACACATTTTTAGCAAATCCCAAAGGCCATAAGGCATTCTGGGTATGATTTTGTAGTCTTTCCTAAATAAAATGTTTCGGTTTTATCAGAAAGCTTAGATATTTTTAGACATTGTTCTTAGGGTCCTAGCGATCATTTTGAGTCGAAAACCCTGATTGTTTTGACACATTTTTAGCAAATCCCAAAGGCCATAAGGCATTCTGGGTATGATTTTGTAGTCTTTCCTAAATAAAATGTTTCGGTTTTATCAGAAAGCTTAGATATTTTTAGACATTGTTCTCAGGGTCCTAGCGATCATTTTGAGTCGAAAACCCCGATTGTTTTGACACATTTTTAGCAAATCCCAAAGGCCATAAGGCATTCTGGGTATGATTTTGTAGTCTTTCCTAAATAAAATGTTTCGGTTTTATCAGAAAGCTTAGATATTTCTAGACATTGTTCTCGGTGTCTAAGCGATCACTTTGAGTCGAAAACCCCGATTGTGTTGACACATTTTTAGCAAATCCCAAAGGCCATAAGGCATTCTGGGTATGATTTTGTAGTCTTTCCTAAATAAAATTTTTCGGTTTTATCAGAAAGCTTAGATATTTCTAGACATTGTTCTCGGGGTCTAAGCGATCACTTTGAGTCGAAAACCCCGATTTTTTTTAACGATTTTTAGAGACCCCTCTGGTAGTCTATAGGGCATTCTGGGTAAGATTTTGTAGTTTTTCCTAAATAGAATTTTTCGGTTTTATCAGAAAGCTTAGATATTTTTAGAGATTGTTCTCAGGGTCCTAGCGATCATTTTGAGTCGAAAACCCCGATTGTTTTGACACATTTTTAGCAAATCCCAAAGGCCATAAGGCATTCTGGGTATGATTTTGTAGTCTTTCCTAAATAAAATTTTTCGGTTTTATCAGAAAGCTTAGATATTTCTAGAAATTGTACTCGGGGTCTAAGCAATCACTTTGAGTCGAAAACCCCGATTTTTTTTAACAATTTTTAGAGACCCCTCTGGTAGTCTATAGGGCATTCTGGGTAAGATTTTGTAGTTTTTCCTAAATAGAATTTTTCGGTTTTATCAGAAAGCTTAGATATTTTTAGAGATTGTTCTCAGGGTCCTAGCGATCATTTTGAGTCGAAAACCAAGATTGTTTTGACACATTTTTAGCAAATCCCAAAGGCCATAAGGCATTCTGGGTATGATTTTGTAGTCTTTCCTAAATAAAATGTTTCGGTTTTATCAGAAAGCTTAGATATTTCTAGACATTGTTCTCGGGGTCTAAGCGATCACTTTGAGTCGAAAACCCCGATTTTTTTGTAACGACTTTTAGAGACCCCTCTGGTAGTCTATAGGGCATTCTGGGTAAGATTTTGTAGTTTTTCCTAAATATAATTTTTCGGTTTTATCAGAAAGCTTAGATATTTTTAGACATTGTTCTCAGGGTCCTAGCGATCATTTTGAGTCGAAAACCCGATTGTTTTGACACATTTTTAGCAAATCCCAAAGGCCATAAGGCATTCTGGGTATGATTTTGTAGTCTTTCCTAAATAAAATGTTTCGGTTTTATCAGAAAGCTTAGATATTTCTAGACATTGTTCTCGGGGTCTAAGCGATCACTTTGAGTCGAAAACCCCGATTTTTTTTAACAACTTTTAGAGACCCCTCTGGTAGTCTATAGGGCATTCTGGGTAAGATTTTGTAGTTTTTCCTAAATAGAATTTTTCGGTTTTATCAGAAAGCTTAGATATTTTTAGACATTGTTCTCAGGGTCCTAGCGATCATTTTGAGTCGAAAACCCCGATTTTTTTTAACGATTTTTAGAGACCCCTCTGGTAGTCTATAGGGCATTCTGGGTAAGATTTTGTAGTTTTTCCTAAATAGAATTTTTCGGTTTTATCAGAAAGCTTAGATATTTTTAGACATTGTTCTCAGGGTCCTAGCGATCATTTTGAGTCGAAAACCCAGATTGTTTTGACACATTTTTAGCAAACCCCAAAGGCCATAAGGCATTCTGGGTATGATTTTGTAGTCTTTCCTAAATAAAATGTTTCGGTTTTATCAGAAAGCTTAGATATTTTTAGACATTGTTCTCAGGGTCCTAGCGATCATTTTGAGTCGAAAACCCCGATTGTTTTGACACATTTTTAGCAAATCCCAAAGGCCATAAGGCATTCTGGGTATGATTTTGTAGTCTTTCCTAAATAAAATGTTTCGGTTTTATCAGAAAGCTTAGATATTTCTAGACATTGTTCTCGGGGTCTAAGCGATCACTTTGAGTCGAAAACCCCGATTTTTTTGTAACGACTTTTAGAGACCCCTCTGATAGTCTATAGGGCATTCTGGGTAAGATTTTGTAGTTTTTCCTAAATATAATTTTTCGGTTTTATCAGAAAGCTTAGATATTTTTAGACATTGTTCTCAGGGTCCTAGCGATCATTTTGAGTCGAAAACCCGATTGTTTTGACACATTTTTAGCAAATCCCAAAGGCCATAAGGCATTCTGGGTATGATTTTGT